>JAUKNK010000061.1:677500-1143795 GCA_030765055.1 Mantis religiosa
TACAGCTTGCCAGCAAATCCTTGGTCGACCTCACATCTGAATTCGTATCCCCGGAAAGCCACCTATACCTTCGCTGACGGGGTACGAGACTTTGAGTTATGTCAGCGCCTAATGCTCGGCGACTACAAAACCTCCACGAGGCGCTAACAGCAGCATTGAGGATGAAGGCGGCCAAGGTGACGGCTACTCTTGCGTCAAGAACACGGAGTATCCTCTACACTGCAGAACGAAGAGCAGCCGAGGGACGCCGGCGAAGATCAAGTGGCGTGTGTTGGGGTTGTGGACAGCCGGATGAACGAGTAAGGTCCGGCGTGGCGAGGAGCACGTCGGCGCCGTCCACAACATTCCTCGCGTGACACTGCGCGCCATCAGCCGACGGATGGATGATAGCCTCATCGCGGAAGGCTGCGTCAGAGGGAAGCCGTGTCGCGTGCTCGGAGACACCGGGGCAACCGAGACCGTCATTAGGCCTGACGTAGCCAGGGGTAATCCGTCGAGGAAACCGAGCCGATCATATGAGATTGTGACCGCATCGGGTGATACTTTGCCTGTGGAGAACAAGGCCCTGCTCAAGTTGACCTTGGGAAGGAGTGCAGTGCGTCTGTGGTTGTTCGTCGCGAAGGTGGCTGAGGAGGTGATACTGGAACTTGATGACCTCAGGAGCCACGAGGCGACTGTCGACTTCGGCAGGAAGGTCCTGCGGCTCAATGGAGAAGAGGTCATTACCGGCAACCCGAAGAACGCCTGAGAATCTGCGGGGTCGTCCTGAGGGAAGACGTGGTTGTCCCCGCGAGAAGCGAGGTGGTGGTGACGGCGCGACTGGAAGGCCAGCGGACGAAGAACTTTATGCTGGACCAGAAGACGCCTGTGCACGGACTTTGTGTAACCAGCACATTGTTGCCGTGCCGAGAGGAGGTGCCAGTGAGGCTGCTAAACACGACACCGCTCACGACGTCCAGGCCGGGACGGTGTTGGGGACGTGCGAGCCGGTAGTCAGCGTAACACCAATCGTTCAGACCCATGAGCCGATTCAAACACAACACCTGGGGCCCCGGCTGGAAGGCTTATTAGAGAGGTGCATCAAGACTCTGGAAGAACACCTGAGAAAGCTCGTGGCCAGCCATCAGCGAGACTGCGATGTCAAGGTGCCACTGTGTGATGGGTGGGTGTGTAATTTACGTCCTCCAACATTAAGTCATATCGGACGATGAATGGAAGGGGTGAAATGCTGCTCAAATGAGTCCGGGGTCCAAGGAACTTAGAGCTACCCGACATTCGTCATTTAGGATAAGGGAAAACCCGGAAAAAACGTTATCCGGGTAACTCACCCAAACCGATATTCGAACCCGGGACCTCTTGAGCGTGAGGCAGACAAGCTACCATATACGCTACCGAGGCTGGCGCCACTGTTCTTGCTGGCCTACCGCTCGTCAGCAGACAGCACCACTGGGATGACGCCAGCCAGCTTTATCTACGGCCGAGAGTTATGCCTCGCTTGTGACCTGGCATTTGGGAGCCCCCCACCCCGGAAGCGAAAAAGCTAGGAACTGAGTATGTGGAGAACCTATTGGACCGTCTCCACGACATGCATGAAATGGCTCGACAGAACACCCAGAAGGCGAGTGACCACATGAAGATCCTAAACGACGGGCAAGCCAACAGCCAAGGGTGCCAGCAAGGTAACCTGGTCTGGTTGTACCGCCCTACCCGGACCAAGAGACGCTACCCAAAGCTTCAGCAGCCATGGAAGGACCAAACCGGCTGTTGAACAGGATTAACGACGTCATCTACCGCATCCAGAAGGTGCCCCGAGGAAAGATGTTGGTGGTACACCCCTATCGTTTGACCTGTTACGATGGTGCTGTTTGGGAAAGACTAGCGTTAAGGAAGGAGCAGTGTCGAGAGCCCATTGTTCATCGAGTCGGCGCGGGCGGCAGTGCACTGAGTAGATAAAAGCACGCCGAAACGTTGGGGGCAGTAGACGGATTTCTCGAGAGTTCGTCTTTGTTATAGTGCGGTCTTGATTGGGAAAATTCCGGAATGGGAGTAGTCTATAAAAAGGCAGTCCGCCCGTGACAGTGAGTCAGTGGGTAATTGAACTCGCGTGTGTGAGCAGCTGTATCGTGGTCGTTGACCTTGCAAGTTGTATTATATATGTGATGGACTCCTGAATCTGTAAAAAGCAATTTTTAGTGTTTGTAGCCTGGACTTTTAATTTCATGAACCCACAAAGTCAGGATATAACACATTATCCACTTATTTCTCATTTACTATTGCCGAAATGTCACCAAATATCTATGTCAATGTTTGTAAGTTAGTGCGAATGCCTTTGTGATATGGGTTTCCCAAATGCTCATAAGAGGTCTGTCAGAAATGGGGACAATGGGTTTGCCATAGACAGTCCTGATTTTTCTTTGTACAATTTGTCATTGAATGTAAAAAAGGACTATTTAATGAAGACGCTTGTTAAGTAGAGGTATACCTCTATAATATTCTGAACTAATTGTAGGGACTGCAGACATATCTGCATGTAATCTATGATTTCATCTCTTGGCACACTTGGGAAGAAAGAGATAGATAACATTTGGTTGGTAGGACAAAATTATAGGTCTTTAGTTTTATTAATGAATTCCAACAAATTCTTAATACTGTGGCCTTCAAATTTTGGTAGCACCTTAAATTTTTGTTTAGCCATTTGGATAGTTTGTAGCAGGATATGTTTATGTTGCTAATGATTGGGCGTATCTTATTTCCTGTTACATGAATTTGGGATAATCCATATATGTTAGCTGCTGTAGGATTGTCGGGTTTCAAAGTTAAGTTTACTTCTTTTGGTAATATCATTTATCCTTGATTATTTTGTTTAACCATTTTACACATTTATATAAAGGATCAGACTTTATTTCCTAGTATTCATCACTCGCCAATAAATCTGTCATTCTAGAAATGTAATCTTGTTTGTCCACGATGACCGTCTGTTTGCCTTTGTCCGCTTTTGCATAAACAACTATTATACAATCGCAAAGATATTAATACTTGAAGCAAAGGTGAGATCGGCAAATTCCTTTCTATGCATGTTGTAACCTCTCTTGCATTTCCACAGTAACCTTCACAACAACTTGTTTCGACAGTCTATACCTCTATAGAAAATCCCATTCTGATACCTCCTTAAAAATCATTTTAGGCCGTACTCTAATATGAAAGCCATTTAGACAGTCTTAAAATAGCAAATCGACATCAAAAGCTGCATTCACGCCCTCCATCTTGCGCATTTACAATTGTTAAGGACTTAACAACAGAAATATAGCTTTTTAGTTTAACAAGAGCTAACACGATTGTTAAGCTAAGACATGTTGCTAAAATGCAATTTTTGTTATAACTGTTGTTAAACTTGTGCTATGTCTAAACATCTGTTGGTGAAATCACGCATAAGTGCACTGTATTGGCTTTATGATATGCACTGGCTTTCATGACATCAACCACAACACACACACCTAGAGAATGAATCAGGTATTAGACTTGCCTTTCTTCTCCAGGGAAGTTTGCTTACTGTGATGGTTCCACAATAAAAAGAAAATTGGATGACAGGGGGTCAACAATTGAAAACAGCGAGCCAAATATGGGGGAAAAGAAGAAAAGGAAGTACAACTGTGGTGGCACTGTGTTTAAGAGAATAATGTAGAAACCTACTCAATATTTCTGTTGTGCATTAAGAAAAATACAACATAAGGAAAAAAAAAAACATATAAATTGTTTGTGAAATCAAAAAACAACCAGAGTGTTGAGTATGCCAAGACTCTACTCAAGTTGAAAGTTAAGCCTGCAAAAATGAAAGTTGGAATTTCTGCGCTTAAAAAAAAAAAAAAAAAAAAAAAAAAAACGGGCAGTTACTTCTGGAATCAGAAAGCCAAGGTGAACCAGAAAAAGTTAGTGAAGCAATAACTGCAACATGCGGGTTAGAACTCGAAAGTTATTTGCCGAAACTCAGGAATCCCAGAATTATTATATTTAATGTTCCAGAGGATATTACTATAGACAATGCAACAGAAGCCACAATTAATCAGAATTCAGATCTGAAATTGAGCGAAAGTGAAATAATTCATAAATTTGTGTTTGCAGATAGAAGGAAGAACAAGAATTTGGTAATAGAAGTCACGTCACAAGTTCGTAGGCGCCTCTCGGGCAGGAAACTTAAATTAGGCTGGCACATATGTAATAGTGATGACTACCTGTCAGTTACATGTTGCCATAATTGCTGTAAATACCACCATAGAGCCCAGGAATGCACAGGGGAACAAGTATGTCCACATTTCTCTGGAAATCATAGAATGAATGAACGAATGCCAAGCACCTAAAGACAACCACCTATGCATCAATTGCATAAATTATAAAAAATACAATGGATCAATGCCTATAAGTGGGAACCATTCATCACTTGATAAAAGCTGCCCATGCTATAAAACTGCCGTGAAGAAGAATATGGAAAAAATTGACTATTAGCATGGATGGTCACGCGGACAGAGGGAAGAATTATCTACGATGTGTACAGGTTAATTTGCAACATAAAAGAATAGTAATGAATAATATTATATATAATATGAACAACAGTAACATTGACATTGCCTTTATACAAGAACTTTACATCATACACAGTAATGTAGCAGGAGTGCCTAAATCTCCAAGAACCTACGAGAGTGTTAAGGGAAGGAAAAGGTCAGCAATGCTTATAAATAACAAAGACATAGATGCCATTCTTATTACACAGCTCTCTGACGAAGACACTGTTGTCGCAGAAATAACATACAAAAGAATGAAGTTTTACACAGCTTGTTTATATTTTGATTCTACACAAGATATTGAGGTAAATTTGAGGACAACAGAACGAATTGCAAACTATATAAAGGGGAGTGGTTTACTTATTGCAGCAGACACTAATGCCAGAAGTAAACCGTTGTATGACGTAACAACAAATCACAGGGGGACAGCAATGGAAGATTTTCTATAAATGTCCAACTTAAACATAGTGAATACTAGATCGGAGCCTACATTTGAAACTAGAAAAGGCAGCAGTTATATCAACCTAACTGTTGTTAACAATAAGTTGTTAAGGCATGTCTGAGTGGACCAGTGGCTCCGCAGAAAGCTGCTCTGATTCACAAGATATTAGCTTTCAAACTTACAAAGCAGATTGAAAAGACGTCGACAATTGGCATCGACCACATGAGAGCAAAGTACATAGTCAACAATGAAGATTTCAAGAAATTAGACACTATTTTCCTTTCCACGGTGATATCTAAATTCAATGACCACTATAATGAAGAGAACTAGCCGAAATTAGATCAGGCACTAAACAGGACAGTAGGAAGTAAAATTGACGCAGAGGAAATGGCAAACCTTGCCTTTTCATGTATCATAACAGCTAGTAATGCAGCCTTCAAAGTTTCAACAGGTGCAGGCGATAAAAGGGAAGACGGCATCTTGGTGGACAGACAAACTAACTAGATTAAGAAAATGGGCAAATGCACTGCGGAAAAGATACCAAAGAACTGTCACCGGCAAAAATCTATGACAGGAGAGGAAAGAAAAATAGCTGGATGGGAAAAGGGAGTACGATAGAAAAATGAGAGATGCAAAACTGACGTCATGGAAAGCGTTTTGCACAATATGTGACAATACCAATCCTTGGCGTTTAGTATACAAATTAGCTTCCAGCAAACTCCGAACTGCTGTGAGATTGACTACCCTACAAAGAGACATGGAACATTTACCACAGATACTGAAAATACAATCAAGGATATGTTAAAATACTTTGTACCCGAAGACAATCAAGATAGTGACAACGAATTGCACAAAGCAGTTAGGAAAGGAATTGAAGAACCCATCAATACTAATGATGATAAACCTTTCACAACTGCAGAAATCATCATTAGTATGCAAAAATTCAATCCACAGAAATCTCCTGGGAAGGACTGCTTATCTAGCAACATAATTACAAGAGCTTTCCAAAATCTCCCTCTATTCTCCATGCAAGTATACAACGCATGTTTAAAGAAGGGATGCTTTCCAAAAGCTTGGAAGCAGTCCATTGTTATTAGAAATAATTAAGCCCAGAAATGAAGACTGCCAAGATGCATCAAAATACAGACCAGTAAGCCTATTAAATAGCGGAGGTTAAGTACTAGAAAAACTTATGATCGACAGAATACTACACCATATGTACAGCAATAAATTGTTACACAATAACCAGTTTGGATTTATCCCTCAAAGGGGAGCATTTGACGCTGCAATGAAAGTTAAATCTTTCATCGATAAATGCTTGAAGTCAAAACAAATTGTAGTAGTCACTAGTTTTGATGTCAAAGGTGCCTCTGATGCAGCTTGGTGGCCTAGCATACTCAAGAATCTAAGATAGTTTAGATGTCCTAAGAATTTATATAATTTAGTAGTAAGTTACTTCAGCAACAGAAGTGCAGTATTTTCAGTGAACAACTATACTGCAGAAAGAGAAGTACACAAAGTCTGCCCTCAAGGATCATGCTGTGGTCCAGGTTTCTGGAGCATAATGTACAATTCGATACTGAATTTAGAATATGATCAACAGACAAGGGTGATCGCCTTCGTAGACAACCTGGTAGTAATGACAAGAGGAGCATACAAATCAGAAGCAGAGAACGTTGCAAATCACGATCTTAGGAAAATCCAAAAATGGGCTGATGAAAACAAAACTCAATTTAAGGAAAAGAAATCCAAGGTTCTATTTATCACAAGAAGAAGAAATGCACATAGAGATGTCAACATATTTTTGAATCATCATAAACTTAACCAAACCGAAGAAATAAAATACCTCGGAATATATTTAGATAGCACATTTACCTTCAATGCGCACATTGAATATACTGCAGATAAAACAATCTCGTTGGTTCATATGTTAGCAAGAACAGCAAAGCTACAATGGGGGCTAGGTCACAAAGCACTTAAGACAATCTATGAAGGAGCTATAGTCCCTGTCTGGACATACAGAGCTCCTGTGTGGATAGATGTGATACGGAAGAATAAAAATATTGCAAAATTTAGAAGAATTCAAAGATTAATTAACATTAAAATGACAAAAGCATATAGAACTCTCTCATATGATGCATCATGCGTACCAGCTGGAGTATATCCCATAAAAATAACTATAGAGGAAAAAGTTCCAATATATCTGGCAACAAAAAGTCACATCGCAGACTTCAACAAACCATTAGAAGTAAAACACTGGCAACATCACGCCGAAGTGGCAACAATTGAGCAGGTGAACAAAGATATCATATATAGAATGGAAGCATACACAGATGGAAGTAAAATGGGGGAGAATGTTGGTGCAGCAGGAATTATACTTGAAAACAGAATTATGACACACCAGTTAAAATACAAATTGCATGGCCACTGCGCTAACAATCAAGCCAAACAACTTGCTAATTTAAAAGTACTAGACAGATTAGAAGATGTTTATTATGCCAGTTCAATAGATAGAAACAGAACTGTTGCAATATGCAATGACAGCAGAATTACTATAGATCTACTGAGACACAACTGGAAAAGAAATCGACTACTTGCATCTATCAAACACAAACTTCTTACACTAAACCATTTAAATTGGATCATCCACTTTGGCTGGGTTAAAGGCCACTGTGGAATAAAAGGGAGTGAATCAGCAGATAGGCTTGCAAAATGAGCTGCTTTCAGAGATAGTGAAGTAGTGTACGACAAAATATCAAAAGATGTAATAGTAACGAGATTGAAGGAATATGGACTCAACAGGTGACAAAAAGTCTGGACGAACACAACGAAAGGTGCAGTGACTAAAGCGTTCTTCCCAATAGTGAAAAACAGATTGTGTCAAAAGATTCCAATATCCCCAGAACTCACTACAATGTTAACTGGCCATGGAAAATTAAATGCATACTTATAACAATTTAGAATAATGAATAACCCCCATTCTGTCCTTGGGGAGAACAGACCATTAACTATGTAATATTTAATTGCAGAAGACTTGATAAACAAAGACTAGAGTTGGCAGAAAGTGTAACAAGCAATGGAGGGAAATGGCCTACCACCAACGAGAAGATTGTGAATAATCACCTTAAGTCGTTCGTAAAATTTGCAACTTCTATAAAAATCACGGACATGGACTGAAGTTTCTGGAGTGTAATAATGACAAATTGTGAACTCTATACAATCAACTTACTCTCGTTTCATTATAATCTTACAATTAACTAAACCATAAAGCACCATTTCTACAAATATAACAAGTATTTAGAGTGAAATAATTATAAATTGTAAACTCCCAAAAATCAGCTAGAAGAATAGACTCAATTTAATGTACATAGTGTCTAGAACAGAGAATAACCCAATGTAAAATCGTTGTAATGTGTACAATTACTAATTCAAAATAGGACATGTAACTATAAAGCATGTAGTATTACCATGTAATGGAGCATGCTGTTGATATCAATAAACCAAAATAAAAAAAATCATTATTATTATTATTAATGTGAAATGTTATATAATTATGTAATATTATATGCTTTTTTTAATATGCAATATAAATTTAACTGACGTATCTAAGAAACATGTTTTGTGTTATAAAAGGATGAAAATAAATAAATAAAAATATATAAATAAATAAACATTGGTTCAATTTTAAGAACAGAGAAGCCTATCCTCCTGCTGATATACAGACACTAACTCAAACTAAATTTGCAGTTACAGGACCCAGTTAGATGTTGAAGGTTAATGAAGTGTTGAGAATACCATTATAGAAAACAGGAAATCTTAATAAACCTTCTCAAAGATGATGGTTAAAAGAGCTCTGGTAAGTAATGTTATGGCAAATCACCACAACTTAATCTGCTTAATTAAACTACCTTAAGAGTAGCGTACTGTACCTACATTTACTCCATGTTGGGAAACGGAATGATCTTCAGCGTTAATTCAGCACACAGCTGACAAGTTTTCATATTATCAGAAGTGTTGTAGGTATTATTTGTGGTGTTGGGTCCATCATTCCTGGAGGCCTATATTTAAAACATGGACAACTCTTACTCCTGTTCATGAGTACATACATTCTCTACTAAGCTAACTTATAGATAATTATAATAACTTGACAACAGTGCGTGCTGTACAGGACCACAGAATCAAAAATTAAGGCAATCTGTGTAAGACCAGCACACAACTTGAAATTGCTCCAAATATTACAATTCTGCAATAAAAATTTATATTAACCGTCATACCAGTTGATCCTAAATTCTTCACTGAAGTTATTTAAGTTAAATAATGGAAATTAATCATTTGTTCTCACTAGTATATATAGGCTAAGGGCTTAGATAGAGTCAACTTGAAAAATTCAATGCCATGGCCAGGACTTGAACCATGGATCTCCATGGCTAGAGAGAAAAATGATTAATTCCCATCAATTAGCTTAAATAACAAGAGCCTAACGATGAAGCCTGGGACTAAAGTACTTACTACAGTAAGTTGCCACTAACAATGTATCTCAAATATGACGGCCCATAGTGGTGTACCAGGAAAATATATTAGTCAATTGGAGAACTTAATGTTGGCCATTATAACTCAATGGGTAAGAACGACTGGGCGGACAACAGGAGATCCATGGTTCAAATCCCAGCTGTGGCATTGAATATTTCAGGTTGACTCTATCTAACATCACCAAAGTTTTAAAATTATTCTAAATACTCATCCTGCACACGATCTGGAGAAATTCTTTAATACTCCTTTTAGCAATTAAATTTGTAATACACAAGTCAGATTGCATACAACCATGATTTTATGTTTGACATTATTATTGACTTCCTGTAATGTATGTTCTGAGTTAATACGTAACATTTTGGAGGTTAACAAGTGTTCAGCGTTGTTACATAAATTAAGATTAAAACAAAAACAAAGTTATAGGTATCAGTGTACTTGTGGTTTTGATATATTACTGATGCATGAACAATAAATGTAAGACATGTTTAGTGTCTCTCAGCTTTGCTCTCAGTGCGATCTGACAAATAATCAAACAACATAGTGGACAATGTTGACATTAGCCATGGAAAATACCAATGACATGACATTTTACACATTTATTACACTTACAGTAACGTGGAGTTAATGTTGCCTCTCCTGCTAGCTGATTAATGTATATCCAAATTTCATATTAATTTTTGTTCAAAGAATAATGGAAAGTCCAAGCAATTTCACTTTCAGATTTCAATTGCGTTAATTTGCAACAGATCCCCTGAGGCCAGTCATCTAACATCCTGCAGTTTTAAATAGCTCGTTATTTTGCCAATGGCACTCACCAGCAAACTCAGAGCTTACAGATTTGTGTGGGAAGAGACTTCTGTTACTTCTTTATAGCACAATAGTTATGACTTCAGTGAAAAGGCCAAACTTGAGTTTCAGTGTTAATTCTTCAATATAACAATAACATTGTGAATGCATTAATGTTACAAGTACAATAAGAAGAATGGCATCATAATTTGTGTCTAAAAGTGACTGTGATTGTGTGGTCTAAAGTCTTTTAAATTCGTCCTTGAGTTTGCATTTTTTTGGTGAAAATGTCATATAATTTCAACAGTAAGGCCAACATTGGCACTTACACCTTTAAAAACTAAATCCCACGGAAATTTTTAGACATTTTAGTATCTGTTGGTATAACGAGTTTCCTTGGCTGAGTCGTAGTGACAAATTATTGAAACTATTTTGTTGGCCATGTCTGGTTTTGTCTAATGAAAAGAATACATGGACGATAGATGGCATCAGCAATATGACTATCTTGAGAATTCATCATGAAAATTCATAAACTGATATTCCTTTCATTGTAATGTTAGTTAAGTTTGGAAAAACAAGAATTGACACTTCTTTGAGTGACACATTTAAGAACTAAGTTGAAAAGAATGGTAAAGATGTCAAAATTGAGCAAGAACTCCCATTTAGGGTTATAATGAGTCCAGAAATTCAGATAACAAAGGTAACTATGTAGAATTCTTACACCTAATTGTTCAAAAAAATAAGTTAGAGAAACAACTTCGAATTAAATTGTTTTTCAGGAAAGTCAAATGTGATTGAAAATTACAATATTGAATGAATTTCTGTTGTTTTGAGTAATGAAATAAGAATTAAGTGAGTGAGAAAAGTTTTGTATCAGTCAACATAGACGAAACGACTGATGTATCAAATAAATCCCAACTACCAACTGTTCTTCTTTTCGTCACACCAGAGGGACGAGTTGAAGAAAGATTTGTATGGTTTTGTGACGTCAGTAATGACCGCACAGCAGCTAGTTTCTCCAATGTAATATTAACGTGCAAACCCTGAATGTCTGAAGTAAACAGCAACATTTAACAATCATCACACCATACTACACTCATCTAGTGTAAATATAGTAAAACAAAGAATGGTGCCCAAGAATGAAAGCTAGTAAGATAAACAAATTAACTTCGGTGTAAATGTTTTCATTTTGCAATCCTACAATCCACGCACCCGCCTTAAAACAGATGAACTTTCAAAGAACAATTACACTGTGTAATCCTCATATGTAGGATCTTGCAGCTGCAAATCCCCTTTGGATAACAAATAAGAAGCTAAATTCTAATATGATGAAAGTACTATTTCACCATAAATGTGTAACGTGTACAATATTCCTGAGCTTTGCTCACGGCTGTTATCCAACGAATGAACAAACAAATATCATACCTGTCAATATACAAGAAGCTATATCTATTAATCCTCCCACAGCTATTTCTGCTAGTAGAACCTTATTTTATGATAAGTTTGGCTCACAACTCAAGTACAACTCTTCGGGCTAGGCATCTTCACCAGAGGTCGTTGACTATGTAATTTACAAGGCCGTGAAATGATCAAACTGACCGCGTGATTACATATTGCTGTAAATCAAGAAGAAGATAAGTATTAATCTTGCCTGTGTGGTCTGTATCCGAAGTTCTGGTTCAGGTTAGAATAATTACTTATTATCTTATGTAATTGTCCTTAATGGGTTTAAAAAATCTCGTTGGAACAAATTTCCTCAGATCATAATTTTAGCATTTTCATGTTTCAGTGAATGTCGGAAATGTAAACTTACAACACGTAAGTCAAATCCCGGCTATGGCATTGTATTTATTAGCCTGACTCATCCTGTCCAGAATTAGGCCTACACACGACTGGTGTGAAATAATTTAATTTCTATTAGTGTAAACGTTGTTTTTATCTTTACTTACTACTCCTCCAAAATTGCAGTTAGCATTGTTAGCACATAAACCTACAAATTTAACTCCAGTAATCAAACCGGCAGTTGTTTTAATTTAGTCTGTGTACATCAGGGTAAACTGCTTTCGCAATGATAATCTAACACAACAAAGTAAGCTACACTCAGTAAAGAAGAAGAAAATAGATCTGTGGAAAATATCAATAGTGTGAGGTAATACGCATAAATAAGTACGGCCATTCAAATTTGTAATGTTTTTGGCTGAGTGATCTGGCTCCAAAGTTCTACTTGAGGTTAGAATAATTACTGATGTTATATGTTTGGTGGTGTGATAAAATAGGCTTGTTTTGATGTATGGTGGTAGTTATAATAATTTATATTGATTAGTTGAAGCTGTTTTGTGTATGAAGTGAAAAATTGAGCGAAACAAACTGATAGTGTTAGCCTCATTGTCCTGAAAGAGTTTCACCAATCTTGTTAGAACAAGTTTCAACTGACATGCCCAGCTTTCAGTGAATGTGGAAGAATAAACTCCCAGTACTTTAAATTAAATTTTTCTTTCCAATGTAGCGTAAAGCAATAGGTTGTATTTAACTCTGTCCGCATTGCCGTCTCTGGTAGAGATGTAATGGTCAGGGCCACCTGGATTACGTCCATAAAGGTCAGGTACAACAGCTACTCTCGTATTTAGGAAGTTTTTAGTGGATGTGCGAAAGTTAACAAATGTAGAATATCTTGTTTTCCCAGACGTGATATAACAGTACTTGGTACGACATAGCTATATGATGGGCATGACTTCATGACTCGAGCGCTGCCAACGTACAAAGCACGCTATCGCGGAAAATACCAAAAGTACGTAAGTAAACTAGCGATACAGTAATAGCTATTAATAGGTGTATTGAGGTGAAGAAACTGTGTCAGTGGATCATTGCTTACGCACTCTAGTCTGAACAATTACGCGATAACAATGATAGAAAATTGGTAGTGATTGTCATCATCGTCGTTGTTTTTGGGATTTGCAGTTTATTATTAGTTATTACTACTTAAAATCTAAAAAGGAATTGTAGCAAGGTAAATTTCTTTCCTAGTTGAACGTTTCCGTGTATTCAGGAATTATGCTTACTATGCAGTATTGCTGTTACGGTATCACAAGTTTATAAGTAATAGAAAATGTGTTGGAAACTTTTCTTGGTATTCGTATATTTCAGAGCAACAACTTGTTTCCGTGACGTTATTCCTTACCAAGATAACTGTATGCCGTAAAATCAACCATTACCCAATACTTATATTTGATTTCCCTGCAATTCATGTTCTTATTTTGTCATTCTAAGCCCTGCATGTCCAATTTTCTACATATAGCATGGTTTACCTACCTCATGGCTTCAGTTTGCCGGTTTCTCAACTGCTAAAGGTTTCCGCATACACAGTTACTCATGTAATATTAATATCTTTTAAATACATATTATTTTAACTTTGTTGGTAACAGTGTCCTATATTATGTATAGTACGCACAAGATAAGTTGAGCACTGGATTTACGGTGTGGTGCGGGCAGAGGGGAAGAAATGAGGGCTAACGCTCTTTTATTTCTCCAGTGTGGTCAACCTTGAAAGACACAATTCAGCAAAGGAGTGTTCAAGGTAAGTGAAGATATTACAAATAACATTGCATTCTCTGAAAACATTCCTTAGTTTTGCTCATGGCAGCTCAACTGCATTCAGATCACAGTAATACGGAGTTAGCCTTTTTCGAGAGCCATAACATCCACAAATTTTCATACAAAAATAAATCATGTTCAAGTAAATGCTTATGTACATTACCAACACACTCGTAACAAGGGTAAACTGGCAGTTCAAGCGAGCCTTTATGAAGGAAGCTTTAACTACAAAGTGATAATGTTATATAATAAACTTCCTACTTCATTCAAACAAGCTGTATCATTAAAACACTTTAAGAATAAGGTGAAGAAAGTTTTGCATGCACACTGTTTTTATACAGTTAATGAATTTTTAGAACTATAACCTTGCAAATGAGCACTGGGAGCATAGTACATTCACAAACCTGTAATATTTATATTACGACGTTTCTTGTAGTAAATATGAAACCATAGAGAAGCTGCTTACTTTGTATATTGTATGTAATCAATTTGACTTTATATATAAACTGTATTTATACATTTTGATGTGTCTCATAACATGTAAATGTTGCCAAGGACGAACATAAATTCTAATTCTAGTATACGATTGTTGTAAACTAGTTAGCTAATTAACCTCGAAGTTGATCAAAACGAAATATGACAGACATGATAAAGCTTAGCGTATTAGCCCCTAGATGTCAGCGTATAGCGCATTTCAAATTTCAAAGTTGTCATCTATGTGTACGGAGTTAAACGGAACATACCGAATGAGGATTAGGAACCCAATCATTCTTCTTATCACATGCATATAATACTTACAAACTGATAAATATCATCAATTTTCCCATTTCAATTGCCAACAAAGCATTGTGTTTAGCTAAGTGCTTTCACCTCAAAATAAGTAAATGACTAACCTAGACTTTCAGAACATAGTGATCCACTGTGAATTACTAGGAAGTGAAATTTGCATATTTAATGCTGGATTAGGTTTAAATTACTAAATTGTGTGACATTGATGAAGCTGTAAAACACTAAAAAGATTACAGCCGGCCTTCAGGAAAGCTCATGTCTATATATTGTAACATACAATGAGAATGTTAAGCTTAAAAGACTTTTCATGCAATATCCCATTAAGGCTGCTTTATTTTTAAGTAGACAAGAACTGGCATTTCGTGGATATAATGAAAGTGAGGACTCTTTACATAAAGATAACTTTAAGGAACTTTGGATTCATACATAGAGGTATGCCCCATCGAATTTCAAAACCACTATTACAGCATAATAAACAGTTTTGCAGAGCATTCAAAAACAATACACAACACAAAATGAAATTACAAAGTGCATATCTGATTATATAGGAGGCTCTATTAATGATGAAATTAAAGAGAATTTTTCTCGGTTCAGGGAGAAGACACTACTGCCATATCACAAAAATCGCAATGCTCTTTAATTTTTGATATGTCAATTCATGTGGAAATGTAGTCGAAAGATTTCTGGTCTTCTGTAGTGAAGGTCATACTTCAGACGTATTTTTTCATGCACTTGATGATTCATTATCAGAGCTTCATTATAATCTAAACTTGTGAGACAGTGCTATGATGGATCTGCTGTTATGGCTGGGCATTTAAATGGTCACCAAAAGAACGTGAAAGACATGGCACTCCAAGCAATCTTTCGTTCAGGGTTTTGCTGATAGATTTACACCAGTTCTGCAACAAAGCTGTAATAGAATACAGAAATTACACATTTTTTTAAAACGTGAATGGGATACCAGGTTTCTTCCCCCATTCTAGCCAATGGTCTTATGTTGCTGGTACCGAGATTGGAAGGCGTATACCTACAGGATCAGACACCAGGTGGTCCTTGGTTTCTGAGACCTTAAAGGTAATAGAAGAATGGGATGGAATGATATGGTTATTTGAACATACAATGGAAACTGTTGATACACCAAGTATTTGTCTGGCTGAGCAGTTCTTAAATGAGTTTAGTATCTTTGAATTTGTCTTCCTGTCTCTAGTGTTTAAAGACATTTCTGATATCACTGATATTTTATTCAGTGTATTGCAGAAGACATCACTAGATATAGGATTCTCTGCAAACATGACTCACAATACAATAGACGTTTTAAACAGAAAGGAAAACAATAAATCTTTCAAACAATTATTGAATCAACTTCATTTAAAGAAAGAGCCCCATTTGAAATGTGAAATCTTCTCCTTAGATCAGTACAAACAAAACTTGAAGTCCCTATTTTATGAAAAATGCATTACATACTGACCAAAATTAATGAATGAATTTAAGCCATGCTATATTTAACCTTTGCGGTCGCCTGCGATCGAACCCGGGCTGCCTTGGTGAGAGCCAAGCAGTCTAACCCCTGAGCCACTGCGCGGTTATAACCTTGTTCAGCATCTACATCAATTAACTTTAAAGAAAGTTGATTAATGACACTAAACAACACTTACTTTTAAATTTTTCCAGAACATGTTTCTGAGGCTTTGCCTCTATCATCAGCCGGCCCTAGATTATCTGCCAAAGGCAAAGCCTCAAAAACATGTTCTGGAAAATTTTAAAAGTAAGTGTTGTTTAGTGTCATTAATCGACTCTCTTTAAAGTTAATTTATCATAACAACACTGATTTCAACACTTCCAATCTACATCAATGATCTTCCCGCGGCTGTATCAAACACAGAAATAAAGACAGCTCTTTTTGCAGATGACATGATCATGTGGAGATCTTCCCCACAAATAGAGAAGTCCAAAACTTCAATTGAAAAGGCTCTGATCCTATTGGAAAAGTGTACTGACAACAAGTTGATGAAAATAAATACTGATAAAACAACATTCCAAAAATATAGCTTAAAAAATAAAATCCCTAAACTAAATCTGCAGTTCAAAAACACAAACCTCAAACAAACATATGAAACAAAATATTTAGGAACAATTTTTGATTCAAAATTATCTTGGAGACATCATATTGAAGCAATAGTAAACAAATCAACAAAAAAGTTTCCCATTTTGAAAGGAATAGCTGGAGTAAAGTGTGGCAGTAGTCGGGAGACACTGAACACCACATACAAAACATTCATCAAGCCAATACTTCTTTATAATGCAGAGGTAATAATTACAGCAAACAGTTCTAACATAAATCACCTAGAAGTATGCCAAAATCAGGCCCTGCGACTAATAACCGGTGCAGCAAAATCAACTCCAATCACAGCAATGGAAGCCTTAACTCGGAAGTATCCAATACATCTCACTTTAGAGGAGCAGCCACTAATACAGCATGAAAAAATGTTGCGGTTAAAAACAAAAAAATGGGAGAAAAGACTACTACAACCAATCAAGTTGAAAACACAAACAAGTTTCCTACTCAAAGTTATGGAATTAAAAACAGATCTGAATCTCCCTAATTCTAAAGAAAACATTTTAATCAAAGAAAGCCCACTGGCTTTTGAACCAATTAATATTCAATTAGATTTAGAACAAATAGTTACAAAATCTGAAACTTCCAAACTTGCACTAAAAGCACTAGCATTAGAAACTGAACAATAGATACCCACCTGAAGAATGGTTACATATCTACACAGATGGATCTAACTTGGACAACAACTCAGGAGCAGGAATTAAGTGTGCACTGTTCTTATTCTATCAACCAGCAGGATACCATACAACAAATTTTTATGCAGAAGTAACGGCTATTCATATTTCACTCCAACACCTTCTATACAGAATAGACAAATTCAAAAATGCTGTCATATTTTCTGATTCTAAAGCAGCATTATATGCAATAAGTTCATATAAAACGAGGTCAATCCAAATTAAAGAATGTAATAAAATGATCCAACAACTTCAAAAACTACAGATAAGAATAATATTACAGTGGATACCTGCACATTGTGGAACTGCTGGAAATGAATCAGCTGATTTTCTTGCCAAAAAAGGTGAAAATTTAATTCAGAACAAAAGTAAAAACTTACCCTTTACATCCATAAAAAGATTAATCAAAAGGAAATATAAAAACAAACAAAACCAATCAATATCTAACAAAGCCAAAGATGAGAGATGGAACATTTTAATTCAAAATCCAGAAATTATTCCAGAAACACCACATAAAGCTGCAGTAGCAAATTTTGGATTGCTTATGGAAGATGATGATTTGGTCAAACACTCACACAGATTAGGAATTTATACAAATCTAAATTGTCCACTGTGCAAAGAAGAAGAGGAAATGACTGACGATCTTTTAACCTGTGAAGCCCTACCTCCCAGACCCACTACACAGAAATATTGGAGAGCATGAGAGCTAATGGCTTCATTGTCAAAGCCTAGTATTTGAGAACAACAACAATTTAAAATTTCTAAAGTTTGCTGACAATTCAAAACTTCAACAATGCTTCAAAATATTACCTTTCAAAGCTTCAATAATATGAAGTTCTGATACCCAAAACAGCTCTTGGAAAGCTTGGAAAACTTAAATTATTTTACCAAGGTAAGGTGTAAATCTTCAAGCATCATTGAAGTCTTTAATAGATAATACGGATGACTCATTTAGTGATGCATACAAACTGTTTAGCTTTGTTCTTAGAATACCGTCCACTAGTTGTTCTGCTGAACGAAGTCTTTCATGCATAAAGAGAATAAAAAATTACATCATAAACAGCTTGGGCAGTAGCAGATTAACATGGTTGGCTACTATTTCTATTCACAAGGACATACTCACTGAGCTAATGAAAATTCGGCCCGGCTACGAAGACATTATAGTTGCTTTCATGAGGACGAAAAACAGAAAATTGACTTGTTATATAAGCAGTAAGGTGAGTCTTATTTTAATTATCTAGTAGGTGTAGCAGTGAGCAGTAGCACCTTTCTTTTGTTTGTTTTTTTGCAGTACTGCAAATTTTGTTTTCTGTTTTCCCTCCCACTCGAAGTTTATCAGCTGCTTAATATCATTGCTATTACGATTTCGGACATGATCATTAACCTACTTTAAACCTGTCACATTGATCATATGACAGTAATAAAGATTTTGCAAATTTAGCTTAGCTGATTTTCCGATTCACCAAATCAGTTCTTCCAGAGGTGCGCCTAGCTATCCAGCTGCATGGATTGAAGTTGAATGTTAGATTTGTGCAATGCCTCTATAGAGAAGGTGCTACTATCCACAGTACTGAAGCATTCAAACATCTACATATCCAATAAAAAACATCCTTCAATCAGATCAATAACATTTCATAAAGGTATGCAACGTAACTCAAACAGGCAACAATTTTGGGTTGGAAATTGCACCTAGACTTTGGATCTACAACAATGCCAGGTGCTGTAGTTGTAACAATATATCTCATAAAAACATCAAGAGACACTCCACAAAATGAACTTTTTTACATTCAAATCAGCAATGGCTTTATTGTTGTAATTTCTTTGAGCATTATGTCATTATTATTATTATTATTATTATTATTATTATTATTATTATTATTATTATTATTAAAATTACTGCTTTAAGTTTGTCTAACATGGACCTAGCTGTCACAAGTATTGTAAATTTTTAGGTTGAGGCTTTCAAAGAGAGAAGGGAGAAAAACGTCTGTGCTTCCTGCTTCAGCTATATAGTCTGTCCTTAGTCTTTTAAAGCAGGGAAGCCGATGAACATGTTCAAGTGTGCTGTGCTCTTTGGCATTGCTTAGAAAAGCCTGTACTGAAGAGCCAATGAAAGGTTTGAAAGCGGAGTTTATAGTTTTTAGAATAGTCCACTTAGCTTACACTCGCCTACCTCAGCTGGGTCTGGTAATTATAATAACTTGACAACAGCACGTGCAATTGAGGACCACAGAATGAGGAATTAAGGCAATCTGTTTAAGACCGGCACACAACTGAAATTGTTCCAAATGTTACAATTCTGCAATAAAAACTTATATTAAGCATCATACCAGTTGATGCTATATTCTTCACTGAAGTTATTTAAGTTAAATAATGGAAATTAATAATATATTCTCACTAGTAAATACAGGCTAAGGGTTCAAATAGAATCAACTTGAAAAATGCAATGCCATGGCCAGGATTTGAACCATGGATCTCCATGGCTAGAGAGAAAAATGATTAATTCCCATCAATTAGCTTAAATAATAAGAGCCTAATGATGAAGCCTGGGACTAAAGTACTTACTACAGTAAGTTGCCACAAAGGGTGTATCTCAAATATGAGAGCCAATAGTGGTTTACCAGGAAAATATATCAGTCAATTGGAGAACTTAATGTTGGCCGTGGTAGTTCAATGGTTAGGAACGACTGGACGGACAACAGGAGATCCATGGTTCAAATCCCAGCTGTGGCATTGAATATTTCAGGTTGACTCTATGTATCATCACCAAAGGTTTAAAATTATTCTAAATACTCATCCTGCACACGATCTAGAGAAATTCTTTAGTATTCCTTTTAGCAATTAAATCTGTAATACACAAGTCAGATTGCATGCAACCATGATTTTATGTTTGACATTATTATTGACTTCCTGTAATGTATGTTCTGAGTTAATACGTAACATTTTGGAGGTTACCAAGTTTTCAGTGTTATGACATAAATTAAGATTAAAACAAAAACAAAATTATAGGTACCAGTGTACTTGTGATGGTGATATATTACTGATGTATGAATAAATGTAAGACATGTTTAGTGTCTCTCAGCTTTGCTCTCAGACAAATAATCAAACAACACAGTGGACATTGTTGACATTAGAAATGGAAGATACCGATGACATGACATTTTACACATTTATTACACTTACAGTAACGTGGCGTTAATGTTGCCTCTGTAGCCAGCTGATTAATGTGTACTCGCGATGCCGATCAATAAATGATGGCCGGTGGAGATTCGGGAAACTTCGGGGCCGATCGTTACCGGAAGCGACAGTCAGTTGAGCGAATTGTTTTTTAAAAATAAACAGTTTTAGGTTATCTAGCAAATTGTGATTGTGAACGAAAATTATTGCTACGAAAATAAAGTGCAGTTTTTTGTGTTTGTAACCTCGACTTGTTATTTCACGAAACCACAAAGTCACAACTGGTGTCAGGAAGCGGGACGATAACATCACCGAATATTACAACCATGGACGTGGCATTGGAAAAGATTTTGCAGAAGATGATGGAAATGAAGGCCGAGCTGACATTGGAAATGAAGACGGCGAATGACATCACCGAGAAAATGCACGCGAAGATGAACGAGTTAACAACAAAAACAGAAGCGGCAAATAACCTGGCCGCGGAGTTGAAACAAATAAAGACCGAATTGACCACAGAAATGAGGGCAGCGAACGCCAGCCTGGCCACGGAGATGAAAGCGGCAAACGAGGCCCTTGCCGTGAAGTTTGAAGAACAGTTGGCCGGCGTGAGGGATAACGTGACGGAGCTGGGCAAGCGGATGGGCCAAGTGGACGAGCGCGTCCAGGACCTGGCGAGCCGCGCTGACGACCTGGAGGGAAAGGCCGACAGAAGCGTCAAGTCCCTGAACGCCATAGTAGAGGACGTCGTCGGCAGGAAACTGAAGGATTTGAAGGCCGACGCGCCGGGACGCGACACAACATCTGCGCGCGTCAAACCGCCGAAATATGACGGCGCGTCAACATTTGAGGTCTTCCGCCGCCAGTTCGACACAGTGGCCAAGCACAACAGATGTCACCGGAGGAGGAGGCCACACAGCTAATAGCCAGCCTCCAGGGACGGGCCGCGGAAGTCCTAAACGCGTTGCAGACAACGGCTGCGCCCGAGGACATCAGGGAGGCCCTGGAGAATCGCTTCGGTAACCACCGCTTAGCCGCAGCGTACCGCAGCCAACTAAAGGCAAGGTCACAGCAGCCGGGGGAGACGCTGCAGGAGTTCGCCATAGCAATTGAGCAGCTGGCTAGCAAGGCCTTGGTTGACCTGCCACTGGAGTTCGTATCCCGGGAAGCCGCCTACAACTTTGTCGATGGCGTACGGGACACGGAGATTCGTCACCGCCTAATGCTCGGCGATTATAAAACCATCCACGAGGCGCTGACAGCGGCATTAAGGATGGAGTCGGCCAAGGTAGCATCTATCCCGACGTCGAGAACGAGGAGTGTCCGCTACGCCGGAGACAGAAGACCAGCTGAGGGACGCCGGCGAACACCTAGTGGCCTGTGTTGGAGGTTTCGACAGCCCGGGCAGCTGCAGAGAGACTGCCCACACCAGGAAGGGCAGCGGAAAAACGAGTAAGGCCCGGCGTGGAGGGGTACTTCGGCGCCATTACCACCATCCCCTCGAGTGACAATCCGCGCCGTCAGCCGGCGGATGGATTATAACCTCATCGCGGACGGCTGGGTAAGAGGAAAGCCGTGCCGCGTGCTGGTGGACACCGGAGCGGCCGTGACCATCATCAGACCTGACGTGGCGAAGGGTTTGCCGACGAGGAGGCCGAGCCGACCATACGAGCTTGTGACGGCATCGGGCGACACCATGCCTGTGGAGAAGGAGGCCCTGCTGGAGCTGACCTTGGGACGGAGTGCCGTGCGTCTGTGGGTGTTCGTCGCGAAGGTGGCTGAGGAGGTGATTCTGGGACTGGATGCCCTCAGGAGCCACGAGGCGACGGTCGACGTCGGCAGGAAGGTCCTACGGCTCAACGGAGAAGAGGTTGTCCTCCATCAAACTGAAGAGCGCCTTAGGGTCATCTTGAACGAAGACGTGGTTGTCCCCGCGAGGAGCGAGGTGATGGTGACGGCGCGACCGGAAGGCCGGACAGCAGGTTTGATTCAGAGGCCGCAGGAGTACTTCACCTTGGAACATCGCAGAGGGAAGAGCCACGGTAACGCGGACGCTATGTCCCGAAGATCCTGTCCAGAAGAGTGTGGCCAATGCACAAGAGTGGAGGAGAAGGAGCATGCCACAGCATTTCGAGTAGTCACGGCAGTGCCTGCGGATGGCTGGGATAGCGCAGGGCTGAGGAGGGAGCACCTGGTGGACGCAGACTTGAGGCCACTCTTGAGGGAAGTGGAGGCAGGGACGAGACCAACCTGGGCGGACGTCGCACCGAGGAGCGCCACCTACAAGTCTTACTGGGCCCACTGGAACTCGGAGACCAGAGAGGGTTTGCTGTTCCCGGTATGGGAATAACCCGATGGGAATACGCAGAGAGAGCAGTTGGTACTTCCCCGGAGTAAGGTTCCGGAAGTCTTGGAAGAAGTGCACGCCGGTACTTCAGGTGGTACACCTGGATCGCCTGGCCCGCTACGAAGGCGCTGTTCGGGACGACCAGCCTTAAGGAGGGAGCAGTGTTACCCTGGCAGCAGACTCTTGATGCCGATCAATAAATGATGGCCGGTGGAGATTCGGGAAACTTCGGGGCCGATCGTTACCAGAAGCGACATTCAGTTGAGCGAATTGTTTTTAAAAATAAACAGTTTTAGGTTATCTAGCAAACTGTGATTGTGAACAGTGTATTGCTACGTAAATAAAGTGAAGTTTTTTTGTGTTTGTAACCTCGACTTGTTATTTCACGAACCCATAAAGTCACTATATATATATATATTAATTTTTGTTCAAAGAATAATGGAAAGTCCAAGCGATTTCACTTTCAGATTTCAATTGTGTTAATTTGTGACAGATCCCCTGAGGACAGTCATCTAGCATCCTGCAGTTCTAAATAGCTTGCCATTTTGACAATGGCACTCACCAGCAAACTTAGAGCTTACAGATTTGTGTGGGAAGTCAGTGACTTCTGTTACTTCTTTATAGCACGATAGTTATGACTTCAGTGAAAAGGCCAACCTTGAGTTTCAGTGTTAATTCATCATGTATAACAATAACATTGTGAATGAATTAATGTTTAAAGTACAATAAGAAGAATGGCATCATAAATTGTGCGTAAAGGTGACTGTGATTGTGTGATCAAAGTTCTTTTAAATTGGTCCTTGAATGTGCATTCTTTTGGTGAAAATGTCATATAATTTCAACAGTAAGGCCTACTGTTGGCATTTAAACCTGAAAAAGCTAAATCACTCAGGCATTTTTAGACATTTTATACATATTGTGACTTTGTGGGTTCGTGAAATGAAAAGTCCAATTGCACCAGTCAAAAATGTTCTTTATTTCCAGCAACTTACAGTTGAACACTTGCCAGTTACACAGGATTACGTAATGCACACAATTACGATTCACCAGTTCGTCCGTTACAGTTCTCTTGCACTCGCAATTACGTAAACTCCTCCGACACACGTACACTAGCACGACGCTGCTCGCCAAGAACTGCTTGACTGACCCGACGTGTCGCTTATATAGGGTCAGCTGGCCAATCGAGAATCTTCTGGATTAGATGAAATACCCAGTAAGTTCGAGAAATCAGGTGGAACGGAAAGGGACGGCACAGTGATGTTTTTCCAGCCAACCCTCGTTACCGCTATAAGACAAATGAGGGGGGCGTGGCGAACGCCTACCGTCACCTGCTGCTGCCGGCCGGTTCTATGGGGAGTTCCGACGTTCGGGTGACAGTATCTATTGGCATAACGAGTTTCCTTGGCGGAGTGGTTGTGACAAATTGTTGAAACTATTTTGTTGGCCATGTCTGGTTTTATCTAATGAAAAGAATGCGCGGCAGACAGATGGCATCAGCAGTATGAATAGTTTTTGCATCTTGAGAATTCATCATGAAAATTCATAAACTAATATTTCTTCCATTGTAGTGTTAGTTACGTTTGGAAAAACAAGAATTGACACTTCTTTGAGTGACACATTTGAGAACTCAGTTGAAAAGAATGGTAAAGATGTAAAAATAAATATGTAATGGGGATTGATAAGTGTTGTTTGTTATTTAGCTGAGCAAGAACTCCCATTTAGGGTTATAACGAGTCCGGAAATTTGGATAACAAAGATAACTACGTAGAATTCTTACACCTAATTGTTCAAAAAAATAAGATAGAGTAACAACTTCGGACTAAATTGTTTTTCAGGAAGGTTAAATGTGATTGAAAATTACATTATTAAATGAATTTCTGTTTTGATTAATGAAATAAAGAATTAAAAGGGTGAGAAAAGTTTTGTATCAGTCAACATAGACGAAACCACTGATGTATCAAATAAATCTCAACTACCAACTGTTCTTCTTTTCGTCACTCCAGAGGGACGAGTTGAAGAAAGATTTGTATGGTTTTGTGACGTCAGTAATGACCACACAGAAGCTAGTTTCTCCAATGTAATATTAACGTGCAAACCCTCGGAATACACCACTGCCACTACACAGATTAAGTCTGAAGCAACCAGCAACATCTAATAGTCATCCACACCATACTACACTCATCTAGTGTAAATCTGGTAAAACAAAGAATGGTGCCCAAAAATGAAAGCTAGTAAGATTAACAAATTAACTTCGGTGTAATTGTTATCACTTTGAAATCCCACAATCCACGCACCCGCCTTAAAACAGATGAACTTTCAAAGAAAAATTACACTGTGTAATCCTCATATGTAGGATCTTGTAGCTCCAAATCCCCTTTGGATAACAAATAAGAAGCTAAATTCTATTATGATGAAAGTACTATTTCACCATAAATGTGTAACGTGTACAATATTCCAGAGCGTTGCTCACAGCTGTTATCCAACGAATGAACAAACAAATATCATACCTGTCAATATACAAGAAGCTATATCTGTTAATCCTCCCACTGCTATTTCTGCTAGTAGAACCTTGTTTTATGATAAGGTTGGCTCACAACTCCAGTACAATTCTTCGGGCTAGGTATCTTTAACAGAGGTCGTTGACTAAGTGATTTACAAGGCCGTGAAATGATCAAACTGACCGCGTGATTACATATTGCTGTAAATCAAGAAGAAGATAAGTATAAATCTTGTCTGTGTGGTCTGTATCCGAAGTTCTGGTTCAGGTTAGAATAATTACTTATTGTCTTATGTAATTGTCCTTAATGGGTTTAAAACATCTCGTTAGAACAAATTTCTTCAGCTCTTAATTTTAGCATTTGCATGTTTCAGTGAATGTCGGAAATGTAAACTTACAACACGTAAGTCAAATCCCGGCTATGGCATTGTCTTTTTTAGCCTGACTCATCCTGTCCAGAATTAGGCCTACACACGACTGGTGTAAATATTGTTTTTATCTTTACTTAGTACTCCTCCAAAGTTGACGTTAGCATTGTTAGCACATAAACCTACAAATTTAACTTCAGTAACCAAGCCGGCAGTTGTTTTAATTTAGTCTGTGTACAACAGGGTAAACTGCTTTCGCAATGATAATTTAACACAACAAAGTAAGCTACTCTCAGTATAGAAGAAGATAATAGATATGTGGAAAATATCAATAGTGTGAGGTAATACGCATCAATAAGTACGGCCATTCAAATTAGTAATAATTTGGGCTGAGTGATCTGCCTCCAAAGTTCTACTTGAGATTAGAATAATTACTGATGTTATATGTTTGGTGGTGGTAGTTATAATAATTTATGTTGATTAGTTGAAGTTGTTTTGTATATGAAGTGAAAAATTGAGAGAAACAAACTGATAGTGTTAGCCTCATTGTCCTGAAAGAGTTTCACAAATCTTGTTAGAACAAGTTTCTACTGACATGCCCAGCTTTCAGTGAATGTGGAAAAATAAACTCCCAGTATTTTAAATTAAATTTTTCTTTCCAATGTAGCGTAAAGCATTGTGACGTATTTAACTCTGTCCGCATTGCCGTCTCTGGTAGAGTTGTAATGGTCAGGGCCACATGGATTACGTCCATGATGGTGAGGTACAACAGCTACTCTCGTATTTAACCAGTTTTTAGTGGATGTGCGAAAGTTAACAAATTTAGAATATCTTGTTTTCCCAGACATGATATAACAGTACTTGGTAAAGGTGCACTTTAACGGCGTAGCAATATGGCAGGCGTGACTTTATGACTCGAGCGTTGCCAACATACAAAGCACGCTATCGCGGAAAATACCAACACTACGTAAGTAAACTAGCGATACAGTAATAGCTATTAATAGAGATATTGAGCTGAGGAAACTGTATCAGTGGATCATTGCTTACCCACTCTAGTCTCGACAGTTACGCGATAACAGTGATAGAAAATTGGTAGTGATAATCATCATCGTTGTTGTTTTTGGGATTTGCAGTTTATTATTAGTTATTATTATTTAAAAGCTAAAAGGAATTGTAGCACAAAGGTTTCAGAATGGGAAATTTCTTTCCTAATTAAACATTTCCCTGTATTCAGGAATTACCCTTACTATGCAGTATTTCTGTTACAGTATCACAAGTTTATAATAAGTAGTAGAAAATGTGTTGGAAACTTTTCTTGGTATTCATATATTTCAGAGCCACAACTTGTTTCCGAGACTTTATTCCTTACCAACATAACTGTATGCCGTTAAAATCAACCGTTGCCCAGTACTTTTATTTGATTTCCCTGTAATTCATGTTCTTATTTTGTCATTCTAAACCCTGAATGTCCAATTTTCTATATATAGCATGGGTTATCTACTTCATGGCTTCAGTTTGCCGGTTTCTCAATTGCTAACGGTTTCCGCATACACAGTTACTCATGTAATATTAATATCTTTTAAACACATATTATTTTAACTTTGTTGGTAACAGTGTCTTGTCTTATGCACAAGATAAGTTGAGCACTGGATTTACGGTGTGGTGCGGGCAGAGGGGAAGAAGTGAGAGCTAACGCTCTTTTGTTTCTGCAGTGTGGTCAACCTTGAAAGACACAATTCAGCAAAAGAGTGTTCAAGGTAAGTGAAGATATTACAAGTAACATTGCATTCTCTGAAAACATTCCTTAGTGTTGCTCATGCCATCTCAATTGTATTCAGATCACAGTAATATGGAGGTAGACAAATAATAATGTGTCCCTTTTCGAGAGCCATAACATCCACAAATTTCCATACAAATATAAATCATTTTCAAGTAAATCCTGATGTACATTATCACCACACTCGTAACAAGGGTAAACTGGCAGTTCAAGCGAGCCTTTATGAAGGAAGCTTTAACTACAAAGTGATAATGTTATGTAATAAACTTCCTACTTCATTTAAACAAGCTGCATCATTAAAACACTTTTAAGAATAAGGTGAAGAAATTTTTGCATGCACACTGTTCTTATACAGTTAATGAATTTTTAGAACTATAACCATGTAAATGAGCACTGGGAGCATAGTACATTCACAAACCTGTAATATTTATATTATGACCTATCTTGTAGTAAATAT
Source organism: Mantis religiosa (assembly GCA_030765055.1). NCBI lineage: Eukaryota > Metazoa > Arthropoda > Insecta > Mantodea > Mantidae > Mantis > Mantis religiosa. Next base: position 705,605 of record JAUKNK010000061.1, read on the forward strand.
GAAACCCTAGAGAAGCTGCTTACTTTGTATATTTTAAGTAATCAATTTGACTTTATATATAAACTGTATTTATACATTTAGATGTGTCTCATAACATGTATATGTTGCCAAGGACGAACTAAAATTCTAATTCTAGCATACAATTGTTGTAAACTGGTTAGCTAATCAACCTCGAAATTGATCAAAACAAAATATGACAGACATTATAAACCTTAGCGTATTAGCCACTAGATGCCGGCGTATAGCGCATTTCAAATTTCAAAGTTGTCTTCTATGTGTACAGAGTTAAAAGGAACTTACCGAATGAGGACTTGGAACCCAATCATTCTTCTTATCACGTGCATATAATACTTACAAACTGATAAATATGGTAAATTTTCCTACTTCAATTGCCAACAAAGCATTGTGTTTAGCTAAGTGCTTTAACCTCAAAATAAGTAAATGACTAACCCAGACTTTCAGAACATAGTGATCCACAGAGAACCACTAGGAAGTGAAATTTGTATATTAAATGCTGGATTAGTTTTAATTTACTAAATTGAATGACATTGATGAAGCTGTAAAAAACACTAAAAATATTGCAGACACTCTTCTGGAAAGCTCACATCTATATATTGTAAAATACAATGAGAATGTTAAGCTTAACAGACTTTCATGCAATATCCCATTAAGGCTGCTTTATTTTTATGTAGACAAGAACTGGCATTGCGTGGACATAATGAAAGTGAGGACTCTTTACATAAAGATATCTTTAAGGAACTTTTGGATTCATATATAGAGGGAAGCCCCATCGAATTTCAAAACCACTATTACAGCATAATAAACAGTTTTGCAGAGCATTCAAAAACAATACACAACACAAAATGAAATTACAAAGTGCATATTTGATTATATAAGAGGCTCTATTAATGATGAAATTAAAGAGAATTTTTCTCGTTTCAGGGAGAAGACACTACTACCATATCACAAAAATCACAATGCTCTGTAATTTTGCGATATGTCAATTCATGTGGAAATGTAGTCGAAAGATTTCTGGGCTTCTGTGATGTTAGTGAAGGTCGTACTTCAGATGTATTGTTTCATGTACTTGATGATTCATTATCCGAGCTTCATTATAATCTAAACTTGTGAGACAGTGCTATGATGGAGCTGCTGTTATGCCTGGGCATTTAAATGGTCACCAAAAGAACGTGAAAGACATAGCACCCCAAGCAATCTTTCTTTCAGAGTTTTGCTCATAGACTTACACTAGTTCTGCAACAAAGCTGTAATAGAATACAGAAATGTCGCATTTTTTTAAAACTTGACTGGGATACCAGGTTTCCTCCCCCATTCTGGCCAATGGTCTTATGTTGCTGGTACCAAGATTGGAAGGCGTATACCTACAGGATCAGACACCAGGTGGTCCTTGGTTTCTGAGACCTTAAAGGTAATAGTAGAAGAATGGGACCGAATGATATGGGTATTTGAACATACAATGAGAACTGATGATTCAACAAGTATTTGTCAGGCTGAGCAGTTCTTAAATGAGTTTAGTATCTTTGAATTTGTCTTCCTGTCTCTAGTTTTTAAAGACATTTCTGATATGACTGATATTTTATTCAGTGTATTACAGAAGACATCATTAGATATAGGATTCTCTGCAAACATGAGTCACAATACAATAGACGTTTCAAACAGAAAGAAAAACATTAAATCTTTCAAACAATTTATTAAATCAACTTCATTTAAAGAAAGAGCCCCATTTGAAATGTGAAATCTTCTCCTTAGATCAGTACAAACAAAACTTGAAGTCCCTATTTTATGAAAAATGCATTACATACTGACCAAAATTAATGAATGAATTTAAGCCATGCTAAATTTAAAATTTCGTTTTCATTGATTTTGAAAAAGCATACGATTCAGTATGCAGACATAAACTTCTTGAGAATCTTTCAAGGCTAGGCATTCAAGGTAATATATTAAATTGGATCACTCAGTTTCTCTCTCAATGTTTCTGTGCTACAAAATACATTGACAATACATCCAAATCCGACAAATAAAAATCGGCCTACCACAAAGTGCAGTACTGAGTACAACCTTGTTCAAATGAAATGTGTAGTGTTTAACGCCCACGTTTACTACGTACGGCACCACAGGCGATGACACCGATGATACATGAGATGAAGATGGAGAACAGGTGGAATGAGATGGCGGGGGAAATCGGAGATCCCGGAGAAAACCCGCCCCAGCGCCGTGTTGTCCACCACAAATCTCACTTTTGCGGTCACCTGGGATCGAACCCGGGCCGTCTTGATGAGAGCCAAGTGGTCTAACCACTGAGCCACGGCATGGCCATAACCTTGTTCAACATGTACATCAATGATCTTCCCGCGGCTGTATCAAACACAGAAATAAAGACAGCTCTTTTTGCAGATGACATGATCATGTGGACATCTTCCCCACAAATAGAGAAATAAAAACTTCAATGGAAAAGGCTCTGATACTATTGGATAAGTGGACTGACAACAAGTTGATGAAAATAAATACTGATAAAAAAACATTTCAAACATTTAGCTTAAAAAATAAAATCCCTAAACTAAATCTGCAGTTCAACAAAAACAAACCTCAAACAAACATATGAAACAAAATATTTAGGAACAATTTTTGATTCAAAATTATCTTGGAAACATCATATTGAAGCAATAGTAAACAAATAGACAAAATAGTTTTCAATTTTGAAAAGAATAGCTGGAGTCAAGTGGGGCAGTAGTCGGGAGACACTGAACACCACATACAAAACATTCATCAAGCCAATACTTCTTTATAATGCAGAGGTAATACTTACAGCAAGTAGTTCTAACATAAATCACCTAGAAGGATGCCAAAATCAGGCCCTGCAACCAATAACCGGTGCAGCAAAGTCAACTCCAATCACAGCAATGCAAGCCTTAACTCGGAAGTATCCAATACATCTAACTTTAGAGGAGCAGGCGCTAATACAACATGAAAAAATGTTGTGGTAAAAAACAAAAAAATGGGGGAAAAGAATACTACAACCAATTAAGTTGAAAACACAAACAATTTCCTACACAAAGTTATGGAATTAAAAACAGATCTGAATCTCCCTTATTCTAAAGAAAACATTTGAATCAGAGAAAGCCCACTGACTTTTGAACCAATTAATATTTAATTAAATTTAGAAGACACAGTTACAAAATCTGAAACTTCCAAACCTGTACTAAAAGCACTAGCATTAGAAACTGAACAATAGATACCCACCTGAAGCATGGTTACATATCTACACAGATAGATCTAACTTGCAGGAATTAAGTGTGCTGTTCTTATTCTATCAACCAGCAGGATACCATACAACAAATTTTTATGCAGAAGTAACGGCTATTCATATTTCACTTCAACACCTTCTATACAGGATAGACAAATTCAAAAATGCTGTCATACTTTCTGATTCTAAAGCAGCATTATGTGCAATAAGTTCATATAAAATGAGGTCAATCCAAATTAAACAATGTCTCAAAATGATCCAACAACTTCAAAAACTACCGAAAAGAATTATATTACGTGGATACCTGCACATTGTGGAACTGCTGGAAATGTTTCAGGTGATTTTCTTGCCAAAAAAGGTGAACATTTAATTCAGAACAAAAGTAAAAACTTACCCTTTACATCCATAAGAAGATTAATCAAAAGGAAATATAAAAACAAACAAAACCAATCAATATCAAACAAAGCCAAAGATAAAAACTGGAACATTTTAATTAAAAATCAAGAAATTATTCCAGAAATCCCACGTAAAGCTGCAGTAGCAAATTTTGGATTGCTTATGGAAGATGATGATTTGGCCAAACACTCACACAGATTAGGAATTTATACAAATCTAAATTGTCCACTGTGCAAAGAAGAAGAGGAAATGACTGAAGATCTTTTAACCTGTGAAGCCCTACCTACCAGACCCACTACACAGAAATATTGGAGAGCATGAGAGCTAATGGCTTCATTGTCAAAGCCTAGCATTTGAAAACAACAACAATTTAAAATTTCTAAAGTTTGCTGACAGTTTAAGATTTCAACAATGCTCCAAAATATTCACTTTCAAAGCTTCAATAATATGAAATTCGCATACCCAAAACAGCTTTTGGAAAGACTAAGGAAGGACTAACTTGCACGGTGTCTTAGGTGACGACCCAGTAGCCGTGGACAAGGCACTGCGGTTTGTTTTTAAAATAAATTTTAATAAACAAGTCTGACTTGTATTTTATATTTATTAATTTTTAGAGCTTTTAAATTATTAGGACAACGATGGATTTTTATGTAGTTTTAACATTTGTATGTTTATTTTATTTTACCTTTTTAGCTTGATTAGTGTTGCTTTTAGGTTTTATTGTTGACTTAGGGCCCAAATGACCTTGTTGTCGACGGGCCCTAAAACACCACTCACTCACTCACTCACTAAGGAAGGAGCTTAAATTAATTTACCAAGATAAGGTGTAAATCCTCAAGCATCATTGAAGTCTTTAATAGATAATACGGATGACTCATTTAGTGATGCATACAAACTGTTTAGCCTTGTTCTTAGAATACCGTCCACTAGTTGTTCTGCAGAACGAAGTCTTTCATGCATAAAGAGAATAAAAAATTACATCATAAACAGCTTGGGCAATAGCAGATTAACATGGTTGGCTACTATTTCTATTCACAAGGAAATACTGGCCCTTCTACGAAGACATTATAGTTGCTTTCATGAGGATGTAAAACAGAAAAATTGACTTGATATATAAGCAGTAAGGTGAGTCTTATCTAGTAAGTGAAGCAGTGAGCAGTAGCACCTTTCTTTTGTTTTTATTGCAGTATTGTAAATTTTGTTTTCTGTTTTCCCTCCCACTCGAAGTTTATCAGCCGCTTAATATCGTCTCTATTACGATTTCATACACGATCATTAGCCTACTTTAAATTTGTCGCATTGATCATATGACAGTAATAAAGATTTTGCAAATTTAGCTTAGCCGATTTTCCGAGTCACCTAATCAGTTCTTCCAGAGCTACGCCTAGCTATCCAGCTGCATGGATTGAAGTTGAATGTTAGATTTGTGCAATGCCTCTATAGAGAAGGTGCCACTATCCACACTACTGAAACATTCAAACATCTACATATCCAATAAAAAAACATCCTTCAATCAGATCAATAACATTTCATAAAGCTATGTGACGTAACTCAAACAGGCAACAATTTTGGGTTGGAAATTGCACCTAGATTTTAGATCTGCAACAATGCCAAGTGCTATAGTTATAACAATATATCTTATAAAAACATCAAGAGACATTCAACAAAATGAACTTTTTTATATTCAAATCAGCAATGTCTGTATTGTTGTCATTTCTTTGAGCATTATGTCATGAGATATTATATAACTTTACTGTAATGTCATTATGAGAAACCTGGTCAAGTATATTAACTGTGTAGGGCTTCACAGTGTAGGATGAACCGGCAACTAAAAAGAAAAAGAAGAAAGAATTTCTGCTCTGTATATTTATAATTGGCAATATATTGAGACTTTAAGAATGTCACATTTAGCATCAGCTGTCTCTGTCACAGCCTTGCTGTTTACTTACATAAAACCACAGATGAAGTTGTCTCAACTCTCTCCATTTAAACAAGAACCATTGTAATGTATATGTTTGGGGATGGACCTCTCTATGTATAATACGCTAAACACAAAACTTAGACTTGAGGCTCTCACAAACTCATAGTAATTTAAGTCCAATCCAGGATTAAATATACAAATTTCAGTTTCCAATGATTTACTGCGGATCACTATGTTCTAGGTAATTTGCTTTATTTACTCAAGCACTTAGCTAAACAGAACGCTTTGTTAGCAATTGAAATTGGAAAATTTGTAACATATATCAGTCCGTAAGTACATCAGACAAGATACTGTTACCAACAATGTTAAAATAATATGCATTTAAAAGATATTAATATTACCTGAGTAACTGTGTATGCGGTAACCATTAGCAGTTGAGAAACCTGTAACACAACCAACAAATAATGTCATGAAGACAGTAAACCATGCTATATGTAGAATATATGACATGTGGTTTTGAATAACAAATTAAGAACATGGATTGCAGGGAAATTAAATAAACATACAGGGTAAAGATGCACTTTAATGGCGTACAGTTTTGTTGGTAAGGAATAACATCACAGAAACAAATTGTTGCTCTGAAATATACGAATACAGGGAAATGTTTCCTATGGATTTTCTATTTCTTATTATAAACTAGCGATACTGTAAACAGGAATACTGCTTAGCAAGCTTAATAACTGAATACAGAGAAACGTTCAACTACGAAAGAATTTTGCCACTCTGTTACCTTTGCTACAATTCCTTTTAATTTAAAAGGTTAGTAATAATAATGATAATAATAATGATAATAAACTACCAATTGTGAACATTATTCTCAATTGTCAACTACAACTATCATTGTTACTGTGAAGCTGTTGAGAATAGAGTGGTAAGCAATAACCCACTGGAACAGTTACCTATTATGTGTTTCAAATACGAAGAGTTCTGGAGTCCAGCTAATCAGATGCTGTATCACACTCTGCGTTGCCAGATTGTTACGCCACTCTTTGTATATTTCACTCTCTGTCTCTCTCGCACACTCATACAACATGCAGGTCTACTTGGCACAGACATAAGGGTAACCAAATTAATCTTTCCAAACTTTTACAATGATGCATTTTCCAAAATCAAAATTGGAAAAAGCGTTTTCGCAAATTATGTATATTTTTAAATACAATAACTATACAATTCCTTTCTTGGTAGTGTTGAAGACAGTGTTGTTATGATAAATTAAATTTAAAGGGAGTCGATTAATGACACTAAACAATACTTACTTTAAAATTTTTCTGGAACATGTTTCAGAGACTTTGCCTTTATCTTCAGCCGGCCATCGACTGAGGATAGAGACAAAGTCTCTGAAACATGTTCCAGAAAAATTGAAAAGTGTTGTTTAGTGTCATTAATCAACTCCCTTTAAATTTAATTTAAACTATAACTATAGTTTATGAAGTCCCTGTTTTTCTAATCCAATGGAACTGCCAGTGGCTCATCCATATCGCTCTCAATGTCATTTACGTCAAGAGACAATTCGTCATTGTTACTGTCTTCATTGTCTCAGTCTTACAAATTTATGACTGTAGGTTCCAAAATCTCGTCCCGTGCTATTTCTTTCTTAAAATCGCCTTCTTGAAGGTTTTCTGCATGCCTTACACAGTTTTCCCAGTCCTGTTGCATTACTTTGCCAATTTCTTCGTGAACAAGTCGTTTAACATCCGTTAGTTTTAACGTATTATTTCTGCCTCTGCAACCCTCCTTTTTACTTGAGCCCACACCAACTCAATTGGATTATATTGGCAGTGGTAAGTTGGGAGGCGTATTACCTGGTGTCCCATTTTAATTGCAAGTTGATACATCTGATGCACTTCCTCCTTGTTTTTAAACGGAAGTTCTCTTTGCAATAACTCATTTTTAGTTTCTGTTTCCGAAAATTAAACCCCCCATTTTTGTAACCATCCAACAATTTAGTCCTTCCTGCTGTCCGAATTTGGCATTTTATATGCAATAACTTTATGATACGGTGCATTATCCATTATAATAATGCTTCCCTCTTCTAAATAATTTAAGAATCTGTTGTGAAACCATTCTTTAAATGTATCAACTATAATCTCTTCGTGATAGTCATAGGTACTTTTGGACAGAAAAATCCATTTGCTTTCTGGCAGGAACCCTGTCTTAGCACATCCAGCATGACAAATGATAGCCGACACCTTTTCCAACAGCTACCTTTAGGCGCCCCTTTTATGAGGAGTCTTGCCAGATTGAGTGTGGTTTTTATTTACCCATGTCTCTTGTAAGTAAAAGATAGGCCTTACATCACCAGGATGTATAGTTGAAAATTCACCTTGGTCATAAAACTGGAACACCGTTCCATGTACAACGTCCTTGTCAAAATCACTTAAATTTGTAACCCTCTTCGGAGGACCAACATGTTTCCTAGGCAACACAAACACCTGGGCACCTCTGGGATCAAAGTTTCTTGCCTCTCCACAAATGCGGGACACACTTGCTGTACCTATTCTACACGCTTCAGCAGTAAGCTGTTGAGCATTTTTGAAATCGAGCTGATTTATATATTTGTCATTGCCCAATTTTTTAAGAACATGTACATCTTAAAAATAATACTTTGAGCGTGACTTCGCAATACCTGCATTTTTGACTCGCCACTAAATTCACCGCAAGAAGCCATTGCACTATTTAACTCTTACTCTACTGTTGTGCAAAGAGCAACTGAATGATATTGATCTGAACTCTCCAGAGTAAATAAACACTTCTTATCCAGCATTCATTCATAAACATAAGCATAGAGCATTTCACAGGCTAACAGGAAATGATGTTTTCTCTTGTTCGCATTTAACCTGGAGGACTCTGATTAGTTGTTCACCTAGTAGCGCTCAAGGGCGAACACCTTCCCATTTAAAACATTATAAGCTCGGTTTCGTTACGTATTACAATGTTGCTAGTTTGCCTACGTAGTGTTGGTATTTTCCGCGAAAGCATGCTTTGGAAGTTGGCAACGCTCGAGCCATGAAGTCATGTCCATCATATTGCTACGCCATTAAAGTACACCTTTACCAAGTTCTGTTATATCACGTCTGGGGGAAAAATATATTCTACATTTGTTAACTTTCACACATCCACTGAAAACTTCTTAAATACGACCTGACCTTCATGGACGTTATCCATGTAACCCTGACCATTACAGCTCTGCAAGAGACGGCAATGCGAACACAGTTAAATACGGCACAATGCTTTATGCTACATTGGGAAAACCAATTTAATTTAAAAAACTAAGAGTTTATTCTACCAACATTCAATTAAACATGCACATGTCAATATTACTATTAGAAGATTCTTGCTGTAACAAGATTTGTTAAACTCGTTCAGGACAATGAGTCTAACACAATCAGTTTGTTTTGTTCATTTGATCATGTCACTAAGCAGAGCTCTAGGACTTTGAACACAAAACAACCTCACCAAATCAACATAAATCATTTTAACTACCACCACCATACATCAAAACATGACTTTTTTATTACTACCACCAAACATATAACATCAGTAATTATTTTAACCTGAAGTACAACTCTGGTTCCAGACCACTAAGCCAAAATTATTAAAACTTTGAATGGCCATTCTTATTGATCCGTATTCGCTCAGAATCCTGATATTTTTAACTTACGTCTTTGCGACTTCTTTTCTCCGTGTGGCTTACTTTCTTATGTTGGAGTTCGCTTGCAAAACCGACATACCATTATTTACACAGACTACATTAAAACAACTGCCAACTTGATTATATCATGGCCTAGTAGACACCATAGAGAAATGATGCCTAAGGAGTTACTTTACTTATGTCCCAAGATTAAATGTTCACCATGAATCAAGTTTCTACTTTCAGAAGTAGCAGTGCGTGAATTAACAGATATAAGTTCTTGTATTTTCACAGGTAAGACATTTGTTTGATGTGTACTGATAATGAACAAAGCTAATACACATCACAGTTTTATAGTGAAATAGTACTTTTATGTGTTATTCTGAAGGCATTCGCAGCTATAATATCATACATATTTTTGCAATTAGGGTTGTAAGGAGATGGGGGGGGTTACTTTCAACCCTAAATAACAACGGGGATTGTAGCTCTGAAATAAGGAGTTGTGAAGCGACATGGAATTTGTTAGGAATGATACTCAAGAGTCAACCCAGACTCAGCTTTAAGATAGATGTGAGATCTTGTGAGATCTTGAGAAGATCTGGGCCAGTAAACTAAGTTAATACATGATTTGATGCGATATATCTTAGGGAATGTGTTGACGAAGGCCTGAGGGAGTGGTCCTGCAGCAAGTCCAGCGACGCACTCACACTAAATGCCCCAACCAAAAGGCGCTCACATTCGCTGCCTTTAATAATCGAAATACCCATCTTCAAAAAATGGCTGCTACCTGTTTAATCAGCGGCCTTGGTCAATCCAGCTCACTCCTGCCGATTGGGCTCTCTGCCTTACCCAATTGTCTTAATTTGTGTATTCCAGAATCACACTAGCCGTGGTCATGCGACTGCGTTTGCCGGAAAAGCTGATTTAGCAGTCCAAAGTACGTATCCTGTCTGAAATATACCAGTCATTCCACACGTGTAAGAGCTGAAAAGTTAAATCTGGATAATGTCAAATAATTCTTAAATATCTCTCGGCTTATACACGTAACAATATGCCATGGTTTTGGGTGTTCAAAGCGTAATTTTTGTTATCAAAGTTAACCTTATAAATAATTATTTGTATAATTAATAATAATTAATAATTATTATAAATAATTATTTGTAAGATAGCTTAAAAGAGAATATATTTATTAACCAATAAGGCTAATAATTTTTTGGGCTTCAAATAAGGACATACCCCAATAATGGAGCGCTATGCCACACAAAATTTGTGATCCTTTTTTTGTAATATAAACACTTGTCTGCTGTGTACTGAGTTACTCCAAAAGATAATTCTACATCATAACATATTAATTATATTGTCATTGTGTTAAGTTTAAAATCTCTGTAAGTAATTGGTTTAACATTCTCCTATTAAGTAGATGATATAAATCTTTGTAATTTGTTTATAAATGCTCAGGAGTGTCCTGTGGTTGCTCTAAGTTATACATCAGTTCATACCAAACTCTACTTTTCTGAACTACATTCAAATTGTGTTTTTCATAAAACATGCAACATTTATACTGCTGAACTCCATTGCACTACTAACAAATATAGTACTTCTCCATTACGTAATCTAGTTCTACAAAACCTGGAACATAATATATACCTATGGTTACTCACATTTTTAGCTCTGCTTGTGTTATCTGTGCTCTGTTAGCAAATGATCAACATATTAGAATTTAAATTTTGTTTATGCATACTTACCTCCTCCATTTTATTGGAAATAGTGATGATTACGAAGATGGCTTGGATGCACTGTTTCACTTCCTGATGTAGTTGTAGGCAATATGAACTACCTTTAGGAACCTTCATAACTTGCCATACTGTGGTTTGAGGAACTTGCTACATCTCATAGTTGATTTATTAGGATTACAGAGATAAACGCTCCAAATATGATTCACATCCGCTTCTGACACAGAGGGACACGCACTGCTTTTCTCTTTGTCAAAACGAGTATCCAGAAATTGTGTGTATCATCTGCGAATATGGTTGTCGGAAGGAGGCTCCTTCCCGTATTTTGCCTGAAAATGGCACTGGACTTTTGTAACGAATAGGTGTTGATGATATTCAAAACTATAAAATGTGTTCTCCTTACCGCTAACGCCCAATTTTTTAAACACTGCTATTACTGCCATCTGGTAATAACATATGTTCTACAGTTGATGTATAACAGAACTTGGACAGTTTGTCTAACCATTACTACAACAATAAAAATGGTATATATTGCACATTCTCAAAAAAGAGAACATGAAGAAATCACGAAACCTTGAGAATTATTTACACTGACCCTCTATTTAATTTAAGAAACATTTGTATTTAAACCTCCATTTCAATTTAAGTTTGAATTTATGAGTCACTATGTTTACACTCAGTCTTCACTTACTTGTTGTTGTATAATTGAAACGTTTTCAAGATCGTTCGATCTCATCATCAGCTGTTTGGTGACTAGATGAACCTTCCTCTTCTTCCACTACTACGGAGCTTCGATCACTCTGCCATCTGGTGTTAGGGGCACTAAGTTTTAATACTTCATTTAATGCCGGGATTTCAAAATTTATAACTTTATCACGGTTTTTGTTTATGAAAATTTTTTCCCAAATATCCAATTCTATGGGTGTACTTAAAGATTTTAACAGTTTAATGTTGTGGCCAATGTTGTGGTTTTCTGTCCAAAAATGGTGTGAAACTGCAGATTTTTCTGTTTGTTTCAACTTAATGTTCCTCTGGTGTTCTTTTTGCCTGGTTAACATGTTTCTCTTAGTTTTTCCTATGTAGCTTTTTTCACAGGTTTCACAATTAATCTGATAAATTCCTGATTTCAAATTGTTGGGGATTGTATTTTTCAGTGGTTTATTTAGCAGGTTCCTCAGAGTGAATTTGTTTTGGGGTGCTAGTTTTAAGTTTAGTCTTTTGAAGATTCGTTCAAATTTTCTAAAAGCCCATGGATGGTAGGTGAATTTTCTATATTGCCAATTTGTGTTATTAAGTGGTGTGAGAGTGGTATTTTTTGATCTTATCTTCAGTTTTTCTTTCCTCTTCATCATATTCCTTATGATGGCTGGGTTGAATCCATTTAATACCGCTATGTCTTTTATGTGTTGTTGTTCTTTCAAAAATTCATCCTTACTCAGTGGGACGTTGTATAGCCGGTGAATTAGACTTCTAAAGGCAGCTAGTTGATGTGAAACTGGGTTGTATTCATTTTTCTTTATGTAATTATCTATGTGTGTGGGCTTCCTGTATATTCCAAAATCTACACCATGATGATTTCTAGTTATCATGGTGTAGATTTTGGAATATACAGGAAGCCCACACACATAGATAATTACATAAAGAAAAATGAATACAACCCAGTTTCACATCAACTAGCTGCCTTTAGAAGTCTAATTCACCGGCTATACAACGTCCCACTGAGTAAGGATGAATTTTTGAAAGAACAACAACACATAAAAGACATAGCGGTATTAAATGGATTCAACCCAGCCATCATAAGGAATATGATGAAGAGGAAAGAAAAACTGAAGATAAGATCAAAAAATACCACTCTCACACCACTTAATAACACAAATTGGCAATATAGAAAATTCACCTACCATCCATGGGCTTTTAGAAAATTTGAACGAATCTTCAAAAGACTAAACTTAAAACTAGCACCCCAAAACAAATTCACTCTGAGGAACCTGCTAAATAAACCACTGAAAAATACAATCCCCAACAATTTGAAATCAGGAATTTATCAGATTAATTGTGAAACCTGTGAAAAAAGCTACATAGGAAAAACTAAGAGAAACATGTTAACCAGGCAAAAAGAACACCAGAGGAACATTAAGTTGAAACAAACAGAAAAATCTGCAGTTTCACACCATTTTTGGACAGAAAACCACAACATTGGCCACAACATTAAACTGTTAAAATCTTTAAGTACACCCATAGAATTGGATATTTGGGAAAAAATTTTCATAAACAAAAACCGTGATAAAGTTATAAATTTTGAAATCCCGGCATTAAATGAAGTATTAAAACTTAGTGCCCCTAACACCAGATGGCAGAGTGATCGAAGCTCCGTAGTAGTGGAAGAAGAGGAAGGTTCATCTAGTCACCAAACAGCTGATGATGAGATCGAACGATCTTGAAAACGTTTCAATTATACAACAACAAGTAAGTGAAGACTGAGTGTAAACATAGTGACTCATAAATTCAAACTTAAATATGAAGAATACTTCACTGTTAATAATGCTTCTGCTTTTAATATTTATTTACTCCATTTCAATGTCAGATAAAATGTTGTGGCTTTCAGATTTCTATACAAGTTCCAGCAAATTCAAAAGACTGGTAACATTTACAGATCAGATACACATTTTTAAATGGAGAATACATAAAAGAATAATTTACACTTACAAATTATTGTGCTGGACACATAGGCAACTGAGCATACCTGCCAGGTGGAAAAATACAAATATTTACATATACATAATTTTTTTTTGAAAAGTCATAAGTGTAACACCTGAGAAAGAAAATTAGAGGACAGGAAATGGTAATGAGTTAATGCGGATTGTTTTTGAGGTATCCCATGTTGAATGAAGTCCATAGTTCTATAGAAATAGACTGTTCCACCACTATGAGTTATGTCATACAGTTTTGGGAGACACTTCACAACACATGGTCACTGCAGGTTTAAAATTACTGCTTCAAGTTTGTCTAACATGGACCTAGCTGTCACAAGTATTGTAAATTTTTAGGTTGTGGCTTTCAAAGAAAGAAGGAAAAAAAGTTGTCTTTGCTTCCTGCTTCAGCTTGATAGTCATACTTAGTGTTTTAAAGCAGTGAAGCAGATGAAGAACGTGTTCAAGTATACTGTGCTCCTTGGCATTGCTTAGAAAAGCCTGTACTGAAGAACCGGTGAAAAGTTTGAAAGTGGAGTTTATAGGTTTTTAGAATAGACCACTTAGCTTACACTCGCCTACCTCAGCTGAGTCTGAGTTCTTGCAGGTGAGTCAATGAGAACACGAAAGAGTGACTTATAAGTTATTTTACTTAAGCCACTGAAAAAGTTTGCTGGGTAGAGTTGCTTTGTCTTTTACCCAGGGTTTCACAGCGATAGCCATGAGTCCATGAAGTTGAGGCGGTCCTCTGGAAAGATTGGGTGCCTTTCCAGATGGGGTAGTCTTGGGCACCACTCCTAATGTGATACTTGGTCATCTGGGGTGCCCCTGCTTCTCCCAGGAAAGAGTAACTGCTAGGGTCTCTGCCCTCTGTGGTGTCTCCTCTGCTTTCTCCTTATGATGGTGGTGTTTCCTGATGCTTCAACGTGTTTGTTGATCCATAACACAACATAAAAACAAAGGATCCAGAGTTAGGATTGATGCACAAGAATATTTTTATGGGGTTGAGGATGGATTAAAGTTCATGGAGATATAAGGAAATGGAAGGGCTTTTCAGTATCACATTACAAAATGAATATTTCTTATATCTAGTTACAAATGATGGTTATATATAGTTAACATAAATGCAACATATATGAAATTATGTGGCACCATTAATTAGTTTTACGGGAAGAAGAAAAAAAATTGTTGGTTAAAATTTATAGAGTAAGCAAAAATGAAGTTTCATGCTTGACTTATAGCTGAATGACATAAATAAATTATGGAAACTGCATAGATGTTCCATTTAAATATGGTTGTTCACACAGTAGTGATAAACTTGGAAAAAATTATAAGTATTATCCATAAAAGCATCATACAATTGAATTAAACATTATCATCAACAATATTTACTACAATTTAGCATGTTTGATAATAAGTAGTACTGGATATGAATTATAGAACATTGTTTACAAAAATTATGTCTAATGACTTGACATAATAGCACCTATATAGTGGATTAGACATACGCCTAACAAATGTCTACTGCTGTCATAAAATCAGTCAAATATCAGAGTTAACCATGGCTTTCTATTTTGTTAGAATTAAACTTGTTAGTGCAACTGGAGTAACTGTTTCTAGATTTACATAACATACTTTCATAATACATAGTAATTAATGTCACATTGATACAATCAAGTATCACAGTCTATAAGGATATCGTATGACTTTTATCTTTTTACATAAATATAGCAGAAGTAACTCTGACATTTGCTGGTTTAGCCCCAATTGTTTAAACAAGAGGTATAATGTTTCTTTTCTTTTTTTCTCAAAAAAAAGTGTGACCAAAAATAAACAATATCAATCCTTTAAACTTTAAAGAGAGTCGATTAAAGACACTAAACAACACTTACTTTTAAATTTTTCCAGAACATGTTTCAGAGGCTTTGCCTCTATCTTCAGCCGGCCATCGACTGGTTCTCATTGGTGTAGTTTATATTTTGTCACAGGTCTGCTCTGGTGGCGGTTCAAGGAACTTACTGAACAAATCTTTCTGGGGGATGTCGAAATTGAATACTTTGTTCCTATTTTTTGAAATGAAGATTTGTTCCGATGTGGATAGTTCTTGTTTTCCTGATGTATGTTTTAGTAGTTTTGGTTTTGGATTTATGTTGTGGTTTTTTTTTTTCCAAAATGTGTGGCAACTGCTGATTTTTTGTAATTGTTTATATTTGATGTTTCTAAAGTGTTCCTTTGCTCTTGTTTCTAAATTTCTTTTGCGTTTTCCAATATAAATTTGACTAACAAAAAATCTGGTATATATCAAATTGAATGCAAGGACTTCACTGTAAGCTGATACAGGGACGCCTCCCCCACAGCAAAACTTCACATTCACGCTGCGCAGCTTTCACTCTACTCAAACATTAATGTTATTTTGTCTTCACAACTTCTTTAATTACACTGATCAGTGGTTTATGTAACTTTTGCTCGTTATTGTTTACAAGGGAAACGCTTGCACGAAAGTCCCTGTTAAAACACAACAAATCTAAATATATCAAACTACTTTAAGGGGCCTAAATAAATGCCTTTGAGTGTCGGAATCACCAAAGGTTATAGGCTCTAACATTCATCTACCATAAAACGAAGCACTAGTGACTATAAGTTCTTAAGGCTTGAAGCTTTGAAAGATACCATGCTATACATATATATTCTTTATAGTTGCCGCTGGAGATCTTGCGATAAATTCCATTGAAACCATGTAAATACTCACTTATATAACTATTTGAAAGAAAAGAAGTCCTTCTGAAAGAACCTTGCGGTTTCCCTTAAAATCGAACATCTTTAAATGCACTTGTTTACTCAAATCCTAAGGGCTGGTTACGTTGGTCGTGAAATATAATTCCTAAGCACAAATAAAGTAATAGGACACTTAGTTGATTGATAATTACTAAAATGTGTTACCTCTGGCGTGTTTTTTTGTATTTCTCAGAAGGGAGGGAGTAAGAAAAGGGCTGAATGTGTGCGTTGTCATACTGGCAAATGTTCCGCAGGAGAATTGGTACGGTTGCTAAGGGCCGGAGCATCCGTTTGCCGAAACGTTGCGAGGGCCAGAACATCACAGGAATTTGGAGCCGTCTGTGTAGTCTGGGGAGAATGATAATAGCACTATTAAAGAAAGGACATTTTCCACTGGACTTTTAAACCCATTATTTAAAGGTTAAAGTTTATAGTAACAGGAAGTAATGAGTATAACTGAATAATCATTCATAAGAGTGATGATTTAGGAAGAAATTAGTTGTTTATAATAATGGGTGAAGGAAGGGGCTTTTTACTGAAAGTAGTAGCAAAGAAATATTAATATGCGTTAGAAATAATAGCTATTCAGAAACTATGACTTATATAAGGTTGTATTGCTGGAATATGAATAATGTGTTAGATAAATCAGGAGACTTATCTGCGAAGGAAGTTTGTTCTTTAGTGTGAACATGTCTATGTTTTCCTGTCAATCAACATTTGGCTTGCAAAGTTTCATATTTCACAGTGTAACTGCAACGTCAGTATTTCAGTTTATTGCTGGCCTATGAAAGTCGGCAGCGTGCCACCTCATGAGCACCGCATACTAGCGTGTAAAGATGTGTAACTATTAGATTTGTGGGTCAGTTCTATAATTTTGGAAGAGAAAAATGCAGTAAAGTAAGAGTGTGTGACATCGTTTTCCATTGTATAATGGGTGAATCTCTTCTTAATACGTCGCGTGCTATTGATAGCTGTTTATTGAACTTAATTTGTATTATTGTGTATGTATAGAATGAAATAACGTGTGAGCTGGTCCAAACCAGGTCAGTGAAATACCACCCATTGTAATTATAGATTTAGAAAGATAATTTATAATCAAGACAAGAAAAGTCTTTTTGAGTAAGAATAGGCACATCCAGTGTTGTAAATGGAGTTACATGTGAGGGTGAACAGACATTTTTTCTTGTGTTTTGCGTGAGGGGGGTGTGTTAGCTATAAATTTGTAGAAGGTATAATGCGTTCCCAATGTTTGGAATTGCTTAACATGAGTGGTTGAGGTAAACATTCATATGTGTAACTACGAATTGAATAGCTTCATTCTCGCGTGAGCATAGCGCAGAATTTAAATTTCATGTAAAGCCATTCATTAAGTGAGAATTATAGGTACTAAATATTAATTGATGGACATTTTTAATAAGTTTATGTATTCTTTGTCCTTTTTTATTTTTTTTCTGAAGTATTATAGGCTTTTCCGAGAAATTAGATTGATCATAGAATCAGCTCTTAGTTATTAATTCTATAGATTTTTTTCTTTTTTCCCCTTTTTGTATGAAAACAACGTACCACTGTGTTGATTTCATGGCCCTTGGTTGTTAGGGAAAAGGCAAAACAAAATTTAACATCTAAGAAGCGTGAAGATAGAGACTGACAGTTTTGGAAATTTGATTTTTTTTCTTGTGGATTGTTATGAATTATAGGAATTCGGATTAATCGTAGTATCCTATTGAGTGAGAATTTATACCAATTATAGTAAAAGTAGTTGAAAACTATATTGGATTTGTTATGGTTTAATTCTTATCTGTGTAAGCATTTCCAATAAAGTGAAGCAATTAAAATAACAAGGTTTCACACAAATATTAATCATGGACAAAACTTAGAGAGGGGAAATAAAATTAATGTGATCATTAACAAATGCATGACTTACTTTAATATATCTAATCGCAGGAAAAACTACTCTGAACAACTTCCTGTACAGTAGCCATACATTTACACATACACAACAGTCAACAAAAAGAAGCACATCCTCGTGCTTAAATCTCACTATGCATTGGTATATGTCTTCATCATTAATATCTCAGCATCTCAATATCTCTTAATCAACATAACTGATATGCCAACGTCCATAACCAACACTTCGCAGCTAATCTGTCTTATAGAAGGCAAAGTTAAAATTCGCTATACTAGGGGGAATCTCACGATATTTAACCCTTATCCTAGTATCACTTTACTACCATCAGGCTTTACTGCTGTTGTCAGTTCACATTCTCTCTTAAATCATACAAATACACATGTTTCCTGACAGTCCTTGCCTCAGCAATCATTACAAAAAATGATGACATTTAAAATCACATGATGCACACTTAGTGGCATAGGACAGTAGTCATACAGTTGATAATGATCACTCTATGACAGTAATGTCTTACGGGGTTGCAAATGGAAACAAGATGCCCGAACATATCATCTTGAAACAAAATTTCCAAAAATATGTTTTGGTGAAACGAGAAGCAATACTTCACTATCAATGTAATTGATAATTTATATCTATGTTGCGAAATTATAAAAAAAATTTAAACACTGTTCAAAGTGGTTCTATCAATTGTACTGATTTGGATTTATCTCAGTCATTATTCAAATTGAATATCTCCTTTAAAATACTGTAAACAAATAACAGATAGCTTATCCGTGATATAAAAACAGTCTGATTATTATCATACAACTCAGCGGTCCTTCACAGTGGGTTTACATCCTATGCTGCAATCTTGTGCAACCCAAGAATGACTCTTCTTAATTTTTCTGTCGATTTAACAGAACACATATGAGCTGTCAGGTCAATACCACTGCTTACTCTGATTATTGAGTCATCTAACCTGTCTCAACTTGTTAATTCCTGCTAAGGCCTTGAGCTTACCATGAAATGAAATGTGAACCTGCAATAATTAAAATATTTCCCAAATCTTGTTCAGACCTTATACGCAACAACATTTTGAAGTATATATATGTTTCTTTCCTCACAGATTTGTTTCTGAAAATAAGATCTACATCTGATTCGACATCTATTTGAAATGGATGAGGAAATAGAAATCAAAGAAGAGGATCCACTCACAGATGATATAACCTCACGGAATGAGAGAGAGTTCTTTCAGAAGGTTGTTTCTATGAAGACAAGTACTGATACTGTACTTCTGGATACTGATTGTGACATGACAGTCAAAACAGAAATTAAATCAGAGACTCCTTTTATCGAAGAACTTGTAAAACAGATTAAGACTGAAACAGCTATATGGAGCAACAACTGCAAGATCGATAAATCCAATGAAGTTGAACAGCATGAGGGAGAATTTCTTCCAGAGAATCCTGAAATGATGGATAAGAAATACAACAGTGATCATGAAATGTGTAACAAAATAGAAATTAAGGAAGAACCTTGGTGGCTGGAAACAGAAACTTCATCAGTTTGTGATAATACTAAGGTAAGTTATCTATAAGTCTATTGGATATTTGACACATTCTACATATGAAACAGGCTCAGTAAGCTAAAGGTTACCTACCCTAAACAACAAGTGGACAATGGGCTACTTATATGTGACACATGTAATCGAAGTGTCACATTTATCGTGACAGTACATTGTACTAATACCAGCTCTTAAGGGTATAGATATTATGTCAGGCTATTTTCCACCCACGTGATGATCATAAAATTGATTTCTTTGTTGTTTACTTGGATCATAAACAAGAGTGCTTTGCATTATAAAGTTACATATATGGACACCACATCAGTGTAAGATATTATCACTGCTTGGTCCATACATGCTAACTTAACAACTAAATGGGCAAATGAACATAATGTGCACTAGCAGTTCACTTTGTTATGTGGTGTGTGTAAGAATGCATTTCACTTTATATTTATGCCAATGTTTGCAAATCTTTCCAAGATGGATTGAACATGCAGTCACAGTGCCCTTAAACCTTATGTATACACCTGAATGCAGTGCTATGTAGGGAGTAATCTGTCACCTCTGTAGTGTGGGGTAGTGTGTCTGCCTCACATTGAAGAGGCTGCGAGTTTGAATGTCCACAAGGGTCAGTTACTTGAATTATGCAAAATAAGGCCTGAAGCTTTCCTGTTGAAAGAAAATGTTCAAGCTTTCCTCGGGAAACATGTCAGATGGAAAGACAATTGGAAATCAATGTTTCAGGTGCATACAACTCTCCCATCAAAATATTTATTAAATGTTATAACCACAAATGGATCACTGGATATAACAAAATTATAAACAATGACAAAACACCATCACTTTTGGCATTACTAAACAAAAGACTGTTTTCAGTAAATTAAATGTCAGGTGAGGAGATTACGTGAGTATAGAAGATTAATTGGGTCAAAGAAACCTAACTACTTTTGTTGATTATCAAGCTGTATAGATATTCGTTCCCTAACTACTTAAATTGATTATCAAGCTGTATAGATCATTGTTCCTTAAGTCGACGGATTTCCAGTTTTAAGTCTGATATCCCAGAGGAGCTTTTTGAGATCCGGCGTCACGGTTAAATGTGCTTCTCTCAGAGAAACCTCCTTAACTCTCCAACCTCAGTAACTGTTGCAAATTGTTGATGTACATTGCCAAGATTTTCTCTTATCCTGGAAAATGAATTTACACTTAAGTTCTATGGACCCCAAGCATTTTTAGGATCATTTTCCCATGTCATTTAACATATTTGCAAACTGTATTGTAGATGTTCAATAAAAAATAGGAACATAGAAAAAAGTGTGACCTGGAACAGTTTAGCTTAATGCAGTATGATCTAGAAATCACAGAACAGGTTGATTGGTCTGAGTTTAATCATAATGGACATCTGTGATGAATTGTTAGCAGTGTATTCCTTTTGTCACTTTAGTTCATAACTGAGCAACAGTGCATTGTTGTGACATAAGTTCATAGCACTGTGGGTGTCAGTTCCTACAATGTAACACAACAATTTAAAATACATCCTGGATATTATTATGTACAAGTATGTAAAAAGAATGGAGGTAGGCAGCTTTAAACTTTAATTAGGCTCTAGGCTCAAAAACTCAATGCAAGGTTACGTCAACATAAAAGAATCCTTGTTAGGTCTCTGTGGACTATGACCTCATTACCTCATTATAAATATAATGTAATAATCATGTTTAAGTATGTCCATGTGCACTTGTGTTGTTGAGTAGATCTCTATACTGAAAGCCATTTGTGTGTACTTTCTTTTATCATTAATGTTGATACAATTTGTATAGAGTAGTCCACCAGTTACATGATTTATGTCCAATACTAATATGTTATTCATGCAATTCCTTCTCCTGTTTTCTCATAAGTTTCTGTATTAAGTTTCTTTAATGCTTTACCTTTTAAGTAATATATTGTGATCTATTAAATATTCTTTTGCTAGTTCTAAGTTTTCTAATTCACTTTAATACTTTCTCTCTGTCTTGGTTTTCGTATATATCTTTACATGATAAAATATCAAATGTTTGTGTCCACATATGTTTTAGCCATGTTACATAGGACATAGATGTTAGATAATTCTGTGAAAGTATACATTTTAATAATTCTGTTACAGGATGTCGACCTTCCGGCAGTAAAATCCTCAAGGTAAGATTTCACACTTTTCTGTTACGAGCTTTCTGCCTTTTGTATTTTATTTACTTTTGTACATATATAACTATCATATTTATCTTTTATCACATGTCTCATTGAACACTTGAACTGATACAAATGCATATACAGTAAAACTTGTTCTAAGTGTAATCATATGGGACCAACAGAAATTTCTAAATTAAACAATTTTCCTAACTATACAAAATGCAATAGATTATGTATAGTTTTTCAGTTACCATGTATCATAAATAGATATGTATTTGTAATTATGCACAGATGTAAATGTATACTTTAACTGCTGTAGCCAGTAGATTTTGTTATTTAGTTTGCTGATATTTTGTGCCACAGACTAATACAATATTACTAATAACACTAACACAATATCATAACTTGAACTGTAATTCATATTACTTCTTTCTTGTTTTATTCTCCCTAGGTTTAATTGACATATCTCACTTGCTTTTTTGTTCACTGTGAGAAAAGTCTGTTCATATTTTTCTCTGTGCATTATTTTGCTCTATTGAATGGTTTAAACAGGAGCTACCTGTAAATTTTTTTCTTTCTATAAGCGTGTTGGAATTTACTTAACAAGTTTTGATGGAGAAATTGATGCAATTTATACCTACTTACAAAATCTATTTGCCTGGACAAATAAGCTTTCCAACATAGTTTTCTTAACAGATTCTAAAGCAGCTGTTCAGGCTGTAATTTCAAATGACAGCCCAAAAACCGAAAAGATAAATGAAATTCATAATGTGATTAAACATCTTCAAAATTTAAATATACCTATAGTTTTCCAAAGAAAAACTGTCAAATTTCTGGCAATGAGCAAGCAGAAATGTTGGCCAAAAGCGTTCCAAAATATCTCAAACAACGAAACAAAATATCCCCTATGAAACAGTTAAAAGATTAATCAAAAACTATATAACAACTATCTAGTTTCCTCTGAAAAACTTAATTGGAAAGATCTCCAAACCAAACTAAAGACAATTGCAGATCTACCTCGAAAATCTTCAGTAGCAATGTTCAGATTAATCACAGGCCACTTCGCTGATGACCGCCATAGTTGAGCGCCCTTATACACATCATCATCATCATCATTACAGGCCACGATTGTTTGAATGGACATTTATTCAAGTTTGGATTAACAACTTCTCCACAGTGCTGTTTATGTGGTAAAGACGATTTAATGAACTACGATCATCTAACTATGTGAAACTCTCTAAAATCAAGATCTAGTCTCCAAATATTGGGAAGCAAGATGAAAAATGATTTTATTATAAAATTCTGAGCATTAAATACACACACATATACACACATCTTGTGAAGGTATGCACTTATCCATAGGATTTCATGCGTAGTTGGATGACATCATTGTAATGCTCTTTCTATCCACACATTTTACAATATACACATTGCCGTCATAGTGAACAGGCATGTCTGAAGATCCTCTACCTTCTTTGTGTAATTCTTCATCAATCTTCAGTCCTGCTTCCTTTAGGAATCTGTTCTTCTCTATTGTGCCAGTTAAGCTAAGATCTCTCCTGAGATGCTCATTCATTAGCCTTTTACTTGTAAATTCCTGACTAATATATAGTGTCCTGGAGTGAGACCTTCCATAATCTAAACCACTGCAGCTTCACCCAAACCAAAACTTTGTGCATTAATATTCAGGCATATTCTCTTCCCCTGATACAATTTAAAATCTAACACAATGCAATTCGAAATTCCTGAAACAAAAACCTTTAGACCGACTGGATTAGGTTTGTTAGGAAAATACTGCTTCATCCTGCAAACTTCCTAAAATGAAACTATCATTTTAGTAAGGGCAAATGCGAGAAAATGTGAATTATATACATAATTTAGTAATCAGAAAAAGCATACCTCATCAGAATCACTACTGGGTCTCTCACTTTAGCCTTCATCTACGTCATTGGGAATAGGATTGTTATCTACTGTGTTGCTGGTATTTCCATTTTCTGAATCCCCATCTCCATCAGGAAAAACATCTTTAGAATCATCCACATTGCCAAGTACTTTTAAGTGATATTTCTCACTAAATAAAATCATTTGTTAAATGCAGATACATGAAAATTACGTTTTTGGTGGTCAGAAATGTTATTTTTAAATTTTAGCAATTGGATTGTATTAACTGAGTCCCAAAGTACAGAATGTTGGACTTCATGGAAAAGAAGGTTATGAATTCTCGAACAGTGCATGTATTTGAGATATAACTTTTCTTTTAATATCAATGATGTAAAAAGTATATTATTCAAACAAACTCGCTGCTGTAAAGTCTTAATTTGCACTTAGCTTGCAGGTAGCGTATGCCCTGCTGCAATGTGTTGTCACTTAGTAACAAGTGGTTCACACAACCAAGTTAGGAGTGAAATGCAATACCAAACTTGAGAAATTGTACCTAGGTATAAGCAGCTCCTATTGAATTAGCAGAGAGCCATTGCTCTTATGTGCCATCTGCTGGACAATTTATACAAGATACATTATATGATGACGTACCATGTGGCTCAGGATGATATAGTAATGAACCATGAATCTATTTAACTAGAGCTGTCACTTGATTTTGTGAATGTACTGATATTCTGTTTTCAGATTTTTCCAAGAAACAGTTGATGGTTCTCTTATTGGCCAGTCCCAATTGATCTCTGCTGAAGTTCAAGCAGGAGACACAAGCTTATATCACAGAAAGGATCATTTAGAATTTAAAGATCAAAAGAGTGATGTTACAGATATCCTACATGCAAAGGGAAATGTCCACCTTGAAAAATATGGTAAATACAGTGATGAGGGTGATATGCACACACAGTCTTTATATTTGAAACACAAAGGTTTGGCTAATGTGGGTAAAAGACCACAACAGTGTGGTGTTTGTGGGAAGACCTTTACTCATCTCTCAAATTTGAAAGTGAATATCCTGTTTCGTGAGGGCAAGAAACTACACTGTTGTAAAGTATGTGATCAGAGATTTTCTCGTCTGTCACATTTGAAAGCACGTCAGTTAATTCTTGAAGGTAAGATGCCGCACCAATGTAAAGTTTGTGCCAAGAGCTTTACTGAATTGTCAATTTTGAAAAAACATCAGTTAGTTCATGAAGGTAATAAGCCACACCAATGCGGAGTTTGTGATAAGAGCTTTACTCAGTTGTCACATTTGAAAACACATCAGGTGATACATGAAATTAAGAAGCCACACGAATGTAAAGTTTGTGATAAGAGCTTTACTCGGTTGTCATATTTGAAAACGCATCAGTCTATTCACGATGGTAAGAAGCCACACAAATGTAAAGTTTGTGATAAAAGCTTTACTCAGTTGTCAAATTTGAAAACACATCAGTTAATTCATGAAGGTAAGAAGCCACACCAATGTGGAATTTGTGATAAGAGCTTTACTCGGTTGTCACATTTGAAAACACATCAGTTTATTCATGAAGGTAAGAAACCACACCAATGTAAAGTTTGTGATAAGACCTTTACTGATTTGTCAAATCTGAGGAAACATAATTTAGTTCATGAAGGAAAGAAGGCACACCATTGTAAAGTTTGTGGAAAGGGCTTTACTGACTTGTCAAATTTGAAAAGACATCAGTTTATTCATGAAGCAAAGAAGCCACACCAATGTAAGGTTTGTGATAAGAGCTTTACCCATTTGTCAAGTTTCTAAATACATCAGCTAATTCATGAAGGTAAGAAGCCTCACCAATGTGGAGTTTGTGATAAGAGCTTTCCTAAGTTGTCAAATTTGAAAACACATCAGTTTATTCATGAAGCTAAGAAGCCACACCAATGTAAAGTTTGTGACAAGAGCTTTACTCAGTTGTCAAAGTTGAAAACACATCGGTTTATTCATGAAGCTAAGAAGCCACACCAATGTAAAATTTGTGATAAGAGCTTTACTCATTTGTCACGTTTGAAAACACATCAGTTTATTCATGATGGTAAGAAGCCATACCAATGTAAAGTTTGTGATAAGAGCTTTACTGAGTTGTCATATTTGAAAACACATCAGTTAATTCATGAAGGTAAGAAGCCACACCAATGTGGAGTTTGTGATAAGAGCTTTACTGAGTTGTCACATTTGAAAGCACATCAGCTGATTCATGAAGTTAAGAAGCCGCACGAATGTAAAGTTTGTGATAAGAGCTTTACTCGGTTGTCATATTTGAAAACGCATCAGTTTAATCATGATGGTAAGAAGCCACACCAATGTAAAGTTTGCGATAAAAGCTTTACTCAGTTGTCAAATTTGAAAACACATCAGTTAATTCATGAAGGTAAGAGGACACACCAATGTGGAGTTTGTGAAAAGAGCTTTACTCAGTTGTCACATTTGAAAACACATCAGTTTATTCATGAAGCTAAGAAACCAGAGCAATGTAAAGTTTGTAATAAGAGCTTTACTGATTTGTCAAATCTGAGAAGACATAATTTAGTTCATGAAGGAAAGAAGGCACACCATTGTGAAGTTTGTGATAACAGCTTTACTCGGTTGTCATATTTCAAAACGCATCAGCTTATTCATGATGGTAAGAAGCCACACCAATGTAAAGTTTGCGATAAAAGCTTTACTCAGTTGTCAAATTTGAAAACACATCAGTTAATTCATGAAGGGAAGAGGGCACACCAATGTGGAGTTTGTGATAAGAGCTTTACACAGTTGTCACATTTGAAAACACATCAGTTTATTCATGAAGCTAAGAAACCACACCAATGTAAAGTTTGTGACAAGAGCTTTACCGATTTGTTAAATCTGAGAAGACATAACTTAGTTCATGAAGGTAACAAGCCACACCAGAGTTTGGGATAAGAGCTTACCTCAGTTGTCAGGTTTGCAAACACATAAATTGAGTTATGACTGTAAGGAGCGAAAGTCAATTGTGAGTCAACAGAAGAACTGCACTTGACACGTTTTAAGGAAGAATTTTTAAGATTGTTTTGGTCTAAGGTAGAGTTGCGTCATTGTGGTGTGAAGAGAGCTTGTATGTCTCATATTGGTTTCCCAAGTATAAATGTAGCTAGGGTACATTACATGATTCAGGACAAATTTGTTGGGTAATTGCAAGCTCCTAGATGTATGTTACTTTCAAATTGTATCCTCAATCCATTAGAATGAAATAAATGAAACTTCCGAAATGAAAGAATATTGGTTGTGCTCATATTGTTTGTAGGGCATTACTTTATTTGTCAACCTTTTCATTTATATTCTGAGAATAAGTAGGTGACATCTTAATAATATAAATTTAAAACTAAAACAGCTAATTGAAGATAAGGAAGAGCCATGTCCTAACTGTGATTCCTTTGTTTAGACAGACTGATGTGTAGGAACAATTTCATTTCTATTATTAGACCTATCAGTGGTGGGGCTATAAGGTCGGGACTTAAATGTGAAATTTGTAGTATTTATCGGCCGACTTTATTAGATGCAACACCGCATGTGGTGACTGATGATACAGGAGATGAAGATGGAGCACCTGTGCACAAATCTCACTTTTGATGTCTCCTGGAGTAAAACCCGGCCTCTATGGCAAGCGGGATAATGCGTGTCAGTTGAAGAATTAATGTCATACTGGCACGTTAGCATGAGCTCAAAGAGCGTTGTCAAATTGGGTAGAAAAGGGAACACATCAGTTCAGAAGGAGAACTGGTTGCCTTGTCAAGATAGATTTTTGTGGCAGTTTTACCTTGGTATATGCTGACAGCTGATACAATTGTCCCTTGGAATTACAGAGAATATTTCTCAGTCTAGACGAACCTTCCTCTGAGTGCAGTATTGAGCAGGTAATGCAATCTGTTGCTTTATTGTGATTGACCAATGACGAGCTTTAGAAGCACGCAGTTTATGACGTATTCCCTTTGTTTATCCCCAAGAGCTTTTCTACTGTTCCTGGCAAGTAATGATTGTAAATGTGAAAGAGATCAATTACATCAAGATTATACAATCCATCATCTGTTCGAAAAACAGCCAATTATAAATTTTCGCGGGCCACGTATATTCGATTTTTGTGGTGTTATGTTGGTACTGATGTCCCTCAGTTACGTTGACAATGTCGGTCATTTTGAATGTTCAGTAAATTGTTGACAAATAATTTGGTTGTACGTTAGAGAGGTTGCTGAGAACATAAACATATCTATTGGCTCGTGCCATTCGATTCTGACCAATTATTTGGTCATGAGGTGGGTCACTGCAAAATTTGTACCAAAGCTCCTCACTTGCGACCAAACACAACATCGCATTAACGTTGCTAAGGAGTTGTTGAGCTCTGTCCGTGACAGAGGGTGACGAATCGTGGGGTTGTGGTTATGACGTAGAAGCTAAATCTCAATCAGCCCAATAGATGCAGATTCACTAACCAAGACCAGAAAAAGCGCGCCAAGCTCGGTCGAATGTAAAGGTTTTGCATACAGTTTTCTTAGATTGGAGGGAGGTGATGCATCATTAGTTCTTGTCACAGGATAGAACGTCAATAAGGAATATTACCTTCAAGTTATGCGGAATATCACGAAGCAGTCTGCCAGAACTGCCCAGATTTGTGGAATAACAATTATTGAGTTTTGCACCATGATAACGTCCCGGCTCACACATCGTTAATTGTGAATTGCGAATTTTTGGCCAAAAAACAACAGACTTATGATGCCGCAGCCACCGTTCTCGCCAGACCCGTCGTCCTGTGACATTTTCAGTTTCCAGATCTGAAGAGGCCCATGAAATGACGACGCTCTGCCACGATTGAGGGGATAAAGAAGTCATCGAATGAGGAGATGAACAGGATCACCAAAAATATTTTTAAAGGGGGACGAGGATTGTAAAAACGTTGGCATAAATGTATATCTGGTGGGGATTAATTTAAAGGTGTACAAATTAGATTTCATGAATAAATACTTTTGCGGAAAAACCAAAATTCGCAATATTTTTAACGCATCTCGTATGCACACTTCTATAGCGTAGTGCCAAAGTATAAACGTGCTTCAAGGGGACTATCAATATTGATAAAGAATAAATTTAGAACACTGTTCAGAAACTGAGAACCAATAAATGAAAATGTAATTAAAATGAACATAGATATTTTTGGAAAGAAAATAACAGTATTAGGCGTATATGGAACAAGTGAAGGTGAAAATTTAACGATATAGATCGAGCATACATCAACAAGTACACATTCCGCAATTAAATCGTCTAGAGGCGATAACGGTTAAAATTAACACTTTTAGTACAGAAATCACACAAGTAGCAATATACAAACCACCCGCAGACATTGACACAGATGACGTTCAGAAAATCTTGCAGTTATGAGAAATAGCGGCGGGGGATTATAACTGTAAGCATTACATATGTCACAGCACTAACCCCAACCCTCAAGGGACGAAAATTTTGAGTTAAATAAACTCTATCAATTAACTTATTGCCGGCCAATCACGGGCCAGACTTAGTTATTGTCAAAGATATTCCCTTAAGCATCGAATGTACTGCATTTCATAACGTCAATTCGGACCATCTACCGGCGCAGCCCTACAATTTAAATATTCTGAACTACTAAATATTTAACTGGGAAGACCTCAAAAGCATAGTAGAACAGTACCTCCAGGAAATGGAAATAAACAGCTGAACAATATAAAGCGATACATAAACTAGAACCAGAACAAAGTAGCGATCACTGTTAAGTGTAAACCGACGCTAAATGCCCAATATCCCACGTACACCGAAAACTTAGACCAATAATGACATCACCTAGGACGAAAATAGCAAACAACGAAACACGCAAATTCCGAGGAGGACAATTTAGACGTCCGAGCAACAGTATCAGCAAAAAATAGGGAATATGTAACAAAGGAATAGAACCAAACCCTCGAATGACTAAATCCGAACTAACATTTCGTTTGGCAAGTAGCAACATACCTCTACTCATAAATGACAACTTGATCGCTGATACATCCCGGGCCAAAGCATACATGTTATGAGAAATCTGGGAAAACACTCACGCTACACCCCAGAGAGGAACCAGCAAGTCAGGTAGACATCCCAACTGTTAAACAAGAAACTAATGAAGAATGGATAGAGCCAACATGAAAAATTCAATGCCATGGCCCGGATTTGAACCACTAAAATAATAAGAGTTAAATGATGAAGCCTGGGACTAAGTAGTTACAATAGTAAGTCGCCACAAACGGTGTATCTCGGATGCGAGAGCCCCTAGTGGTCTACCGGTGAAATATACGAGTCAACTGGAGAACTTAATGTCAGGAAGGCACGTTGGCCATGGTCGCTCAAAGGTTAAGAGCGACTGGACGGAAACCAGGAGATCCGTGGTTCAAATCCCGGCCATGGCACTGAAGTTTTCACGTTGACTCTATCTATAATCTCTTGTATTTTGTGGACAGAATGTGGAAATTTGTTTTGACCCATATGATTTTGCTTAGAGTAAGTTCTGCAGTATATCTAGCTGTACTAGTTCAAGAGCTCGATAACACATGTACGAAAACGTAAATGCTGGAGTAAACATAAGGCTTATAATTGAAGAGTCAGGACTTACCTTGAGCATTTTAGTGGAGGAAGGACCACATCATGTAACAGAATAATTCATATGTATAGCTTTCACACAAATATCTACACAGTGTTAAATTTACTGCTAAGATATTTACAAGAGATGTAGAGACAGTATTTGATATTTGATCTTGCAATAATGGGTACGAAAATTAAGTGGAGAAAGTATTTGTTTGGTTTAGAGAACACAGAACTGGAAACAGAAATATTTAATAAATCAGAATATATGATTAAAGTGGTCAAGCACTTACAAATATTAAGACAGGAACAGAGACAGGAAAGAAAGGTTAACATGTTAGATTCATTTATACCAATAACACATTTGGTCATGACATCAGTGAAGTAGCTAGTAGATTCCTCACTACAACCTGTACCTAGATTAATGATAATAATAATAATAAAGCAGTAAATGCAAATTGCTTTTAGTATACAGGTCTTCTCAAAAACGCAATCATATTTGAACATACTTAAACATAGATACTGTATTGTATTTAAAATGTAAAAACCTGGAATAGTGCCAATTGCCATTCTTTTTGTATACATACTTGTATGAAATGATATCCAAGATATCTATAAAGTTTTGGTTCATACTCCAGGAGCTTATAGCTATGAGAGTCAGCTGATTTGTCCTGGGCATATGTTTAAAGGTTTGTGACTGAGTCGACTGTTGTCTTTGAATCAGTGACTTCAGTTTACTCTTTATTTAAGCACAAAAGATTATAATATTCTGCAATAGTACACAATATATTAGTGACATTATTACAAAACATTGCTCAGTCTAACTCAGCAGGTTTCTACATAACTTACCTTAGTATTATCATCAATTGATGAAGTTTCTGTTTCCAGCCACCAAGGTTCTTCTTTAATTTCTATTTTAGTATCAATTTTGTGAATACTGTTGTATTTGTTATCAATCATTACACGATACTCTAGAAGAAATTCTCCCTCATTCTGTGAACCAATGTCTAAAAATAGAGTCTGTTGTTCAATTTCTGATTTCCCTTTTATGTTGCAGTTGTTGCTCCATGTAGCAGTTTCGCTCTTCATCTGCTTGACAAGATCTTTGATAAAAGGAGTCTCTGATTTAATTTCTGTTTTGACTGCTACCTCACAATCAGTGACATCATCAATGTTTGTGTTTGCTGTAACATCTTTATGAAAGAACTCTCTCTCGTTCTGTGAGGCTGTGTCGTCTTCAAGGGGATTCTCTTCTTTGATTTCTATTTTCTTATCCATTTCAAACAGCTGTCGAATTGGATGTTGCTGTTATTTCCAGAAATAAATCTGTGAAGGAAAAATCATATTTCATATACCAAAAACTGTAAGTAAATTTAGCCATCAGCTTCATGAATCTATCAATAATTGTTCAAACCAAACTAAATACCACTGTTCGCTTATCATACAAACAACTTCTTGAAAAGTTGAACCAACTTAAGAAACTCAAAGACATGTGAAGATCTCAAGCTACTGACAGTTGTCTATGTTTGTAAACGCTATTATCACTCTCGCTAGAGGTTGCAAGGCAGGAAAGAAAAATGCAATATTGTAAAGGCAACCAAGAGTATAGGGAAAAATTGAACACCGATAAGCTAAGATCTTGGAAGGAATTTTGTAGTGCCACTGACGGAAATAATTCATGGTCAGTTGTTTACAAAATTGCGGCTGGGAAAACTAGAAAACAGATCTCTCTTAATACACTACAGAAAGAAGACGGAACTTATACCAAAGACATTCTAAGAACAATTCAGTACATACTAGGCAAGTTTATCCCGGATGACAGTGAACAGGATGATACACAGCGACAAAGAGAACTAAGACGACGGGCAACGGAACCAATTGATACACCAAACGATATGGAATTCACGACTATATAAATATTGTCAGCATTGAGAAACTTCGACCCAATAAAATCACCAGGAGAGGATAGAATAACTAGTGATATCCTGCTTCAGGTTTTCAAGAGATTTCCAACTTTCTTCACAGCCTTATACAACAAGTGCCTCAATAGCCGTCAATTTCCAGAAAGATGGAAGCGTGCAGTAATAGTTCCGGTAATCAAGCCAGGTAAAGAAGACAGCCCAAGTGTAACGAAATACAGACCTATCAGCTTGATAAATATAAATGGGAAAATTTTAGAAAAAATTATGATGAATAGGATTCAGCATCACATCAACACCAGAAATCTTATGAATGATAGACAGTTTGGATTTAGGACCCAGAAAAGCACGGTAGACGCACTTATGACTATGAAAACTTTCATTGATTGAATACTTACGGATATATTGCTCTCATAAGCCTTGACGTAAAATGAGCTTTTGACGCTGCCTGGCGGCCCAGCATATTAAATAACTTAAGAGAACTGGAATGCCCAAGAAATAGTTAGTTACTAACACTCCCCACATGGCAACCTTGGCCTTCGGGTTAACCTCACCCCACCAAGTGATGACCGGACCCATTTCTCAGGTGGAGGCACCCAGAGGGCGGTGTCCATTACCTCCGAAGATAGGGTGATAGTGAAGATGGCGGTGAGGTGAGATGCCCAAGAAATATATACCAATTATCTCAGAGCTATTTCAAAAACAGGACAACAAGTCTAGGCACAAATGAATTTAGCACTGAGAAAGAAGCCAAAAGGGGCTGCCCACAAGGTTCATGTTGCGGACCCGGCTACTGGAATATTTTGTACAACTCCCTGCTCAACTTAGTCTATACAAAACGAACTGAATTAATCGCTTTTGCCGACGACCTACTTCTCATGACGAAAGGAATGAGCATAATAGGCGTAGAAGATTTTGCAAATCACGACTTGAAGAAAATTGAATATTGGGCAAGAGAAAATAAAATTACTTTCAATGACGCTAAATCAAAAGTATTAGTGATATCAAGAAAGAAACAAGCTGCAAACGAGAAGATAAACATCTATCTTAATAACAAAATTATAGAACAAGTAGACATCATGAAATACTTAGGCATTCATATCGACAAACAGTTCAAGTTTCATTATCATATTGACCAAGTGCATGATAAAGCTATAAGCCTAATTCAACCTTTATCTAAATCAGCAAAACTAACCTGGGGGCTTGGAAGCAAAGCATTAGAGACAATATACAGAGGAGCTATAGAACCTATACTGACGTATGGAGCACCCTTATCGGCATCTGTATTACACAACCCGAAGAATCTGAGAAAAATTCAGAGAATCCAAAGGTTGTTTAACATAAAAATTACGAAGGCATACAGGACAATTTCATATGACGCATCTTGTGTCATTGCTGGCATCCAACCCATTGATATCACAATTGAAGGGAAAGTCAAACTGTACAACTTCTTGCAAAGTAAATAAGACTATGACGCACCCCTGCCCCCCCCAGCAACTGGAACCACCCTGCAGAAGTACCTGAAGTTAAAGAAGCTGATGATGAAGACTCTACATTCAAAATATACACGGATGGAAGCAAAATAGGAGAGCAAGTGGGTGCAGAAGCTGTAATATTCAAACAAGGGACTTCAATTCGAGAGTTAAAATACAAGCTAAACAGAAGATGTACTAATAATCAGGCAGAACAACTGGCCATATTGAAAGCGCTACAAGAACTTCAAAACTTTAACAACACACCGGAGGAAGAGAAGACTGTAGCGATATATTCAGACAGTATAGTAAGCCTAGCCATTCTGCAGAATAATAATAAACATAACTCCATAGCAGAGAAAACCCTTAATATATGTAAAACCTTACAAAGACAAAAATGGAAAATACACTTCAGTTGGGTGAAAGCCCTTGTAGGTGTATGTGGAAATGAGTTAGCAGAAAAACTAGCCAAATCCGCTGCTCTAGATGGAGATCTGCCCAATAGCTAGAGATGATGATGGTAGATGTATTTGAGGGCGCACAACTGCGCGGTCATAAGCGCCCATAAACATGATCAGGCTAAAAAAACCTAAGAAAAATCACCCCGAATAAAAGCACTAGCCGTAAAACACAGACATGTCAAGAACTAAAAATTAAAAGGATTAAAAAGGATTCATGTATAAAATCCTTGTTAGATTCTAAAATTAAGGTTTTAAAACAATTTAAAAACCTTGGCCACCTCGTTAGGGTCGTCCGCCAGAACCTCTACCAAGCTGGCCCGCAGTTGGAGAGAATGGCGGAGACGTACCAGGTTATAGCAATCTAAAATAACGTGGCGGACCGAGAGCGGACCACCACAAAGCGGGCAGACCGGAGCAGGGAGCTTATTTAAAAGATGGCTGTGGCTAAAAACGCAGTGGCCGATACGTAGCCGAGCAAGAATCACCTCCTCTCGCCCGGATGTACGAGAGCAAGTAGCCCAGAGAAGCGGAAGCTCCTCCACCTCTCTAAGCCGGTTCTGACGGAGACCAGACCACTCGTCATGCCAGCACAAGAGTACTGCTCTCCGCAAAACCAACCTGAAGTCCTCCGCAGTCAGAAACGGAACAGTAACGCTGGGTCTTGTGGTAGCTGCCTTAGCTGCCGAATCTGCTAATTCATTACCAGTCAGTCCCGTGTGGACAGGAACCCATCCACATGTCACGCTAACACCAGCGTTGCGTAAAATGTGGAGGGTGTCCTGGATACGTTGTACAATTGGATGGGAGCTGTACAACCTAGTAAGGCTTTGAAGGGCACTAAGAGAATCGCTCAGAATTAGGCAGTTACCCAGGTTCCGTCGATGTACAAATAAAACTGCTCGGTAGATTGCAAACAGCTCGGCTATAAAAATGGATGTACTGCTACGAAAACCGAATGTAGAGGGTTCGGTTCCGTAGACAAATGCACAGCCGACTCCATCTGAACGCTTGGAGCCGTCAGTAAAAATTAAAACGTGGTCATTAAAACGGGATAAAAATTCTGAAAAGCACGTACGGATACTACATGGAGCCATTGTGAATTCTGTGTACTGTCATGCCGAGGTCTACAGAGGGAGTTCCATGCAGCCAAGGAGGGTACACTCTCTCGCCCTTACGGAAGAGTTTAGGGGGTTCGATGCTGAGCCTGCCAAGAAGCTCCCGGAAGCGATAGCCAGGTGGCTTGAGATCACGAAGGGTGTGCCTATAACGCGCATCCAATGATTTACTAGTAAAAGGCGCAAACGTTGGATGTGTAGGTATTGAAAGAAGTCCACAGCCATAATTAGCTAACAGAACATCTCGGCGGTATTACAAGGGAGGTTCTACAGATTCGGCGTAGAGGCTAATAACAGGGCTGGTTGGAAAGTCTCCGATTGCAATCCGTAGTCCACTATTATTGACAGTGTCTAGCAGCATGGATGGACGTGCTGAGGCAAATACTATACAGCCATAATCTAATTTGGAGCGAATCAGTGCGCGGTAGAGTCGCAGCAACACTGTGCGATCCGCTCAAGGAATCTCGTCTCATCTGCAAAAGGCTGTATATGTGGACCCAATCGGAGTGAAGGTGGGAAATATCTCCAACGGCGCCAGAAGTTGACGCACACGGTTTTCTCAGCAGAGAACCGGAAGCCATTTTTTGAGCTCCAATCCTAAAGATTGTCTAAGCACCGCTGTAACCGGCGCTCAAGAAAGAGAGAGTAAGCTGAGACGTGCAGTAGACGGCAAAGTCGTCTACGAATAGGCATAACGAGACCCCTGGTGGAACACATTGCCATATAGAATTAATCGCAATAGCAAACAGCGTAACACTTAGTACCTATCCCTGTGGTACACCGTTCTCTTGAACGAAAAGGTTCGAAAATACCCAGCCAACCCTTACTCGGAAGACGCGGTCTTTCAAGAATTCCTGAAGGAAGAGTGATAGGCGTCCACGTATATTCCAGGTGTGCAGAGTACGTAGCAACCCTGCCCGCCAACACGTATCATAAGCCTTTTTAGGTCAAAAAATATTACGACAGTTTGACAGTTTTTAAGAAAGCCGTTCATAATCTGTATCGACAGGGACACAAGATGATCCACTGTTGAACGGCATCGTCGAAAACCGCACTGGATGTTATTCAGTAGGTTGTGCGTTTCCAGCCACCTTACGAATCGCCCATTTATCATGCGTTCCATCACGTTGCAGACGCAACTGGTGAGGGAAATAGGACGGTAGCTAGAAGGGAGGTGACGGTCCTTGCCAGCTTTCAAGATAGGTATAATGGTGGCTTCTCGCCACTTATCCGGAAACGTGGCATCAACCCAAACACGGTTATAGACCTCGAGCAGGAATGCCTTACCTTCAGGTGAGAGATGTTGCAACATTTTAACGTGGATTCCGTCCGGTCCTGGTGCTGTCAGTCGCGATGATGAAGGAGCGTGTTCCAACTCTGCCAAGGTGAAGAGGCGGTTATAATCTTCAAGGTTTCTGGAACTATATACCCGCGATACGTATGCCACAATTATGGACTGTGTCTAATCTCTTCCGCACAGATGGTCGTGCTGAGCTATAAACGATACTACCATAATCTAATTTGAAACGGATGAGTGCACGATACAGTCGCAATAACACTGTACGATCCGCTCCCCACGATTTTCCACTTAGTACCCGCAAGATATTTAAAGATCGGTCACATCGTGCTTTCAGTTGTGCTATATGCGACGACCAACTAAGTTTTCTATCAAATATCAATCCAAGGAACCTCGTCTCATCTGCAAAAGGTAGTAGTGGTAGGCGTCCACGTATATTCCAGGTGTGCAGAGTACGTAAAAACCCTGCCCGCCAACACGTATCATAAGCCTTTTCGAGGTCAAAAAATATTCTGACTGTTTGACAGTTCTTAAGAAATCCGTTCATAATCTGTGTCGACATGGACACAAGATGATCCACTGTTAAACGGCGTCGTCGAAAACCGCACTGGCTGTTATTCAGCAGGTTGTGCGTTTCCAGCCACCATACCAACCGCCCATTTATCATGCGTTCCATCACCTTGCATACGCAACTGGTGAGGGAAATAGGACGGTAGCTAGAAGGGAGGTGACAGTCCTTGCCAGCTTTCAAGATAAGTATAATGGTGGCTTCTCGCCACTTGTCAGGAAAGTGGCATCAACCCAAACACGGTTATAGACCTCGAGCAGTAATGCCTTACCTTCAGGTGAGAGATGTACCATTTGAACGTGGATTCCGTCCGGTCCTGGTGCTGTCAGTCGCGATGACGAAAGAGCGTGTTCTAACTCCGCCGAGGTGAAGAGGCGGTTATAATCTTCAAGGTTTCTGGAACTAAACAGGAAACCATGAGATTCTACCTGAGTCTTAATTGAGATAAACTCAGGAGCATAATTGCTTGAGCTAGACACCTGAGCGAAAGCACAGCCGAAGGTGTTAGCCACAACAAACGGATCAACAACAGCTCCTGCAGTTGTTTTCAGACCAGCGATTGGCAGGTGGGCTGATTTTCCGGCCACGCGCCTTAATTTATCCCATACAACAGATGAGGGTGTACATCTGTTAAAAGATGATACAAATTTGTTCCATGAGGTCTTTTTGCTATCCTTAATTATCTGCCTAGATTTTGCACGCGCGTTCTTGTACTCAATTAGATTACTTAGGGTAGGGTGTCGTTGGAATACCCTTAGAGCACGTCTACGAGCACAAAGAGCATTCCGACAGTCGGTGGTCCGCCATGGGACAGGAAATCGCCCGGGTTGGGTAGCCGAACGTGGAATAGACTGTTCTGCAGCGGAAAGAATTTTCTCTGTGAGATGATCAACTAAGTCATTCACAGAATCGTGCTCGTTGTATTCCAAGACAGCCAACTGGGTGTAAAGATTCCAGTTGGCACGATCAAAGCGCCATCTAGGGATACGTGAGGGAGACACATCTTGTGCTAAGAGACTAAGAGGACATGGAAAGTGGTCGCTGGAATGTAAATCAGGGATGACATTCCACTGTAATGAAACAGCTAACTGGGATGAACACACTGCCAAATCAATGTGCGAATAGGTGTTAAACGCGTCTGAAAGAAACGTTGGCTCTCCGGTGTTCAGGAGAACCAAGTTATTGCTCTCCAGGAATTTTGCAATGAGGTTGCCTCTCGAACATGCCCGATTTGAGCCCCAAAGAGGGTGATGGGCATTTAAGTCTCCCACTATTAGAAATGGTATTGAAAGTTGGGAAACCAGATCTTCAAGGTCAATTAGTGAGAAGTCATCTGATGGTGGTACATATACATTGCAAATGCAAAATTCGATTGATGGCAGCTTAATCCTTACACCTACAGATTGTATATCAGACTGTAGCTGTAACGAATCTACAAATATGTCATCGCTGAGGGGCATAATAGTACCCCTGTGAGCAGGAATGCCCTCTTCTGTTTCAACATCACACCTCAGTGGTGTGTAGGGTCTGATTTTAAAGTTGTCTTGTGGTCGTAGCTTAGTCTCTTGTAAGGATACCAACAAGGGGTTATGCTTACTGAGCAAAAGTTCCAGTTCTGGTCGATGTGCTCTTAAGCCTCGTATGTTTCTTTGAAGGATAGCCATGGCAATAGTAATGGGATATGTCAAATAAGTACGCACATTACGTAGGTTTAAGCGGTGGTTGGATCAATTTGACCTTTTTCTTTGGTGTAGGGCTTGTTTCTGCAGGTTTATCCTGCCTCTTCTTTGCTGCAGATGTAGCAGCGTGGTCAGATGTTTCCTGCTCCATATCCTCTATGGAAGAGGACGGTTTTCCTTCTACAACTTTCGCTTCGAGGGGCTCGAAGCGATTGGAAATTCCGACCGACGTAGATGACGGTCGCTGGTCGGAGTCCTCCCCAGAAGATGACTCCGACGATGATCTCGAAGACGCTCTAGGGCTACGTTTCTTGGACTTTTCTGGAGCAGACTTTGTGCTTCCTTTCAGGAAGGCAGTTCTATCATACTGAGTCTTGAACTTGATCTCTGGTGCTGGGTACAAAATGAGCAATTTCGTCCTGTTGTTAGACGTCGATGCTTTATCAGGCGACTTCACTGACTTGTTATTTTCAGTAGTCTTAAGTGTTCTCGGAGTTTTAGATGGTGTTACTGATGCTCTTGGTTGCGATCTAGGCACTAGAACTTTCTCGGATATTGTTGCCCCGTTTATATCAGATGTTTGGGTACGAGCCTCCCGTTTCGGTGACGGAGTAGCCGCCACAGAACTATAGGTACGGGAGGTGGTTGAAGAGGGCTTGAGGATACAAAGAAGTTTCCGGGCTTCCGAAAAGGATACCTTTTCTTTAACCCGGATCTCCTGAATAGCTCGCTCTTCAATATAAGGGGGCATTCTCGTGAACTTGATGGATGATCACCGCTACAATTTACGCATGCTGGAGGTGATGTACATGCATTTTCATGCATGCCGGCTCCACAGCTGACACATGTAGAAGCGCCTTTACAGAATGCACTAGTGTGACCGAACCGCTGACATTGGTAGCATCTCAGAGGGTTAGGTATGTATGGTCTAATCTCAATCACTTCATATCCTGCCCTGATCCTTTGAGGGAGATCTACCCGATCAAAGGTCAGGAACAGGGTACGAGTAGGAACCATATCCCCTCGTTCTCTCCTTTGGACACGATAGACTGCAGTTACGCTTTGTTCTTTGAGGTTCTCCTGAATATCCTCGTTGGACATTCCATCCAATGCGCTAGTAGTTACAACACCGCGTGAGGAATTCAGGGTCCTATGCATCTCCAGTTTGACTGGATAACTGCCCAGCATGTTGGCTTTCAGTATCTTAGCTGCCTGGGATGCTGTAGTTGCTTCCACCAGCAGCGTGCTATTTCTAGATTTTGTACATGATTTAACAGCACCAGCTATTTTGTCAAGACCTTTCTGTATAATAAGCGGATTAACCGTTAAAAAAGTTCTACCTTCCTCTGTTCGTTTAATAACTGAGTAGCGAGGACCACACT
Source organism: Mantis religiosa (assembly GCA_030765055.1). Lineage (NCBI taxonomy): Eukaryota > Metazoa > Arthropoda > Insecta > Mantodea > Mantidae > Mantis > Mantis religiosa. Next base: position 746,111 of record JAUKNK010000061.1, read on the forward strand.
CAACTACTTGTTTAACACTGTTTTCAAACAAATCTTTTCCACGTTTAATGTTTTTGGGGGGTATAGGTTAACCATAATAGTTGGTCTAAATTTCATCCCCCAGTGCTCCTCACCCACCACGGAGTCCAACAAGGGGTCATCCCACTGGAATGACAGGGCTACACAGGGGATAGAGCGAGCTCGCCGTCCCACTCACCCTGGAGGTCGGTACAATACCTAGTCCAATAGTACAATATAATAGTACAAATATAATAGTACAATATAATAGTCCAATAGTACAATACCTAGTCCTAGTACAATATAAAGGATTTCTTTCTTTTTTGTAATTTTTGTTCTCCAACGTTAAGTCATATCGGACGGTGAATGAATTCGGTGAAATGATGCTCAAACGAGTCCAGGGTCCCTGGAGCTTAGAGTTACCCGACATTCGTCTTGAAGAATAAGGGAAAACCCCGCAAAGAAACTTATCCAGGTAACTCACCCTGACCGAGATTTGAACTCGGGACCTCTTGAACGTAAGGCAGACATGCTACCCCCTACGCTACCGAGGCGGGCTATAAAGGAAATGGCATCATTATAAATGCATTGAACAGAAAAGAATATATAGTGGCAATTTTTGCTGATCTGACAAAAGCGTTTGATTGCGTAAACATAAAAAAACTAATTAACCAAACAGAAATTTATGGGATAAGGAGCATATCATTAGATTGGCTGAAATAATATCTTCAGGGCAGGAAGCAGTGTGTGGAAATAATATATAATTCAAATGGTAAATTGGACAAAATTAGATCTTCATTTAGGAAAATAACTTATGGTGTAACCCAAGGCTCGAAACTCAGGCCCTGCTTATTCCTTATATATAGATAAACAGTATATTCAAAACAATAGCAGGAGCAGGCGGATTGCGCATTGGATATGCTGATGACAACACAATCACAGTGAAGGGAAAAACGGAAAGTGCAATACAAAATAAATCCAATCTTATACTTGAAAAAATGAGTAGTGAGTTACGAAACCTATGCATGGTAATAAATACAAGCAAAACAGAATGGATGTAAATCACCTTAAACAAAGAAATCCAATTACATATGCAATTAACATTAGATAGAAAAAAAACACAAGAAGTAACAAATGCAAAATTCCTTGCACTAACAATAGATAACAATCTAAATTGGAAACAACACATTGAAAAATTAGTAAAGAAAATAAATATGGGACTATATATTTTAAAACAGGCAGCACAACAAATGGATAGAGAAACTCTGATACAAATTTACTATGGAGTCATACACTCTCATTTATGCTATGGGGTGGTATTATGGGGAAATGTGCAGATAAAACCAATGATAAGATCATTAAGACTCTAGAAATATGCTATGAGAATAACTTGTAAGCTAGAAAAGACAGATTCGTGTAGAAATGTTTATGAAACATTACATGAATTAACATTTACAGCAAAAATTGTAGCAACCAAAATAAAAACACGTACATACATACACATCACACAAGAACAAAACAAAGTTATTTCGTAAACAGATTAACAGAAATATTAAGTGACAATAATATAGAAAATAAATCTAAAGAATTGTACAATCGCTTACCGAATAAAATAAAACAGAAAACAGAACAAAAATTTAAACTTAAAGCAATTAAAAGGTACCCCGTAGAAAACCCAGTCTTCCATATAAAAGGTTAAATAAAGCTGTAACCTGTTTCTCTATTCGTAGCAGATTAGGATGCACCTTGACTCTTTCGAAGAACCAGGGCAGGAAGCCAGATGTAACAGGGTTACTTCACTGTAGCTGCAATTGCTTCTTGATGATTGAGTTTGATTAAATTAGAGTATTGAGATCTCTCGTTTTCTTGTGTGGTTTCTAGTGACATAAATAAAACTTTAGATAAGTACAATTTCGTAATATATAATTTGATTGTATAATCTGGATTACATTTTACCCGAAATTTCTATCCTATCATGGCAGATTACTTCCAGCATATCGATAAATCCTTACTTCCTTAATAAATATTGTCGCCCTGGTGGTAGATTCGCGAAGCCGATGAAAAATGATGGCCGGTGGAGATTCGGAAAACCTCGGGACCAATCGTTACCGGAAGCGAGACAGTTGACTGTAGAGTTAGAGAAAAAAAAACAGTTTTAGGAGCTAGCAAATTGTGATGTGAACAATGTATTTGCTAGGAAAATAAAGTGCAGTTTTCGTGTTTGAAGCCTCCACTTTTGATTTTCACGAACCCACAAAGTCACAAATGGTGTCAGGAAGCGGGATAACAACATCACCGAAGAATATGGCCATGGAATCGGCATTGGAAATGCTTTTGCAGAAGATGAACGAATTAACAGCGAAGTCGGAAGCGGCAAATAACAACTTGGCCGCGAAGATGAACGAGTTAACAACAACAGAAGCGGCAAATTACAACCTGGCCGCAGAGTTGAAAGAAATAAAGACCGAATTGACCACAGAAATGAAGGCAGCGAACGACAGTCTGGCCACGGAAATGAAGGAGGCGAACGAGGTCCTCGCCGCCAAATTTGAGGAACAGTTGGCCGGCGTGAAGGATGACGTGGCGGAGCTGGGCAAGCGGATGGGCCAAGTGGACGAGCGCGTCGAGGACCTGGCGAACCGCTTCAATGACCTACAGGAAAAGGCCGACAATAACGCCAAGTCCCTGAACGCCATGGTTGAAGACGTCGAAGACCTCGCGAACAGCGTAAACAACCTGGAGGGAAAGGCCGACAGCAGCGTCAAGTTCCTGAACGCCATGGTGGAGGACGTCGCTGGCAGGAGACTGAAGGATTTGAAGGCTGACGCGCCGGTACGCGACACAACATCGGCGCGCGTCAAACCTCCGAAATATGACGGCGCGTCAACATTCGAGGTCTTCCGCCGCCAGTTCGACACAGTGGCCAGGCACAACAGATGGTAACCGGAGGAGGAGGCCACACAGTTAATAGCCAGCCTCCAGGGACGGGCCGCGGAAATCCTAAACGCGGTGCAGACGACGGCGGCTCCCAAGGACATCTGGGAGGCCCTGGAGAATCGTTTCGGGAACCACCGCTTAGCCGCAGCGTACCGCAGCCAACTAAAGGCAAGGTCACAGCAGCCGGGGGAGACGCTGCAGGAGTAAGCCATAGCGATCGAGTAGCTGGCTAGCAAGGCCTTGGTTGACCTGCCACTGGAGTTCGTATCCCGGGAAGCCGCCTACAACTTTGTCGACGGGGTACGGGACACGGAGATTCGTCAGCGCCTAATGCTCGGCGATTATAAAAACATCCACGAGGCGCTGACAGCGGCATTAAGGATGGAGGCGGCCCAGGTAGCATCTATCCCGACGTCGAGAACGAGGAGTGTCCGCTACGCCGGAGACAGAAGACCAGATGAGGGACGCCGGCGAACACCTAGTGGCCTGTGTTGAGGGTGTGGACAGCCCGGACACCTGCGGAGAGACTGCCCACACTAGGAAGAGCAGCCGGAAAACGAGTAAGGGCCGTCGTGGAAAGGGGCACGTCGGCGCCATTACCATCATCCCCTCGAGTGACAATCCGCGCTGTCAGCCGGCGGATGGATGACAACCTCATCGCGGACGGCTGGGTAAGAGGAAAGCCGTGCCGCGTGCTAGTGGACACCAGGGCGGCCGTGACCATCATCAGACCTGACGTAGCGAAGGGTTTGCCGACGAGGAAGCCGAGCCGACCATACGAGCTTATGACGGCATCGGGCGACACCATGCCTGTGGAGGAGGCCCTGCTGGAGCTGAACTTGGGACGGAGTGCCGTGCGTCTTTGGGTGTTCGTCGCGAAGGTGGCTGAGGAGGTGATTCTGGGACTGGATGCCCTCAGGAGCCACGAGGCGACGGTCGACGTCGGCAGGAAGCTCCTGAGGCTCAACGGAGAAGAGGTTATACTCCGTCAACCAGATGAGCGCCTTGGAATTGGCAGGGTCGTCTTGAGCGAAGACGTGGTTGTCCCCGCGAGGAGCGAAGTGATAGTGATGGCGCGACCGGAAGGCCAGACAGCAGGTGGGGTCCAGAGGCAGCGGGAGTACGACTTCACCTCGGAACATCGCAGAGGGAAGAGTCACGGTAACGCGGACGCAATGTCCCGAAGACCCTGTCCAGAAGAGTGGGGCCAATGCACAAGAGTGGAGGGGAAGGAGCGTGCCGCAGCAGTTCGAGCAGTCACGGCAGTGCCTGCGGATGGCTGGGATAGCGCAGGCCTGAGGAGGGAGCAGCTGGCGGACGCAGACTTGGGGCCACTCTTGAGGGATGTAGAGAACCTGGTGGACCACCTCCACGACATGCACGAGATGGCTCGCCAAAACATCCAGAAGGCGAGCGACCGCATGAAAACCCGATTCGACAGGCAAGCCAACAGCCAAGGGTTCCAGCAAGGTGACCTGGTCTGGTTGTACCGCCCGACCCGGACCAAGGGACGCTGCCCGAAGCTTCAGCAGTCATGGCAAGGACCGTACCGTGTGGTGAAGAGGATTAACGACGTGGTCTACCGCATCCAGAAGATGCCCCAAGGAAAGATGTTGGTGGTACACCTGGATCGCCTGGCCCGCTACGAAGGCGCTGTTTGGGACGACCAGCCTTGAGGAGGGAGCAGTATCGCCCTGGCGGTTGACTCGCGAAGCCGAAGCCGGTGAAGATTTGGAAAACTTCGGAACCAATCGTTACCGGTAGCGACAGACAGTTGAATGTAGAGTTTGTAAAATAAACAGTTAAAGGTTAGCTAGCAAACTGTAATGGTGACAAATGTATTTGCTAGGAAAATAAAGTGTAGTTTTTGTGTTTCGTAACCTCGTTTTATTATTTCACGAACCCACAACGTCACAGTATTATTTTCGCTCAGATGGAAATGGTTATCAAGACAAACCAACTTTAAAGTTAGTGGCAGAACAATATCATGAACACTTATATAAGCCAGCACCTAGCAACACAGTTATGCTATCTGTTGTTAAAAAATGTTGACGTACGGGTAATGTATTGTGTCAGCACAAGAGAAGGTCTGGTAAGCCAGTAACATAGGAACAAAGTGACTGTGCCATTTATTCAGATCTAAGAAGATTTTGTTGTACATGGAACATGCAGATAAATAGACAGTGGTTTCAACAAGATGGGGCGATCTGCCACACCACTCGACAGTCTATAGCTATGCTGCAGGAAACCTTTCCAGGACGAGTAATTTCCCGCAGGGCTGAGTTCCCCTACCCATCACATTCCCCTGCTCTCATACTACCTGATGCTTACATCTGTAAAATGTTAAAGGAGAAAGTTCTCAATTGTCCAGATCCACCCCTAACTGTGTCTACATTATGTCAGAAGATTGTCTCATTCTTCGGGACTCTGCAGCAAACTGTGTTCCACAAGATGTTGGAAAATCTCATGATCATTTTGAAAACTGCCTACAGTACAATGGGGCACATTTTGAACATTTACACTATCATCTCGAATACATAAGGTAATGACAAAAAGAGTAACATAATTTCCACCCGATATGACAACGTTTGAGGACGTTAATTAAAAATAAAAAATATAAAAATTTATAGTGGTCTTCCACTCTACTTGAAAAAATTAAGTAATCCTAAAGCACACTGAATTTTAAACAAGGATGTCAAGTAATTCTTACGTACTCACTTCCCATACAATATTGAAATATTAATTAATCTCCCATTAACAATATTTAGGTCAGAAATCAGGCATTTTGATGATTTACATTATATTGACCTACAGTAATGCATGTTCGGAGATTAATGCTTGAAATGTTGGTGGTTCATAAATTTTAATTTTTAATACACAATGTAACCAAAAGGCAATAAAGGTACGAGAGTACTAGTAGCGGTAGGTGTATTATGAATTATGCTGCATATGACACAAATATATGATGTGTTGAATGTCCATGTACTTTGCTCTGGCTGGCACCTGAGATATGAACAAAGAAACAAAAGGACAAACAAATGCTATGAATGTGTGATTGAGATGGATAAATCTGAATGAAGATGAACATGATAAATAGTTATTGGATTATGCATTTAATTATAATAATTTAATTTGTAATTTTCCAGCTGAATAAAATAGTTGTACAAATATAAATTATAAACAATCTATATGTTTTAATTTAAGGTACATATATGTGTATGTGTAATAAAATGTGTTAATATTATCTGAGTAATTCTGTATGGAGCACAGTTGAGAAATACGCAGCACAACCAATGTTTGAGTCAGAGTTACTGACCTAGTTTATTTTTCACAAATCACTATGTCATGCAAGCCACACTGATATGTCATTTGTATAACATGTTTTCCTTATGAACAAACAAGTAACTGGCTCAGTAGTAATAAACTGAAATACAGTTGATGATGTTACATAACAATAAGGATGTAAACATGTGACTCTTCTGAGGCAAGAGGACACTTCCATGTCTCCTTGCAGAGGAACTGAAATGTAATGATCATGAGAGACTCATGTGAGGGTGAGTCAATATAGACTGAGAGCAACCCTTTGTTGTTGTGCACAACAATTGTACAAACAACTGCACATGATGCCAATGGATCAGCTCTGATTGGTGGACAAAACACACACTCACTTGCACATGCATTTGTACACAGGGGACAAACAAATTAGGTTAGTTCGCCAGCAGCCTACAGAGAAAATGGAGATGTCACGCAAAGAAGAATACGGTGCATTAAAACTCTGCTTTTGTTTGCAGAAATCCGACATGGAAGCTTATAGAATGTTGAAGGAGGTTATGGTGATAATGTTCTGCCACATTCCACGGCACTTCAGAGGTTCAAGATATTTAGGGAGGGCCGTGTTTCAATAACAAAGCAAGGAGGGTCAGATACTCCTGCAAACATAACACAGCTGGCATTGTTTGTGAAGACCAGCAAATTAGAATTGAGAGCCTTGTGGACATGTGACAGAGTTCCCATAGCAGGGTTTTACCAATTCTGCATAATCACTTAAACAGGAGACATGTCTGTATAAGGTGAGTGCCAAGATTATTGACTTCAGAACAAAAGATGATGGAAGTGAAAATGTGTATGGAACTGCAACGTCTGGTTGAGATGCATACCTCAATGCCATTATTATATGTCTTTATTGTCTGTAAAAGGAACTCAGGGTGAAGTGTTTTGCCACTTCAGAAGCTGTCGTGAAGAAGGCCAAGGTGGTTATCAATAAGATGTCAAAAGATGGCTTCCAGTGCGTGTTCAAGGTCCGGCAGCATCATTGGGTATTGCATTGTATAAACCAGCTAAAGGGAGGCTCACACAGATAGTTTATATCATATATAAAAAGTGATGCCTTCCCTTCAGTATCAAAAGATGTATTGCGCTTACATCATCCAAAGATAAGAGGGTTAAACAATAAAATGTAGAAGCTAAGTATACATGTTCAAGATTTAATTGATGACTTCTGGGTTATTCACATAACACAACACTACATAAGAGAAGTAGAGTCAAGAAACGTGTAGGTACACATTATGTTCCAGGTTTTATAGAAGTAGATAAAGTTGTAGAGAAGTGAGTATAATTGTTATTTGTGAAATGAAGTTGACAAGCATAAACGTTGCATCATTCTGTGACAAAAATAATTTGAATGCAGTTCAGAAAAGTAGAACTTGGGAGGGACTGATGTATAACTTTACCAGTATACAGAGCTTCCACAGAACACTCCCAAGCATTTATTAAGAGATTAGAAAGAACTGTATCATACACGTACTTAAACTGAGAATACTAAACCAATTACTTACAGATATTTTACGGTTAACAAAATTAATAACAGTGTAATTAACACTAACTTCATCTCCTTGTTACATACATTTAACTGGAATATATAGTTTACTCTCTGACAAGAATTTGTAAGAAAAATAAAACTACAGATAACAGTTTCCTAAACTCAGAACAATTTCAAATTGTACAATAAATATTGTAAATAGTATGTCAGATCATGATGGCAAGCTATTGTTAGTACCCACTATAGTAAGAAATTAAACTGAAAACAGAAACAGTAACATTATGAGAATAATTAATGTTTAGCATTCAATAGATTTTAACTCATGTTAAAAAAATGAAAAAACTGGAGTATATGCCAAGACCCAAAACTATTACAAAAAAGTACTATTAAAATCTGGGGTTATTTTGTCCAAGAAAACAAATTTATCACAGGTGTTGAAGGTGAAACCTTGCATTACTTCAGTAATAGAAAAGTTCTGTGCAAAACAAATGAATTTGTTCCCTCTCTATCACATGATTAATGAATCTAACATCAAAGTACACTATAGAAAATAATGTAGAATACTTAAAGAAGTGATTAATGGAGAAAAAGGACGACATTCTTCACTAACAAATGATGAATTCCAAGTAAAACGAAAATAGTGTAGAATTTAATAAAAACTGAAACTGGAGAGTAATCTAACCTGTTATATTGATCAAATGAACATTGGTAACAAAGAAATCAGTCATTATGGTACTTTTGCTAAATACTTTAACAGATATAGCCTTAATACAGCTGTAAGGTAAACCAACATAACGGCATTTAAGATTATAAGAAAGGCATTTCCCAAAATTAACTATAATCTGAAAAGGATACATTACTCAACATTCCAATAGACAGAAGCAAAAGTTCTTTATGTTGGAATAAGGAAATACCAGATTGTCAAAAAATTACTTACCAGGACTGAGTAAGTTATCTTTTTCCATTGTCCGATATGACTTACTGTTGGAGGACTTAAATATGAAAACGTGAACAGCAAGCAGATAAAAGACTGATTTTCAATTAGAAGCAAATCTTGCTCCTGACAGTCTTTTCTAAATTAATGAAGAAATGAAAATATAATTGCTTTATAAGATTCATAGGGTTATATGATATTCTCAAGTCATTGAGGCTGAGTCTCACAAAAACAATATCTATGCATGATTGGAGGAATTTAGTAACAGTAACGTAAAATTCATAAAAAAAAAAAACTATTTGTAGTTGGTTTATTGACTCTTCATCATAAGTTCATATTCTGGAGAGACTGGATTCTGAACTGTTGAAACGTCTGTTCCCATCTGCTCTCTTCTCTCAGTAAAGATGGATGTCATGGAGGATGTCATTAACCTCATGACATGCATTACTGTAGGTCAATATAATGTAAATTACGATTACATGCAGTCTGAGCTAAGTATTGGAAATTTACCTATTTTGGTCCTCTTTGTAATAAAATTATTTGCTTGCTGTACCTTTATCACCCAAGAAGACAATTCCATATAACCACAGGAAGTGAAAATACACAAAATATTCTGTTCTTAAGTCATTTTGTTTGAACAGACTTTTTACATTTCTTAATACAAAGCAATCAGAGATAAGCTTTCACTGTGTAAGATTTGAAGCTTTCACAATGATAAATATTAGGTAGAGTTTCTCGGGTTAACAGCTGTACAATATTTAAAAAATTGAAACCCAAATTGAAGAATGTAATAAACTTATTAATTTATGTATCAACCAAAACAACTTAATGTTCAATCAAAATTATTACAAACAAACCTCAGGGTTAGCGAAAGGCCAACTCCATCTCACCATTATTGGTTGATTTGTCTATAAGTTATTTACAAACACGGGTGATAAAAGCATTTCCTCATATTTTTAAAGTATGATTTCGTTATGTTGATGATATCTTCATCATAGTACTACAAAAGTTAGCACAGGATGCGATAAAACTATTGAATCTACAAGACTGATCTATAAAGTTTTCCACAGAAAAAGAAAAAGATGGATGGTTACCGTTTTTGGATCTAAAAAATATGAGAAATGAAGACAAATTAGAATTTATCATATATAGAGAATCTACACATGTGGATAACTACATTAAAAACATTAACTCCAACCCAAAAGAACATCATTATGCATTATTGCACAGTTTAATCAATTGGTTAGTGAACATTCCATTGACTATGGAAGAATATAACAAGGAAGTAGATCACATAAAATATGTTGCAAATGTGAATGGCTTTGATCCAGAATTTATTACTAAAATGACAAATAAACAAAAGAGGGAAAACCATCAAACACATTAGTACGTTAAAAGCTGATGACTTAAAGAAAATATATTACAAATTTACATTTCATCCTAAGGCTTTTAATAAATTTAAAGCCATTCACCATCATTTTCATATACAACTAGTGCCACATAACAAATACAGCATCAGAAACATACTAAATCACCCGCCCAAAAACACAAGTCTATCCAACAAATTATCAGGAATTTATAGTGTAAAATGTGACGACTGCCAGGATATATATATACTGGAAAAACCAAAAGAAACTTAGAATCACGGATGAAAGAACACAAAAGATACATAAAATACAGACAGATAAATCAGCCATAGCCCATCAGTTTTGGTCAAAAATTAATATTTCCAAAGATGTCAAACTTTAGGTACCAGCAAAAGAGTATTGGGAATTAACAGTTTGGGAAAATATATGCATTTTTAAGAATAAAGAGAACTATGAGCTTTGAGATACTATTAGTGGACAATGTCATTCAACTCGTTGAACAGCGCCAGGAGAGGGAGGTGGTAACCTGAAGAACCAGTCAAACATCAGCTGATGATGAGGATGTGTGTTCCTCGAAACATGTCCTAATTTTAAATGTAAGTGGAGCTTATGTGTTTTTATAGTTTGACTGGTTTAAAAAATGTGTTATTGATGAAGCTCTACTGTTTCTAAATACTTCTATTTTATAATTTTACAATAAATTTGGCTTATTTTCGCTTCCTGTTGCAATATGCAATTATCTGCTGGGGTAATTCATTAAGCATTTTTGTTACAAAAGATTCTATGCCTACTTTGTTATCATTTTAGCATTCTCTAATGTAAGGTCATTTCGGAAAATGAATAAAGCAACTGAAATGATGCTCAAATGAGCCCTGGGTCCATAGAGCTTAGTTACCTTTCATCTTTCAGGATGAGCAGAAACACTGGTAAAAAACCTTATTCAGGTCACTCACTCACCACGACCGATATTTGAACTCAGGACCTGTTAAATGTGAGGCAGACATGTTACTATCTATGCTCAAAAAGCAGGGCAATACATATTATTTATGGTGTATGGAGCCACATTCCTGTAAGACCTTACTTAAAATTTATTGTGACTGGGGAATACATATGAGGAGCATCGTTTCAAAACATATTAGGTGCACTCTTTTTCAAAATACAGTTTGACAGGATTTCCCCCTATATTTCATGTGCTCTTTAAGGCTATGAACTCAGATTGGATTATATCCCTTATTATTTCAATGTTGAAATAGGTACATTGGATCAAATCGTATTAGGTACACGGGAATGATCGGTTCAGAATGTATTTTGTGCAACTTCCATCTAGCTAAGTTGTACAGCCTGCATTCAACTTGTGCCTCTCTGCTGATATTTCCTGCCAATTGTTATGCTGACATATCCGTAAGCGTAGAAGTGGTATGTCAGTTCATTGTGATCATCATGGAGGGAGGTGAACCTAACGGAGAACGTTCCTAAGGAAGCAGAAAGCGAATCAAGAATGTAAAAACGAAACATTAGCGTAAAGCAGAGGCTAAGTGAGTTTCGTTGCTATTATTTTATGACTTACAACATTATAGCATTATAGTTTCTATTATAACCTTAGCATGCTTTCTTTGATGGGGAACTAATTATCAAGGCATTGCATAGTAAAATGCATAATATGCTTACTGTTGCATACATTTCATAAGCATAATATGCTAAATTTTATAGACACACAAACCGGATCCTGATCTGCAACGCTTTGAACCTCCATGTTCTCACACGGAAGGGAGATATAAATGCCAAAGCATTCCTAAGTACATTCTATAATTATTATTATAATCATATTATAAATATTCAAAGAAAATCAGTATTTTGTGGATTATCTAGGGTCCATAGCATGATTTATTGAATTAACAAACGACAGCACCAATAATATTTAATGTCTTTAGCCAAGATACCAACATAACATCAAAATACTGGAGTGCAAGACAGCAAGAAAACAAAAATGATTCATAGACAAAATGTCAATACTATAAAATATAAGTTAATTTACACATTTCTGAGTCACAAAAAGAAATCTCCCCAGAAATAATCCACATATTATAACAATGTTGGCATTCACTGTTTCGTAGGATAGTCTATAGCTTTAATTATACCCTCTAATCTTCTTCAGATGCAAGGGATAGTGATGTGCATTCCATAGCCTCTCCTATCCAAATCCCAACCTCAACCTGCCCGTGGTGCAACCTGCATTTACCAATGAGGCTCTGGGGACCAAGCATTAGCGGTATAACTACATCAGAAATAGAGGAAATGCTATTTCATCTCTTACGATGGCCTGTCATGGCGTACAAATGTTCCACAATTGGTGCTTGTGGGAAAAGCCGATGGACTTTAAAATTCCACCCGGCCAGGTCCGATGAACCCATTAACCAAAGACAGGTGTGGCCCTCCAGACATACTGGAGGTTGAAGTGAGTGGATGATGTAGCCACCATTACAAGCAAAATATTGGTGTCTACTTAAAAAACAGTTACATTTATGTTACTATGAAATATTGGAGAGCAAGAGAGCTAATGGCTTCCTTGCCAAAGCGTAGCGTTTCAAAACAACAACAACAACAGATTAAGACAGAGGCAGAGGTGGAGAAGAAAAATGAACTAAGAGCCATGTATAGATTGCACATGCTGCACTCAAAAAGGTTTTATCAGCTATTGAAAGAGGAAAACACTGAGACAATCACTATTTGTTTTGATATACAGCAGAATCAACCACTGTGTAAACTTTCTGTTAGGCTAGGTATTCTATGCAAGGCAGGTGTGGCTGTATAATCTATGCATAATGATTCCATCGAAAACCTAGAACAAAGACCTTTTTTGGTATACATGACTGGAAACTGAATCTGCTAAAGGCTGTAACCAGGTTGCCTCAGCTTTGCACCACTTTTTATTGAAACTGGGAGAAAGGATGTCCAATAATGCTCCTTCTACCATTCATTTATTTTCAGACTCTTACTCTAGTCAGAACAAAAATAGTGTGATGATGTTCATGCTTATTGCTTTCTTGGAGATGAGTAAAAAATCTTCCCGCATTTCACATATCTACCCAAAACGTGGGCACAGTTTTAAGTCTCCTGATAGGATGAGCAAAGAAAAGAAAAAGGATGTTCAAAATCTAGCTTAATCTTTTAAAATTCCAGAAAGAGCAAAGTAATCTTATGAATATTTACTAGAAGATACCAATAGAGGTTACAGCTTACTTATTCATATTGTTTGAAATTTCTTTGTGCTCAATGTGATTGTTTAATAAATAAACCAAAATATTATATTGTTATAGTGAATGTAGCAGTACTTAGTTTGTAAGTTTATGCCTGATCAAATAATCCTTATAAACATTAACACGTTGGTTGTATAATACCTTATGTATTATGAAAAGTAAAATTAAAAAACAAATAAATTAAAAGTAAAAAAAAAAGAAACAATAAATGACAAAAATGACTAAATTTCAAGAGTTAATTTCTCGCTCATGCAGAAAATTTAATTGGCATCTATTGGTTTTGGAAAAAACTCTGCATTTCCAAACCTCAAATTTGCTAGTTAAACTATGGTATTTGTTTCTTTTCACATTCAATGAGACAGTTTCAGGAAGACGAATGATTAATATAGTTGCTGTGCTAAACAATTAGCATTGCCAATAAATAAAAAAAACGTTTTTATCAGAAACAAATTCTATGTATCTATCGAGTTTTGAAAAAACACTCCTTAATTACCCTACAAAAAGAAGCGAGTTTCATACCAGGTAACTGATAGTTATTCATCTCTACTTGTTTAAGGCAATGTTCAGCACAACATAAAATATTAATATTCTTTAATTCATTACTTAACAAAGCTTCAAGTTCTTCTATTTTAGTTCTAAGAGACTGTAAATTTTAAAACATTAAAGTTACATTACAATTATATGTGGTATTATGGAATTCCCTATCTCTACAGAAATTATCAACAACTTTTTGAATTGTTAACTCAGTTGCTCTACAGCTACTAATTGTGACATCTGAGGAAAGTAATTTAAATATGAATGTGTATTTAATTGAATGTGATACGACCTGCAGTGCTACAGTTTGAATTATTAACAATAACTTTAATTACTGTTACAATTAATGCTCTCTTCCCTCACTTATTGAAATGCATTCTATGGTTATTGTACATTTCACGTTTTAACTACTTTTACATTTACATACTTTTTACACATTAAGTATATGTTTGTCTTCACTCAGATTCTTTCACGATTTTCATAAGAATTTGGAAGCTGATCGTGTTTTTACCGAAGTTTTATCACAACTACATTTGTATTTTCAAGAGAAATTATAGCTTTTCTAGTTCTGGGATTACGATTTCAGATTCACTATTTGCGAGGTCATTGCTCTCACACAATTACGCTGGTCTTCGTAAAATTATCGTGCCAAATGTTGAAAAGATGAGCTGAAGGCAAGCAAATTTTATTAAAATTATACTTAAAGTGCTAATATATAACATCTCTAACACAACACATTATTTTTGGCTATTGAGATTTCGCAACTATTTACTAATCAATGTTTAATCTTATGTGATCTTACGTTATAATTCAAGTTACGCTAATAATTCCTAGTAAAACTCAAAGACAGGTATACAGGAATTGGAAATAATAGCAAAACCTTCAAATTCCTTAAGTCCAATATGTAAATTGTTCATCAATCCCCGAAAAAAGCAAACAACTTAAATGTACATAGGTATCAAGTATTCTTATATTTCTTTGTGTCTCGAAAGAAGCGAACACCTAGCGGTGGTAGAGGGAATTAGAGCAGACGTTCTCTTGAATTGTACAGATTCATGTGTTGTGTTTGTGTATGTACAAAGTATTAAGGTGTGTGAATTAAAAATAGTATTAAACATTACTCAGTAAATCAATATAATACAAAAGCAGCAGTACAGGAAATAAGGGAGAGTCACAGGTATGATACATCAGTTCTTTTAACCTAATTTGATATAAAATTAACTTTCTATTTGTTGCTCTGTAGAATCACAAAGTGATACAAAATCTCGTATGGTTTATAAGTACATATGTTATATAGCGAATGCCTTAAGAGGTACAAGTAGGTCTGTTAGGTTATTCTCGCGTGTACTCGCATTCAAAGAGCAGTGAAGGGCGGCGGTTCACTACCAGTAATATTTGTCTGGTTTATATGGGAGAGAGTTGAGGCAACTTCATCCATGGTTATATGAAAGTGGTTAGGGTTCTGTTAGCAACAGTAAGGCTGTGACGTAGGTAGCTCATGTTAAATGTGATACTCGTAAATTCTCAATATATTGCTAATTGTAATTGCTTTACTCTAAATATAAAGAGCAAAAATTCAGTTAAACTGCAGAAAGACGGCGTAGACTTTTGGTATGGAATGACGGAAACTAACTGTTGCCAACTGCGGAGTGTTGAAAATGCCAAAATATAGAGATGTTGCCAACACATTTTCTTGTTATAAATTAGCAATACTGTAATGTGTAAGGATACTGGCAGTGTATAATAATTGAGATGATAAAACATAAAAGAGCAGTTTAAATAATGAATTATAAGTGAATTTAAAATTAATTTATTGTAAATGTTAAAATATGCTTGAGGCAATGAGAAATGATGTCACAAGTAAAAATAAAAGTGAATGTACATTTCTATACAATCTTATATTTGGAAATTAATTGTTCTTAGTCAGACTGAAAAATTCAATGCCATAGCCGGGATTTAAACCACGGATCTAAACAATTGAGCTACTATGGCCAGCATGACATTAAATTCTCCAACTGACTCGTATGTTTCCTGGTAGACCACGAAGGATTCTCATACATACGAGTCAGTTGGAGAATTTAATGTCATGTCGGCATTTTGGACATAGTAGGCCAATGGTTTAGAGCGGCTGGATGGAGACCAGGAGATACATGGTTCAAATCCAAGCTATGGCATTGAATTTTTCAGTCTGACTATCTATCCAATCTTGTTTTATGTTATCATTAACTTCAACAAAGGCATTCTTAGTTTTATAGAAAAACATTTCAGAAGATGATGCAAAGTCGAAATGCACTGTTTGTCATTATATAGTGCTTGCTTAAACATAAAGATATATATCATATACAAAGAATTTATTTTGTGTAGCAATTTAATTAAATTCCTGTGTTTTTTATGTATATATGCCATATGTATTACTGTCAACAAACAGTTATTCATTTACTTATATTATTTCTGTGTCTTGCTGTGTACATGGTACACTCATAAAAATAGGACCTGTTATTCTGTACCCATTTACAGCACAGCATACCCCAATTCTTCTTTATCACAGGAGAGAATACATAATATCGAATGTGTTATGGTGATGTATAACCACGTAAATGAAACTATCCTTTATCATGAACAGTATTAATCACAGGTCAGCTGTTCTAGCATTAACAGTTCTCAAATTTCAGTTATAGAAATTTTCCTGATTGGTGATACCTAGACAAAAGTAACCTTATATATTTTGAATTTTAAAAGTTATGTTGCTTTCTGTGCTGAATCTTTTGAAATGTCAGTTTCTTGTGCAAGGTGACTAACAGATTTTTGAGAAGATAACCATTCTAACCTTTTGTTGATATTGTGTAAATTGAGCTCCGTAAGCACACAGCCCTTTATGTATCTTTTATTATCAAGATTGGTATGGCCTCTCTGATTTCATTTTCAAGCAAATGAACGACCTCTCTACTTAGAACTCTCATACCAGAAAGTTTAGTTTCAAATTGCCTTAAAACTTCCTTCCAAAATGATATAAGCATATACATATCGTGCATTAACTTTCTTGTATACAACTGGTCTGGAACAAAAGTAAGACAGAGTTCTACTCACCTATCTACATTGCAGTTAAGTTGGAGAGCCTGCTATAGCCCTGTTGCTATTAAAGCATGTAATCCACCGCATCTCATTTGGATACAAATATATCATTGACAACCATAGTCTGCTAAATTTACTTCTGTCAATTTGAGGACCTTTGTCAATTTTGCCAATTCTACCTTTTCTATGAAAATCATGCACATCTTATGAGAATGACCGTGAAATCAGATATTGTCTGATGTTCTGTTACATGACACTCATGTATTACATCATATAGCTGCTTATATGCAATAGTATTCATCTGAGTAATGTCTATGAATCAATCCAACAACGTTTGTTTACACACAAGCAGGCATTCTCAGGACATTTCCAACATTACTGCTGCTAATTAGTTTCATATTTTATGTACCAAACAGTTCCTTTGTTGGTATGTGGAGTTTTCTTTCAGAGGTTGGCTACATATGTTCATGTCATCTGCTGTAAATCAAAGAGTAATAAGCTAATAGACATGAGTTGAATCTGTTTTCTTATACTTGGACATTGATGAACTTTCAGAATTCCAAAATTTATTGCATCACATGTTTGAAGTTTCACTATTCTTTCTTCTTAGGGACAGATGTGTGATGTGAATTTGTAAAATGACTGTCCTTGTTTCTTACATTTCTATTGTCAACAATGTCCTCTGTGATAAACTGAGTGCTTCAACCTTAAGATCACCTTCATTGTTGAACTTGATCTTTTAGGACAATGTGATCCACAGTAAAATCTCTTGCAACTGAAGTTAGTATATTTTACACAGAATGTACAGCTAAATTAGTGAGTGTTTGTTAGACATTCATGTTGGTGTGGTAATTCAGCATAGTACCCATTGAGAGATCCAAACCTTTATCACCATATTGTGTCTGATTATAAGTTTACATGTAGAGAATGGAAACTGAGGGGCAACTGCTAATTTATTTTGCCTTTTGGGCTACAAAGTGTTAAAAGCATAGGCATTCAAGTTTCATAATGTAACTTTGTGGGTTTATGAAATTAAAAGTCCAATTGCACAAACTCAAAATGTTCTATATTTCCACCGAATTACAGTTGAAACACTTGCTGATTACATAGAATTACTTAGCGCACAGAATTACAATTCACCAGTTCGTCTGTCACACGTCCATTGCATGCTCAGTTACGTACAACTCCTCTGATACACGTACACCGTCTTCCAGTCCATCCACTCACTTGGCGCTCCTCACTGCTGCTCGCCCAGAACTGAACTGACTCGCAAACTGCAGCCCCTCTTTATAGGAATATCGCTGTTTCTGGAAGTCTCGCGTTTCAGTGAATAACCCCAATGGTTCTCGACCGCAGGGGGAGAGGTATGAGACGGCCAGTGATGTTTTTCCAACCATTCCTTCATTAGCGCTATAAGACAAATGGGTAAGCATGGTGAAATGCTTCCCAGCCATCACCCAGCCGTAAGTTGGTCACGCCTTCCAATAATTGGGTGACACTGCTCCCTCCTCAAAGCTGGTCGTCCCGAACAGCACCATCGTAGACAGGGTCTTCGGGACATAGCGTCTGCGTTACCATGGCTCTTCCCTGTGTGAAGTTCCTAGGTGAAGTCGTGCTCCTGCAGCCTCTGGATCCAACGTGCTGTCTGGCCCTCCAGGTTCTTAAAGCTCAATAGCCAGGTTAGGGCGGAACGGTCAGTCCTCAGGTGGAATGGCTGACCGTACAGGTACTAGTGGAAGTGTTCTGAGTTCTTTACTACCGCCAGTAACTCTCGTCGGGTGACGCAGTAGATTTTCTCTGCTTGGATAGCGTCTTGCAGTAGTAGCCTATCACCCTCTTATGGCCGTCGTGGATCTGCGATAGGACACCTCCAATGCAATGGTCGCTGGCGTCGGTGTCCATAATGATGGCGCCACCTGGTTGTGGGAAACCCAAAATTGGAGCACTGCACAGGGTCTTCTTCAGGTGCTGGAAAGCGTCTTTGGCATCCTCCGTCCAAACATAAGGCCAGTATTCCTCTGTCAGGCGGGTGAGGGGTTTGGCGAAGTTGGAGAAGCCTTTTATGAAGCGTCGGTAATAACTGCACAACCCCAGGAAACTATGCAACTCTTTCTTATCCTATGGGCGAGGCCAATCTCTCACAGCATGTGTCTTCTCCGGGTCTGTGGCCACTCTGGTTGTTGAGACTATGTGGCCCAAGTAGTTAAATTCCTAGCGAAGGAGCTGGCACTTCTTCACATTCAGCTTCAAGTTGGTCCCCTGCAGTCGCTGTAGCACCTTACTCAGGTTCTCGAGGTGATCTTCAAAAGTCTTCCCGACGATGATGATGTCGTCCAGGTATAGCAGGCAGGCGTCGTAACTCAGCCCTCTCATCACTGACTCCATGAGGCGTTGGAAGGTAGCTGGTGCGTTGCCGAGGCCAAATGACATAACTGTGAACTGCCAGAGCCCTTGGCCTGTAGAGAATGTGGTCTTCTCCTTGTCTATCTGGTCTAGGGCTACCTGCTTGTAGCCCGACTTCAGGTCCAGGGTCAAAGGATTAGTGGGTTTTAGGGCCCGTCGACAACGAGGTCATTTGGGCCCGTCCAGGGTCGAGAACCACTGTGCACCAGCTAGCGTGTCCAGGGGGTCGTCAATCCGGGGTAAGGGGAAACAGTCCTTCCGGGTGACAGCGTTCAGCTTCCTGTAGTCCACGCAGAAGCGTAGTTCACCGTTCCTCTTCTGGCCCTCACCAAGCCGCCAGTTGGTCGCGCCTTCGATAATTGGGTGACAATATAATTATTCCAATGAGTAAGGACTGTGATACAATGAAGCACAAAAGTAATATAATTTTGATTCAAACTAATACTCAATGCTCCACTAATTGCTAGTATTTACCTAGAACGCGTTTCATTAGGATCTTCCTAACATCATCAGCTGTTGCGATGTTGGTTTGGTGTACTCATTGGAGGTAATAGGTGCGTCTCTGTCGAAGTTGAAGTTTGGGTTTTCTTCAAAGGTATTGTTGAAAATAAACAATTTTCTTTCATATTTCATTATGAAGATTTTTTCCAACGTGGGTAATGCAGCTGGACCTTGGACATTTATGTAAATGAATACCAGAAAATACTGAACAACAAAGCTTAGCCTTTATAGAAACAAAAACACTGGACTTGGTGTTTGGTAGTCAGGGGCTCATAGTTTAAAATTTAATAACACCTAGAAGGTGTATTTTTATAGCAAACATACACTTTTTAAAATAGAACAATGCCTAATGACATAAAAGATCAAAAGTATGGTAAATTAGAATGTTTACGACGTTTTCCGCAGAATTGTAATGCCAATAGCTCACAAGATATCTATTTTGTAACTTTTACACAGCGACAATAATGTGTTCCATTCAACCTACTTAGTTGCTAGATACGATTTTGTTATGGTTTGTTTACAGATGTTTGCAGTTCATTTGTACATTGCCACATTCTAGTCAGTGATTTCAAGCAGTAGGTTGTGAATAAAGATAGGATTTACCAATGCAGAAAAAGCTGACATGCCCATGGCGTATGGAGAGAGTAGAAGAATGTAGTTTGTTCTTGTATGGTGTTTTGTTTTTTTCCATTCCAAAGGGCCCGTCTGTTAAGCTCCGAATGAGGTCCAGCCTCAAGGCTTATGGTGTATAGGGAAAGATATCGCAATATACGTCAACCATCTCTACATTTATTTATCAACCTCTTCAAACAGTTACATGAAAGTGCTAGTGTAACACCAGGAAAACATGAGAGAAAGAAACAGGAGACTGGAGATGTAGGAGAAATGAATGTTTTGGCTGTTGTTAGAGTAGATTCACAAATAAGTTGCCACACAATCACACGTGGGAGTGGAATGAGTCAGGCAAGTGTACTTTGCATTCTCCATCACCAAAGGTTCCATTCCTATCACAACTCTCTCCATCAAGAGCTGCATAGAAACAATATTGAGAATTGTATTAACCCCTGAGCAAAGAGCCATTGTTAGAATGTTTACATCCATGGTGTCATGGTGATGACAAATACTAGTCAGCCCATTCCACTATCTTAAAAGTTGTCATGGAAGAAGGGAAAAATGCAATATTTGAGCACAGTCACTGATGATGAAGTAGCTTTTATCTTTCTGTATTTTGTATTGTTGTGAAACCATTTGATTTCGTAAGATCTAGATGATTTTACTTGAGTTCGAGTAATTTTATTTTCTATAACATTTAATTTGTGAATGGAAGGCTGTAAACACAGTGTAAAGTCAGGTTCAGTTGAATTGCTAGCTATGATTGTACCAGTGAGTATCAGAGTTGTTAAGAATCAGTTGGCTGTAGCAGTTTTGTTGTTACTATTGGGTATTGTTCTGTCAGTAGTGAATGTGTAGAAGTTCCATTAGGACAGGTTAGTGAACTATAATGGAACATTTGATTAATGTGCTCATTTTGTGTATTTGCAAATAGTAAAAGTGACTGTAAGTCAACATTTTGATAATAATTCTAGTGACAATGTGAGTTTCTTACACTTTACATTGTCAATCAGTCACCCAACTTTTGTCAGATAATGTCATTAACTGAATCTCTACTTAGTACAAGGGTGGATCAAATATAAACGGGAATTTTTTTTTAAAATTTATTGTGTCAAGAAACAAAAATTGTCATACTGATTACTTTTATACATAGGGTACTGCCTTCTCTCCATTGGATTGGCCAGTTTTTGATGCCATACTTATAGAAAGAAGAAGGACGCATGCAGAGCCAGTTGGCAGTACCAATTCTTGTACACTTTTTGTCATCATCAACTCGCTGTCCTCCTAGGTCTGTTTTGAGTGGTCCAAGCATATGCTAGTCGCAGGACTCTAAGGAGGGTGTTCCAGAGGCGTCCAATGCAGTATGTGGCATCGCTCGCTGCAATCTTCAGCTTTTGCTGAATCCAAAATGTGGCAGTAATAGGCTGCATTGATTGTCCTTCATTAGTGAAGAAATTTAAAATGCCCGCAGAGACCCAGAAAACGGATGCTAGCAGCTTTCCACAAGATGAGCGTGCTTTGACCTCGACCGGACTTGCTTAGTCTCCTCGCTGTCACTCCATGCCTGCTTGCTTTGCGTATTGCTGCACCATGTTTCATTACAAATCATGAATCTGGCAGACAGTTTTCTATAATGGAGTTCATCTCGGAAGATAAAGTACTTCCACAACTTGTCCTTGTGAAAAAAAAAAGAACCAATTTCGGATTCCTTTAAGCACCTATCTTCTTCAATAATGTCACAAATGGTAACAATGTTATCTGCAATAATGCTTGTCCCCGATCTGCTGCTATGAGGTTCATTTTCTACAGCATATCTTCCCGCCACAAAATATTTAGCCCACTCATACACTCCAGTCTTCCAAATTATTTCTTCCTCAAACTGTGCGCAGAGCTGTCTAAAACTTTCCAAACGCTTGGTGCCCTTTTTTGCAAGAAAACTGATGATGGTGCATTGTGTAACAGACATGTGCAGCTATTACTACAGAGAAGGTGCTACTATCCACACGACTGAAACATTCAAACATCTACACATACAATCAAAAACAACCTTCAATCAGATCAATACCATATCATAAAGGTATCGGAGCGTAACTCAAACAGGCATCATTTTAGGTTGGAAATTGAACCCAGATTTCAGATCTACAACAATGCTAGGTGCTATAATTGCAACAATATCTTATAAAAACACGAGACATTCCGCAAAATGAACTTTTTTACATTCAATACAGCAATGGCTGTATTTTTGTCATTTCTTCGAGCATTATATCATGAGATGTTATATAACTTCACACTACTGTCATAATGAGAAACCTGGTAGAGTATATTAATTGTGTAGAGCATCACAGTATAGGCTGAAGCAGCAAACAAATAGTAAAAGAAGAAAAAATGTTTGCTCTGTATATTTACAAATGGCAATATATTCAGTATTTAAGATTGTCACAGTTAGCAGCAGCTATTTATGTCACAGCCTTCCTGTTGCCCGTAGAAACCTAACACTTACATACAACCGTAGACGAAGTTGTCTCAACTTTCCTTATGTAAACCAGAACCATTATAATGTATAACTTTAGGGATGGACCTCTCCATGTATAATATACTGAACCAGAACACTTAAGATTGAGTCTCTTAGCAACGTAAGCACAATTTAAGCATAATCCAGGGCCGAATATACAAATTTCAGTTCCTAGTGGTATACTGTGGATCACTATGTTCTTAAAGTCAGAGTTAGTCATTTACATATTTTTAGTTTAAAGCACTTAGCTAAACACAATGTTTTGTTGACACTTGAAATGGGAATATTTGCAATATACATCAGTCCATAAATACAGAAGACAAAACACTGTTACCAACAAAGTGAAAATAATATGCATTTAAAAGATATTAATGTTACCTGAGTAACTGTGCATGGAGTAGATGTTAGCAGTTGAGAAACCTGTAACACAACCAGCAAACTGACATTGTGAAGACAGTAAACCATGTCATATGTAGGATTGCTGTTGCAGGTTTTTGAATAACAAATTAGGAACATGAATTCCAGGAAACCTAACATAAAATTACTGCGTAAAGGTGCTCTTTCATGCCATACAGTTATTTTGGGATGGAATGACGTCATGGAAACAAGTTGTAGCCAAATGCAAAGCTCTGGAATATGTGAACACAGAGAATAAATACCAACAAATTTTTTATTTATTGTTATAAACTAACAATTCTGAAATGCGAATACAGGGAAATGTTTAAGTACAAGAAATATTTAATATTCCGAAACCTATGCACTACAATTTTTTACTTTTTAAATAATAAGTAATACCTAATAAATAAATAGCAACAATAATAATACTAAAAACAACCCATTTTTTTATCATTATTATCGTGTAGCTGCTGAGGCTAGAGTGGGTAGGCAATGTTACACTGTCTCAGTTTCCTTATGTATTACAGTATCGCTAGTTTTGTTCTAACAGGAGAAAGCTTCCTCATAAAAGATATACGATATCACGTAATACTAAGGGCCACAAACAGCTGCGTCAAGCGATTGGAAGTCTACAACATAAAAGGGAAGAAATATGCAAAGATTTAACTACACAGAAGCTATGATTAACCAGAACTGGAAAGGCACCAACTGCCAACTAAGGCATCTCATAACTAGAATGGTAGTACATGGCTTCTATTTTTAAGTGTGCAATCAGAAAAATGTACATAACCGCATGTTAAGTATAAATGTTTGTTGTGCGAGGACACCTACGAAAAATTTCACATATTGAGGTGTAAGTAGAGGACAAGTACAAGTAGAGGACAAAACTGGTGGAAGATGCCACAGAAGCTTAATAACTACTCACATGCACGAATGTGCGACTTTCTATCATCAATAGGTATCGCTAGTTTGCTTATGTAGTGTTGGCATCTTCCGTAAAATATGCTTTGGATGTTGGCAACACTCGAGCCATGATGTCACGCCCACCTAATATAAGCATTAAATGCATGTGTGCACAGGATATCTATACACGGCCATATCAGTTTGGGACCTTTTAACTTGGAGGTCATATGACGTCCATATCGGTGAAAGGGTTAAATTAAGCAAGAAGGTTTAGTACTGAACGCCATAACCAGTTCTAGTAATAAAATATCTACGGAGGCCAACAAACCATACAGCTTGGTAAATAGTGTCACACAACTTTTTAGTTTTAAACTACAAGAACCAAGGATGCAAAGCAAAGACTGAAACATGTAAGTGATGTAATGTTAAAGATAAACTCAATAGTTCAAGGGTATATCAAACATGAATGGGAACTTTGATGAAACGCTGCTGTTGGTAATAAGTTTGTGGAGAAACTTTGTCAGTATTTTGGTGGGGTATCTGCAGAGAGGGTATTATGCACGCATACACCACGGAGAATGGGGCAACCTCAGTATGCCATGAGTGAGCAAGAGGTGCACATGTCTGTTACACAATACATCATCAGATTTATTGCAGCAAGGGGCACCAAACCTTCTGAAAATTTGAAACAGCGCCGCACACAGTTTGGGGAAGAAATACTTTTGAAGGCTGGAGCATAGGAGTGAGTTAAAGATTTATTGGTGGGAAAAGAAGCTGTAGAAAATGACATATGAGGAGATCGAACACAAGCATGACCGCAGACAACATTGTTCCCATTAGTGACATTACTGAAGATTTTTTTTTTTTTTTTTTTTTGCTAGGACAAGTTATGGAAGTATTCAATCATCCGAGATGAACTCTATTATAGAAATTAACTCCAGAATTATTATTTTGTTGACAGAAAATTTTAAGAAATAATTTTCATTTAAATTTGATCTACCCTTGTACTAAGTTGAGATTCAGTTAATGATATTATCTAACAAAAGTTGGGTGACTGAATGACACTGTAAAGATTAAGACACTCACATTGTCACTAGAATGTTTATCCAAATGCTGACTTATAATCACTTTTACTATTTGCAAATACACAGAACGAGCACTTTAATCAAATGTTCCGTTATATCTCACCAACCTGTACTGATGGAACTTCTCCACATTCACTACTGACAGACCAATACCCAATACCAACAACACAACTGCTCCAGCCAAATGATTCTTAACAACTCTGATACTCACTCGTACAATCATAATTAGCAACTCAACTGGTCCTGACATTACAGTGCGTTTGCAACTTGCCATTCACAAATTAAATGTTCTAGAAACTAAAATTCCATGAATTGCCCCATCATTCGTTCATCCCAGTTGTTATGCCGACGCTTCATTCCTGATGTCCTCTATTCGGTCAATATGCTTCGGCTCTCTCGCTATGAGGGAACCCAAGCAACATCTAACAACAGCATTTGTGAGCATGACAGACATAAAAAGATTACAGCATGAATAGTCAGTGATCAGCATATCAATAAATTTAAATTAGTGCTAAAATATGATATAGTGGCTCATGTCTGCACCTAGACTCAAGTAAAAGACAAATTTGATGAACTTCTAAAATATATACTATTAACATTTTAAGCTATTTTCACCGAGATAACAATACATTTATCACAAGGCAGACCTTGGATTACTTCAGGTATATGGAAGTTCTGTACAAATAGAAGAAATTTTCAACTATATCAGATATGCAATAACCATAACATTAAAAAACACAACAAAAAGTAGTAGAGCTATAAACTAAAAGAGAAATAAGAGAAAAATGATTCAAAAGGAAAGAATGACTCAGTAGCTATTGATGAATCACATAAAAAAATTAAAACTTGTGAAAGAAAATATAAACTTGAAACGGACAATTACTGCAAGTAGTATTACTGATCCATTGTGTAGTGTTTAGTGTGTAGTGTTTAACGCCCGCTTTTACTACATATGGCACCGCAGGCGGTGACACTGAAGATACATGAGATGAAGATGGAGCACCGGTGGAATGAGATGGTGGGAGAAACTGGAGGTCCCGGAGAAAACCCGCCACAGCTCCGTGTTGTCCACCACAAATCTCACTTTGCGGTTGTCTGGGATCGAACCCGGGCCGCCTTGGTGTTACTGATCCATTAATCACCCGAAACTAATAAGTGAGTAGTATATGTCTTATACCTTTAACACATTTCCTTAATGTAGCAAAAAGCCAAAGAAAGACAATTACCTAAACTAAACTGCACTTAAAACTGTATGAAAATTAACCTCAATTTGAAATAGATTCTACAACTCCTAGAGAGAGGACATAGATTATTACCTCATTAAAAACAAGTCAGTCAGTGACTCGTCCAGTCACTCTTACCCATTGAGCTACCATGGCCAACTTGCCGTCCTGACATTAAATTCTCCAATCCACTCATATATATTCCCGGTGAACCACTAGGGTCTATCGTATCTGAGATACACATCAACATTATGCAGATTCAGATTCATTACTTTAGGCAAAAAACAATAAGTTTATACTTTCAGTATAGTGTAATATGCTAATATCATTGTTGTAACTCTGTAACAAGTACATTATTATAACAGTTTGGGTTACCTTACAACTGGCACCAAGGAGACTTGCCTACTGTAGGGAGAGAGAAGTCATACCTGCTAAAGAGACAGCAAACATAGCATTCAGAAAGTGACATTTATCTGCTATTATTGGCTGTTAGTATAACGAAGGAGTTAAAACACAACATGAGAACATGTGGACTTAGAGGTCGGTGTGTATGTTCCCTGCCAAAGGATTAAATGATAACTTTGAAGCTTTTTATTTACATTCATCATCTTTATTGCTAGGTTTGATGGACAGTCCTTAAACGTAAGTTAAGTGTACAATAATGTATGTTCAGGTCATTAAAGAAGGTATCTAAAGTCTCTGTTTTGTCAGTGTCCAGACTTCTAAAGATACAACACGCTCCAGTTCTGTATGGGTAACGCTTACTAAACAGTTACATTAGTGATTTTAGAATAGATACATTCTGCTTTAATAAAAGTAGTTAAGGATTATTCGGTTTTAGCTACACTGATATTTTGGCTACGTTTTGTCATTGCTCGGCTATGCTTTGCGGCTTACGATCCTCAGCTGTTTGTTCATTATGTTCTGCATGCCCGCCTCGGTAGCATAGATGGTAGCATGTCTGCCTCACGTTCAAGAGGTCCCAAATTCGAATCTCGGTCAGGGTGAGTTACCTAGATAAGATTTTTTCCGGGATTTTCACTTATCCTTCAAGACAAATGTCGGGTAACTCTAAGCTCAATGGACCCTGGACTCATTTGAGCATCATTTCACCCAATTCATTCACCGTCCGATATAACTTAATGTTGGGGCGGACGTAAATGAAAAAAAAAGAGAAAAAAAATTATGTTCTGCATCACAACTCGTCAAACTTTCGTAAGCACAACCATGAAACACACGGAACATTATCATATAAACGTTAGCACAATTTTAACCTCTACACGCAATAATTTTGCTCTTCACGGTTCATTGGAAACAAATATTAAAGTTTACTCTTACCCTTAACCTCTGAAGAGACACAAAACACAGTCGCAGGATACGGAAGTTTGTAAGACATGAAGAGTAAAATAGTTAACTTCACAATTTATGCTACACGGAACACTCCTACACATCATACGTGTAACCTACACAAAGTTTCTGCATCACTTTGTGAGTCTGCAACAAGTGACAAGGTATCAGTCACATTAGGTTGCTTTAAATGAATGTTTCTGCTAGTAAAGATCTGTAAGGCATCTTCCATATTATACTACGAAGAACTTTAACTCCCTCACTAGTGTAAAAAATGAAAATAAAACGGTATGATCCATATTATAGTAGTGGAAAGATACATATGTAGGTAACAAAGAACAAGTGCTAATTGGTTGCAGTATTAATAAGAACACAAATGACAAGTTACTACTATTATTATACAAAGAAGGACTGCATGAACATAATAAAATTAGTAATATTACAAATTATAACACCAAACTAATTTTAGAAATGTTATACAACATATTAAAATACCGAATAAAGGAATAATAATACAAAATCACAAATAAAAGGCTACTTAACCAAATCCTAGTTTTCATTTCAATAAGAAATTTGCAGATGCTAGATGAAGGTGTGGACTTTCAAAATGGTCTATAAATAAAGACTGTTACCTGTATTATTGCGTGTGCTACGAATTTCTATTTGCAAGCTTTTTTTCACTGTTTAATTCAATCCCTTACTGTACTAAAATATGACGCGTGATTTAACTCATGAATGTATAAGAAACTGGATCATGCTGGCAGTGAAAATACAAAGTTTACGCGTTAACTATAATGGTCAGGCCTCCATTGTTTATTGCTTTTGCAATATTGTAATTATTTTATATTCAGTATTTATTGTTACGTTTTAAGTAAAGTTAACTTACTAATTCCTGATTAAACTAAAGGTCAGATGTGAATTTGGCAGTACAGGAATTCGAAAGAGCAGCATAACATTTGAATTACTGAAGTTGTACCAAGTATTCTTATATTTCTTTGTGTCTCTAAAGAAGCGAACAGCAAGCGGCGTAAGAAGCAATTAGAGCAGACGTTCTTTTGAATTGTACAGATCCACGAGTTGTTTTTGTGTATGTACAGGAAATAAGGGAGAGTCACAGGTATGATACATCAGTTCTTTTAACCTAATTTGATATAAAATTAACTTTCTATTTGTTGCTCTGTAGAATCACAAAGTGATACAAAATCTCGTATGTTTTATAAGTACATATGTTATATAGCGAATGTCTTAAGAGGTACAAGTAGGTCTGTTAGGTTATTCTCACGTGGACTCGCATTCAAAGAGCAGGGAAGGGCGGCGGTTCACTACCAGTAATATTTGTCTGGTTTATATGGGAGAGAGTTGAGGCAACTTCATCCATGGTTATATGAAAGTGGTTAGGGTTCTGTTAGTAACAGTAAGGCTGTGACGTAGGTAGCTCATGTTAAATGTGATACTCGTAAATTCTCAATATATTGCTAATTGTAATTGCTTTACTCTAAATATGTAGAGCAAAAATTCGGTTACACTGCAGAAAGACGGCGTAGACTTTTGATATGCAATGACGGAAACTAACTGTTGCCAACTGCGGAGTGTAGAAAATGTCAAAATTATAGAGATGTTGCCAACACATTTTCTTGTTATAAAATGCCATAGCCGGGATTTGAACCACGGATCTAAACAATTGCGCTACTATGGCCAAAATGCCAGCATGACATTAAATTCTCCAACTGACTCGTATGTTACCTGGTAGACCACTAAGGACTCTCATACATATGAGTCAGTTGGAGAATTTAGTGTCATGTCGGCACGTTGGCCATAGTAGGTCAATGATTTAGAGCGGCTGGACGGAGACCAGAAGATACATGGTTCAAATCCAAGCTATGGCATTGAATTTTTCAGTCTGACTACCTTTCCAATCTTGTTTTAAGTCATCACTAACTTCAACAAAGGCATTCTTAGTTTTATAGAAAAACATTTCAGAAGATGATACAAAGTCAAAATGCACTATTTGTCATTATATAGTGCTTACTTAAATATAAAAAGTATATATGATATAGGAAGAATTTATTTTGTAAAGCAATTTAATTAAATTCCTGTGTTTTTCTGTATAAAATACATTTATGCTTAACATTTAAATTATAAGCAAGGGTCTGAGTTTGGGTCTTGGTTTTTTGCTTTTGTACCTCTTAGCTGTAACAGTCACATTCCAATCAAACTCTCTTATAGATTTTCCAGTGTACATTTTGAGGTTTTTCATGATTTCCTCAACCGCACACATGGCATGTACAAATATCAGGAGAAAAAGGAGAAAAACAAAAACAGGTTCCTTATGTATTATATGGTTAGTTTGCTTACATAGTGTCAGGATTTTCAGCAAAAGCATGCTTTCACAATTGGCAACTCTCCAGCCATGATGTCAAGCCTGCCATATATCTACGCCGTCTTCCTGCGGTTTGACCATGAACTCTTCCTCTTCATTTTCTTCTGGTTTGATGTTCTTTTTATATTGTGCAGCCCTGTACAATTAACTTGTTTTACCAGGTTTCTCAGTATGACCTCATGTAGTAAAATAATAAAACAATGCATGATGTGCTGCTCAAAGAAATAACAATACAGCCACTGCTTCTGTGTAATAATGTGTGCTATCTTTATGTTACATGCAATATCATGGGAGGGTTTAATATCATCCAGCATTTTATTTTGTACCTATGTTGTATTTACATTTTTTGTACATGTATTAGTAGTTTATTAAGTAAATGTAATTAGTAAATGTGTATTAGTTATAATATATATTTGAAGAAGACACTTTATGGAACTTGAAAATTGCCAAATTTAGTATTTAAATGTAATGTATAAGCAAGTTCCAATTAATCATACACATCTTTATTCAGATTCATCCATATCACTCACACACTCATATCAAATGTGTGTCTTTTGTTTGTTTCTTTGTTTGCTCCTCAGGTCCCATCCTAAGTAAACTTCAGGTACATTCAACATGTCTTATGTATGACTGTCAACAACAAACAGTTATTCATTTATTTATATTATTTCTGTGTTTTCCTGTGTACATGGTACACTCATAAAAATAGGATCTGTTATTCTGTACCCATTTACAGCACAGCATACCCCAGTTCTTCTTTATCACAGGAGAGAATACATAATATCGAATGTGTTATGGTGATGTATAACCACGTAAATGAAACTATCCTTTATCATGAACAGTATTAATCACAGGTCAGCTGTTCTAGCATTAACAGTTCTCAAATTTCAGTTATAGAAATTTTCCTGATTGGTGATACCTAGACAAAAGTAACCTTATATATTTTGAATTTTAAAAGTTATGTTGCTTTCTGTGCTGAATCTTTTGAAATGTCAGTTTCTTGTGCAAGGTGACTAACAGATTTTTGAGAAGATAACCATTCTAACCTTTTGTTGATATTGTGTAAATTGAGCTCCGTAAGCACACAGCCCTTTATGTATCTTTTATTATCAAGATTGGTATGGCCTCTCTGATTTCATTTTCAAGCAAATGAACGACCTCTCTACTTAGAACTCTCATACCAGAAAGTTTAGTTTCAAATTGCCTTAAAACTTCCTTCCAAAATGATGTAAGCATATACATATTGTGCATTAACTTTCTTGTGTTGTACTGTGTACAACTGGTCTGGAACAAAAGTAAGACAGAGTTCTACGCACCTACTTACATTGCAGTTAAGTTGGAGAGCCTGCTATAGCCCTGTTGTTATTAAAGCATGTAATCCACCGCATCTCATTTGTATCCAAATATATCATTGACAACCATAGTTGGCCTAATTTACTTCTGTCAATTTGAGGACCTTTGTCAATTTTGCCAATTCTACCTTTTCTATGAAAATCATGCACATCTTATGAGAATAACTGTGAAATCAGATATTGTCTGATGTTCTGTTACATGACACTCATGTATTACATCATATAGCTGCTTATATGCAATAGTATTCATCTGAATAATGTCTATGAATCAATCCAACGTTTGTTTACACATAAGCAGGCATTCTCAGGACATTTCCAACATTACTGCAGCTAATTAGTTCCATATTTTATGTACCAAACATTTCCCTTGTTGGTATGTGGAGTTTTCTTTCAGAGGTTGGCTACATATGTTCATGTCATCTGCTGTAAATCAAAGAGTAATAAGCTAATAGACATAAGTTGAATCTGTTTTCTTATACATGGACATTGATGAACCTTAAGAATTCCAAAATTTATTGCATCACATGGTTGAAGTTTCACTATTCTTTCTTCCTCGGGATGAGATGTGTGATGTGAATTTGTAAAATGACTGTCCTTGTTTCTTACATTTCTATTGTCAACAATGTCCACTGTGATAAACTGAGTGCTTCAACCTTAAAATCACCTTCATTGTTGAACTTGATCTTTTAGGACAATGTGATCCACAGTAAAATCTCTTGAAACTGAAATTTGTATATTTTACACAGAATGTACACCTAAATTAGTTAGTGTTTGTTAGACATTCATGTTGGTGTGGTAACTCAGCATGGTACCCATTGAGTGGTCCAAACCTTTATCACCATATTGTGTCTGATTATAAGTTTAGATGCAGAGAATGGAAACTGAGAGGCAACTGCTAATTTATTTTGCCTTTTGGGCTACAAAGTGTTAAAGGCTTAGGCATTCAAGTTTCATAATGTAACTTTGTGATTTTGTGAAATTAAAAGTCCAATTGCACAAACTCAAAATGTTCTATATTTCCACCGAATTACAGTTGAAACACTTGCTGATTACATAGAATTACTTAGCGCACAGAATTACAATTCACCATTTCATCTGTCACAGGTCCATTGCATGCTCAGTTACGTACAACTCCTCTGATAGACGTACACCGTCTTCCAGTCCATCCACTCACTTGGCGCTCCTCATGGCTGCTCGCTCAAAACTGAACTGACTCGCCAACTGCAGCCCCTCTTTATAGGAATATCGCTGTTTCTGGAAGTCTCGCGATTCAGTGAATAACCCCAAAGGTTCTCGACCGCAGGGGGAGAGGAATGAGATGGCCAGTGATGTTTTTCCAACCATTCCTTCATTAGCGCTATAAGACAAATGGGTAAGCGTGGTTAAATGCCTCCCAGCCATCACCCAGCCGTCAGTTGGTCGCGCCTTCCAATGATTGGGTGACACTGCTCCCTCCTCAAAGCTGGTCGTCCCGAACAGCACCATCGTAGACAGGGTCTTCGGGGCATAGCGTCTGCGTTACCGTGGCTCTTTCCTGTGGGAAGTTCCGAGGTGAAGTCGTGCTCCTGCAACCTCTGGATCCAACATGCTGTCTGGCCCTCCAGGTTCTTAAAGCTCAATAGCCAGGTTAGGGCGGAACGGTCAGTCCTCAGGTGGAATGGCTGACCGTACAGGTACTTGTGAAAGTGCTCTGAGTTCTTTACTACCGCCAGTAACTCTCGTCGGGTGACGCAGTAGTTCCTCTCTGCTTGGATAGCGTCTTGCAGTAGTAGCCCATCACCCGCTTATGGCCGTCGTGGATCAGCGATAGGACACCTCCAATGCAATGGTCGCTGGCATCGGTGTCCATAATGAAGACGCCACCTGGTTGTGGGAAACCCAAAATTGGAGCACTGCACAGGGTCTTCTTCAGGTGCTGGTAAGCGTCTTCGGCGTCCTCCGTCCAAACATAAGGCCGGTATTCCTCTGTCAGGTGGGTGAGGGGTTTGGCAATGTTGGAGAACCCCTTTATGAAGCGTTGGTAATAACTGCACAGCCCCAGTAAACTATGCAACTCTTTCTTATCCTATGGGCAAGGCCAATCTCTCACAGTATGTGTCTTCTCCGGGTCTGTGGCCACTCTGGTTGCTGAGAGTATGTGGCCCAGATAGTTAAATTCCTAGCGAAAGAGCTGGCACTTCTTCGCATTCAGCTTCAAGTTGGTCCCCTGCAGTCGCTGTAGCACCTTACTCAGATTCTCGAGGTGATCTTCAAAAGTCTTCCCGACGATGATGATGATGTCCAGATATAGCAGGCAGGCGTCGTAAGTCAGCCCTCTCATCACTGACTCCATGAGGCGTTGGAAGGTAGCTGGTGCGTTGCAGAGGCCAAATGACATAACTGTGAACTTGCAGAGCCCTTGGCCTGTCGAGAATGTGGTCTTCTCCTTGTCAATCTGGTCTAGAGCTACCTGCCAGTAGCCCGATTTCAGGTCCAGGGTCAAAGGATTAGGATTAGTGGGTTTTAGGGCCCGTCGACAACGAGGTCATTTGGGCCCGTCCAGGGTCGAGAACCACTGTGCACCAGCTAGCGTGTCCAGGGGGTCGTCAATCCGGGGTAAGGGGAAACAGTCCTTCCGGGTGACAGCGTTCAGCTTCCCGTAGTCCACGCAGAAGCGTAGTTCGCCGTTCGTCTTCTGGCCCTCACCCAGCCGCCAGTTGGTCGTGCCTTCCGATAATTGGGTGACAATATAATTATTCCAATGTGTAAGGACTGTGATACAATGAAGCACAAAAGTAATATAATTTTGATTCGAACTAATACTCAATGCTCCACTAATTGCTAGTATTTACCTAGAACGCGTTTCATTAGGATCTTCCTAACATCATCAGCTCTTGTCGATGTTGGTTTGGTGTACTCATTGGAGGTAATAGGTGCGTCTCTGTCGAAGTTGAAGTTTGGGTTTTCTTCAAAGGTATTGTTGAAAATAAACTATTTTCTTTCATATTTCATTATGAAGATTTTTTCCACTTGGTTAATGCAGCTGGACCTCGGACATTTATGTAAATGAATACCAGAAAATACTGAACAACAAAGCTTAGCCTTTATAGAAACAAAAACACTGGACTTGGTGTTTGGTAGTCAGGGGCTCATAGTTTAGAATTTAATAACACCTAGAAGGTGTATTTGTATAGCAAACATACACTTTTTAAAATCTAATGACATAAAAGATCAAAAGTATGGTAAATTAGAATTTTTATGACGTTTTCCGCAGAATTGTAATGCCAATAGCTCACGAGATATCTATTTTATAACTTTTACACAGCAACAATTATGTGTTCCATTCAACCTGCTTAGTTGCTAGATACGATATTGTTATGATTTGTTTACAGATGTTTGCAGTTCATTTGTACATTGCCACATTCTAGTCAGTGATTTCAAGCAGTAGGTTGTGAATAAAGATAGGATTTACCAATGCAGAAAAGGCTGACATACCCATGGGGTATGGAGAGAGTAGAAGAATGTAGTTTGTTCTTGTATGGTGTTTTTTTTTTTTTTCCATTCCAAAGGGCTCATCTGTTAAGCTCCGAATGAGCTCCAACCTTAAGGCTTATGGTGTATAGGGAAAGATATCCCAATATACGTCAACCATCTCTGCATTTATTTATCAACCTCTACAAACAGTTACATGAAAGTGCTAGTGTAACACCAGGAAAACATAAGAGAAAGAAACAGGAGACTGGAGATGTAGGAGAAATGAATGTTTTGGCTGTTGTTAGAGTAGATTCACAAATAAGTTGCCACACAATCACACATGGGAGTGGAATGAGTCAGGCAAGTGTACTTTGCATTCTCCATCACCAAAGGTTCCATTCCTATCACATCTCTCTCCATCAAGAGCTGCATAGAAACAATATTGAGAATTGTATTAACTCCTGAGCAAAGAGCCATTGTTAGAATGTTTACATCGATGGTGTCCATGTGATGACAAATACTAGTCAGCCCATTCCACTATCTTAAAAGTTGTCATGGAAGAAGGGAAAAATGCAATATTTGAGCACAGTCACTGATGATGAAGTAGCTTTTATCTTTATGTATTTTGTATTGTTGTGAAACCATTTGATTTCGTAAGATCTAGATGATTTTACTTAAGTTCAAGTAATTTTATTTTCTAGAACATTTAATTTGTGAATGGAAGGTTGTAAACGCAGTGTACAGTCAGGTTCAGTTGAGTTGCTAGTTATGATTGTACCAGTGAGTATCAGAGTTGTTAAGAATCAGTTGGCTGTAGCAGTTGTGTTGTTAGTATTGGGTATTGGTCTGTCAGTAGTGAATGTGTAGAAGTTCCATCAGTACAGGTTAGTGAATTATAATGGAACATTTGATTAATGTGCTCATTTTGTGTATTTGCAAATAGAATAAGTGACTGTAAGTCAACATTTTGATAAAAATTCTAGTGACAATGTGAGTTTCTTACACTTTACATTGTCGATCAGTTACCCAACTTTTGTCAGATAATGTCATTAGCTGAATCTCTACTTAGTACAAGGGTGGATCAAATATAAACGCGAATTATTTTTTAAAATTGATATTGTCAAGAAACAAAAATTGTCATACTGATTACTCCGTTGGATTGGCCAGATTTTGATGCCATACTTATAGAAAGAAGAAGGATGCATGCAGAGCCAGTTGCCAGTACAAACTCTCGTACACTTTGTGTCATCAAACCGCTGTCCTCCTAGGTCTATTTTGAGTGGTCCAAACATATGCTAGTCGCAGGACTGTAAGGAGGGTGTTCCAGAGGCGTCCAATGCAGTATGTGGCATCGCTCGCTGCAATCTTCAGCTTTTGCTGAATCCAAAATGTGGCAATAATAGGCTGCATTGATTGTCCTTCAGTAGTGAAGAAATTTAAAATGCCCGCAGAGTCCCAGAAAACGGAAGCTAGCTGCTTTCCACAAGATGAGCGTGTTTTGACCTCGACCGGACTTGCTTAGTCTCCTCGCTGTCACTCCATGCTTGCTTGCTTTGCGTATTGATGCACCATGTTTCATTACAAATCACGTATCTGGCAGACAGTTTTCTATAATGGAGTTCATCTCGGAAGATAAAGTACTTCCACAACTTGTCCTTGTGAAAAAAAAGAACCAATTTCGGATTCCTTTAAGCACCTATCTTCTTCAATAATGTCACAAATGGTAACAATGTTATCTGCAGTAATGCTTGTCCCCGATCTGCTCCTATGAGGTTCATTTTCTACAGCATATCTGCCCGCCACAAAATATTTAGCCCACTCATACACTGCAGTCTTGCAAATTATTTCTTCCTCAAACTGTGCACAGAGCTGTCTAAAACTTTCCAAACGCTTGGTGCCCTTTTTTGCAAGAAAACTGATGATGATGCTTTGTGTAACAGACATGTGCAGCTATTACTACAGAGAAGGTGCTACTATCCACACGACTGAAACATTCAAACATCTACATATCCAATCAAAAACAACCTTCAATCAGATCAATATCATATCATAAAGGTATCGGAATGTAACTTAAACAGGCACCATTTTAGGTTGGAAATTGAACCTAGATTTCAGATCTACAACAATGCCAGGTGCTATAGTTGCAACAATATCTTATAACAACACGAGAAATTCCGCAAAATGAACTTTTTTACATTCAATACAGCAATGGCTGTATTTTTGTCATTTCTTCGAGCATTATATCATGAGATGTTATATAACTTTACAGTACTGTCATAATGAGAATCTGGGTAGAGTATATTAATTGTGTAGAGCATCACAGTATAGGCTGAAGCAGCAAACAAATAGTAAAAGAAGAAAAAATGTTTGCTCTACAAATGGCAATATATTCAGTATTTAAGATTGCGACATTTAGCATCAGTTATTTATGTCACAGCCTTCCTGTTGCCAGTAGAAACCTAACACTTACATACAACCGTAGACCAAGTTGTCTCAACTTTCCTTATGTAAACCAGAACCATTATAATGTATAACTTTAGGGATGGACCTCTCCATGTATAATATACTGAACCAGAACACTTAAGATTGAGTCCCTTAGCAACCTAAGCCCAATTTAAGCACAATCCATGGCTGAATATACACGGCCATATCAGTTTGGGACCTTTTAACTTGGAGGTCATATGACGTCCATATCAGTGAAAGGGTTAAATTAAGCAAGAAGGTTTAGTACTGCACGCCATAACCAGTTCTAGTAATAAAATATCCACGGAGGCCAACAAACCGTACAGCTTGGTAAATAGTGTCACACAACTTTTTAGTTTTAAACTACAAGAACCAAGGATGCAAAGCAAAGACTGAAACATGTAAGTGATGTAATTTTAAAGATAAACTCAATAGTTCAAGGGTATATCAAACATAAATGGGAACTTTGATGAAACGCTGCTGTTGGTAATAAGTTTGTGGAGAAACTTTGTCAGTATTTTGGTGGGGTATCTGCAGAGAGGGTATTATGCATGCATACACCACGGAGAATGGGGCATTGTCAGTATGCCATGAGTGAGCAAGAGGTGCACATGTCTATTGCACAATACATCATTAGGTTTATTGCAGCAAGGGGCACCAAACCTTCGGAAAATTTGAGACAGCGCCGCACACAGTTTGGGAAAGAAATACTTTTGAAGGCTGGAGCATAGGAGTGAGTTAAAGATTTTATGGTGGGAAAAGAAGCTGTAGAAAATGACATACAAGGAGATCGGGCACAAGCATAACCGCAGACAACATTGTTCCCATTAGTGACATTACTGAAGAAGTGGTTTTTTTTTTTTTTTTTTTTTTTTTTTTTTTTTTTTTTTTTTTTTTTTTGCTAGGACAAGGTATGGTAGTATTCAATCATCCGAGATGAACTCTATTATAGAAATTAACTCCAGTATTATTATTTTGTTGACAGAAAATTTTAAGAAATATTTTCATTTAAATTTGATCTACCCTTGTACTAAGTTGAGATCCAGTTAATGATATTATCTAACAAAAGTTGGGTGACTGAATGACACTGTAAAGATTAAGACACTCACATTGTCACTAGAATGTTTATCCAAATGCTGACTTATAATCACTTTTACTATTTGCAAATACACAGAACGAGCACTTTAATCAAATGTTCCGTTATATCTCACCAACCTGTACTGATGGAACTTCTCCACATTCACTACTGACAGACCAATACCCAATACCAACAACACAACTGCTCCAGCCAAATGATTCTTAACAACTCTGATACTTACTGGTACAATCATTACTAGCAACTCAACTGAACCTGACATTACACCGCCATTCACAAATTAAATGTTCTAGAAACTAAAATTCCATGAATTGCCCCATCATTCATTCATCCCAGTTGTTATGCCGACGCTCCATTCCTAATGTCCTCTATTCGGTCAATATGCTTCGGCTCTCTCGCTATGAGGGAACCCAAGCAACTTCTAATAACAGCATTTGTGAGCAAGACAGAAATAAAAAAATTACAGCACAAATAGTCAGTGATCAGCATATCAATAAATTTAAATTAGTGCCAAAATATGACATAATGGCTCATGTCTGCACCTAGACTCTAGTAAATGACAAATTTGATGAACTTCTAAAATATAAACTATTAACATTTTAAGCTATTTTAACCGAGATAACAATAAATTTATCACAAGGCAGACCTTGGCTTACTTCAGGTATATGGAAGTCCTGTATAAATAGAAGAAATTTTCAACTATATCAGATATGCAATAACCATAACATTCAAAAACACTACAAAAAGTAGTAGAGTTATAAACTAAAAGAGAAATAAGAGAAAAATGATTGAAAAGGAAAGAACGACTCAGTAGCTATTAATGAATCCCATAACAAAATTAAAATTGTGAAATAAAATATAAACTTAAAAACGGACAATTACTGCAAGTAGTATTACTGATCCATTAATCATCCGAAACTGATAAGTGAGTAGTATCTGTCTTATACCTTTAACACATTTCCCTAATGTAGCAAAAATACAAACAGAATTACCTAAACTAAACTGCACTTAAAACTCTATAAAAGTATATCTGAAAATTAACCTCAATTTGAAATTGATTCTAC
This sequence comes from Mantis religiosa, assembly GCA_030765055.1. NCBI lineage: Eukaryota > Metazoa > Arthropoda > Insecta > Mantodea > Mantidae > Mantis > Mantis religiosa. Next base: position 785,818 of record JAUKNK010000061.1, read on the forward strand.
AACTTCTAGAGAGAGGAGATAAATTATTACCTCATTAAAAACAAGAATATGTTATGCTTGGGATGACATAAGTACCAAATACATCTTAACAGAGCATAAAGACTCCTAGCCATATATCACCCATTCTCTTTTATCAAAGATATTAAAAAAAAGAAGAAAACAGTTGAGCCTCTATGCTGACTTCCAATAATAGGCTAATCTTACTGATGACAGACATTTCTGTCAGTATACAACTGAGTTACAGCATACATTGGATTAAACAATATTCTCCCATCAATCTACTTTGCTTCTACATAAAGAAACATACACGCTGACTTAAGAATTACTAAGAGAATGCAATAATAAACAATTACCATTAGTAATATTTTGTGATTTAGCTATGGCATTGGACAACCTCTTGCTACTATTTATGATGGTTGAGATCTCTATAAACTAGTTGAAATATTTCTTTAACACAATCCAGGAAACCAGGATAATGGATATGGGTTGGTATCACGCATTATTACTAAAGATGTCTCATAAGGCTCTATGTCAAGCTATTGTTAATTTTAATACTTATAAACGACTTGTCATTAAAATCTCAGAAAGGAGCACACAGATGAGCCCTTTGTACATGATGCTCTTGTAGTAATATCTGAAAAGTTACATCAAGTCACATCAGTAAACTGTGAAAGTTTATTAAACTTTAATTAATAATAAGAAAAAACATTCCCAATAACAAATTATCTTGGTCTAGGAAGCATTCTCATTAATTCTGCTAGGATATTAATATTTGAAAATGACAAATGCCGATCTAATAAGAAAGAATTTTATTTTCTGATCATGACCACACAAAAATCCAATCTCTACAATACTTAGAACACAAATGATGAATGTTTCATCTTTCATATGGTTGCAGTTTCCCAACATTATTTCATTCAACGCAGAGAAGAATGAAAAATAATAACATTCCTTCCTGAAAACACTTAAATCAAGGATAAATAAACAGTACACTTTCTGCATGCAGTTTGAAACAGATTGAGTTAATGTTCAGTTGGTCTTCAGATTAGAGTTTTGATATTTTGTTAAAGCGAAGGTCATGGTTAAGTCCTGAGACAAATTTGAGTTGAAATATTGCTAATATTACATTAAATTGTTATTATACACATGTATTTTCTACAGTGATTGTGATCTAAATGCGTGAATATGTCCCTCGAAGCTGGAACAAGTGATTTTTCAGTCAACAAACATGAAGTGATTATTCTTAGGGCAGAAGAATTATATTTCATATAATTATAATTTTTATAAATTTTCTAAGCAAACTCTGACCAATGTACTCTCCAGTGCTACTGAGTAAATGTGATTGGTAAAATTATGAAGATTTACCTTTACATTATGATCATGTAGTTACTTGTCAATACTTACTCAAATTAGGCAAGTGAGTCACGGTAGATGACGTCATCAAACTTACGAGGACAGTAGATGGCAGCACGACACCAAGCCAGATACAGACACCGGATGCATCATCAGTCAACCACAGAACTGACGGTAAGGAAGATGTCCCCAGAAACTAGTCTTCATAAAAAACTTGTAAGTGGAGAAAAGTATATACAAGGTTGACTCACTTGCCTAATTTGAGTAACAATGGCACGCCACTTTCTGAAATACTTCTTTTTATTCTATTGTCAATACCTATTTTTGAAATATTGAGCAAGTAGACCTTCATATGTAAAACACCTGTTGTTCTCTCAAGTCAAATGAAAGGCAGCATGCCCTAATCTATACAACAGCTTATTGCATTGCTTCATTATCAATTACACTTACCAAAATTAAAGAAACAAAGTAAGCTAGCTAATTTTGCACCACTAAAGATGCACATGAGAGTAACATTTGCCTTAATGGTCTGGTTTTAATGAATAGTATACATTTGGGATTGCTCTTTCCACAAGAAAATGTCACCAGTTTACAGCAAACTCCTTATACAGGAGCAGCGAAGATCAATTTAGAAATTTGAGGGTTTGTGTTAGCTTATAAATGAAGTTTGGTTCAGTCAGATATAAGGCATTAGTAAAGACTAGCTTTTTTATTTGCATTTTGAAGCAAAGTTATAAAATTTAATTTTAAAATGAAAAATTCAATACCATGACCGGGATTTGAACCACGGATCTCCTAGTTTTCGTCCAGTCACTCTTACCCATTGAGCTACCATGGCCAACTTGCCGTCCTGACATTAAATTCTCCAATCAACTCATATATATTCCCGGTGAACCACTAGGGTCTATCGTATCTGAGATACACATCAACATTATGCAGAATCAGATTCATTACATTAGGAAAAAAACAATAAGTTTATATTTTCAGTATAGTATAACATGCTAATATCATTGTTGTAACTCTGTGTCAAGTACATTATTATAACAGTTTGGGTTACCTTATGACTGGCACAAAGGAGACTTGCCTGCTGTAGGGAGAGAGAGAAGTCATACCTTCTAAAGAGACAGCAAACTCAGCATTCCGAAAGTGACATTTATCTGCTAGTATTGGTTGTTAGTATAACAAAGGAATTAAAACACAACATGAGAACATGTGGACTAAGGGGTCGGTGTGTAAGTTCCCTGCCAAAAGATGAAATGATAACTTTGGAGCTGTTTATTTGCATTCATCATCTTTATTGCTAGGTTTGATGAAGAGTCCTTAAATGTAACTTATGTGTACAATAATATATGTTCAGGTCATTAAAAAAGGTATCTAAAGTCTCTGTTTTGTCAGTGTCCAGACTTCTAAAGATACAACACGCTCCAGCTCTGTATGGTTAACGCTTAATAAATAGTTACATTAGTGATTTTAGAGTAGATACATTCTGCTTTAATAAAAGTACTTAAGGATTATTAAGTTTTAGCCACACTAATATTTTGGCTACGTTTAGTCATCGCTCGGCTATGCTTTGCGGCTTACGATCCTCAGCTGTTTGTTCATTATGTATTCTATAACACAACTCGTCAAACTTTCGTGAGCACAACCATGAAACACACGGATCATTATCGTATAAACGTTACCACAATTTTAGCCTCTACACGCGATAATTTTGCTCTTCACGGTTCATTGTAAACAAATATTAAAGTTTATTGTTGCCCTTAACCTCTGAAGAGACACAAACCACAGTTGTAGGGTACGGAAGTTTGAGCGGCATCAACAGTAAAATAGTTAATTTCACAATTTATGCTACACGGAACACTCCTACACATCATACGTGTAACCTACACAAACTTTCTGTATCACTTTGTGAGTCTGCAACAAGTGACAAGGTATCAGTTACATTAGGTTGCTTTAAATGAATGTTTCTGCTACTAAAGATCTGTAAGGCATCTTCCATATTACACTACGAAGAACTTTAACTCCCTCACTAGTGTACAAAATGAAAATAAAACGGTATGATCCATATTATAGTAGTGGAAAGATACATATGTAGGTAACAAAGAACAAGTGCTAATTGGTTGTAGTATTGGACGGAGACCAGAAGATACATGGTTCAAATCCAAGCTATGGTATTGAATTTTTCAGTCTGACTCTATCTTTCCAATCCTGTATTAAGTTATCACTAACTTCAACAAAGTCATTCTTAGTTTTATAGAAAAACATTTCAGAAGATGATGCAAAGTCGAAATGCACTCTTTGACATTATATAGTGCTTACTTAAATATAAAAAATATATATCATATATGAAGAATTTATTTTGTGAAGCAATTTAATTAACTTCATGTGTTTTTCTATACAAAATATATTTATGCTTAACACTTAAATTTTAAGCAAGGGTCTGAGTTTGGGTCTTGGTTTTGGTACTTACGTAGATATTTTGCTTTTGAATCACTTAGCTGTAACAGTCACATTCCAATCAAACTCTCTTATAGAGGTTCCAGTGGACATTTTGAGGTTTTTCTAAGGCGCTTTTAAAACATATCCTCAACCGTACACAAGGCATTTACAAACATCAGGAGAAAAAGAAGAAAAACAAAAACAGGTTCCTTACCTATTATATGGTTAGTTTGCTTACATAGTGTCGGGAGTTTCTGCAAAGCATGCTTTCACAGTTGGCAACTTTTCAGCCATGACGTCAAGCCTGCCATATATCTACGCCATCTTGCTGTGATTTAACCAGAAATTTTTCCTCTTCTTTTTCTTCTGATTTGATGTTCTTTTTATATTGTGTAGCCCTGTACAATTAACTTGATTTACCAGGTTTCTCAGTATGACCTCATGCAGTAAAATAATTAAACAATGCATGATGTGCTGCTCAAAGAAATAACAATACAGCCACTGCTTCTGTGTAATAATGTGTGCTATGTTTATGTCACATAACAATAGAGCAGCCATATTTTGTTTACATGCAAGATCATGGGAGGGTTTAATATTATCCAGCATTTTATTTTGTACCTATGTTGTATTTACATTTTTTGTACATGTATTAGTAGTTTATTAAGTAAATGTAATTAGGAAATGTGTATTAGTTATAAAATATATTTGAACAAGACACTTTATGGATCTTGAAAATTGCCAAATTTAGTATTTAAATGTAATGTATAAGCAAGTTCCAATTAATCATTCACATCTTTATTCAGATTCATCCATATCACTCACATACTCATATCATATGTGTGGCTTTTGTTTGTTTCTTTGTTTGCTCCTCAGGTCCCATCCTAAGTAAACTTCAGGTACATTCAACATGTCATATGTATGACTGTCAACAACAAACAGTTATTCATTTACTTAATTTCTGTGTCTTCCTGTGTACATGGTACACTCATAAAAATAGGATCTGTTATTCTGTACCCATTTACAGCACGGCATACCCCAATTCTTCTTTATCATAGAAGAGAGATAATACATAATATCGGTTGAGTTATGATGTATAACCACATAAATGAAACTATCCTTTATCATGAACAGTATTAATCATAGGTCAGCTGTTCTCAAATTTCAGTTATAGAAATTTTCCTGATTGGTGATACCTAGACAAAAGTAACCTTATATATTTTGAATTTTAAAAGTTATGTTGCTTTCTGTGCTGAATCTTTTGAAATGTCAGTTTCTTGTGCAAGGTGACTAACAGATTTTTGAGAAGATAACCATTCTAACCTTTTGTTGATATTGTGTAAATTGAGCTCCGTAAGCACACAGCCCTTTATGTATCTTTTATTATCAAAATTGGTTTGGCCTCTCTGATTTCATTTACAAGCAAATGAATGACCTCTCTACTTAGAACCCTCATACTAGAATGTTTAGTTTCAAATTGCCTTAAAACCTCCTTCCAAAATGATGTAAGCATATACATATCGTGCATTAACTTTCTTGTGTTGTACTGTATACAACTGAGAGAACGTAAGCTTTCACGGCCGGAGTCCATAATACAATTGGTTGTTTCCGGGTTGTTTTGCCGTGGTCTGTTGGAGTAAGATACAAATGTTTCGTCCACAACTACGGTAGACATCATCAGTGGCGCGGTCGAGGCTTTCTTGCAGAGAGTTTGGCTGCGTTTGAAGCGTTTTTTGATTGATTGATTGATTTATTTTGCCTTAAGAGGTACATGGCCTGGTACCCCTACATTGGGCGGGGCTTGCAGGTAGATATTTGCATAGGTATATAATTTTCTAAAATGCATGTTTGGGTGTATGTTTTGTCTCCCAAAAAAGCTCATACAGTGGCCCTGTTGTTCACCGAGAACAGCTTTTATCATTATTTTATTGTTTTATTTTGTCTTTCTGTTTTTGAACACTTTTTTTTTCACTATGTACACTGTACACTAACTGCACGCACACACACACACATACGCAGGTCGCGTCCAGCATGTTCCTTTCTCAGCCATACATAAACACACACTTGTAGACCACTATATACAGATATACACGGTTCCCATGGTTTTCCTGTGCGGGTCAGGTGATCTGTTGGGCGACCTCTCCATATATGTGCTGCCTTGGGCTGGTCGGTATGGGGATGTTCAGGTGTGGCGACAGTGCAATCTTTGCCCACCGACCGTTAGGTCCATGGCCGGAGGGTTCAGCTGGTTAGAGAAATATATCAGCTGGCATTTTTCGGCATTAATTTTGATTTTCCAATCATGACACCATGAGAGGAAGCGGTCAGTGTACCGCTGCATTTCCAAAAGCCCGTATTTTGCATTTTTGTGGTGGTTGTAAATGGCGGTGTCGTCAGCATACATGGCGACCTTACATCTAGCGTCCACGGGGAAGTCATTGAAATACAATATATACAAGTATGGGGACATTATTGCCCCTTGTGATACGCCAGCTTGCATGGTTCGCTTATGTGAACAGGAGCGGCCCACTTGGACGTAGAAGCGTCTATTTTCTAGAAAACTGTGCAGCAGGTGTAGATAATTTTTAAGTCCGGGAAATTGTCGGTGCAACTTGTAAAGTAGGCCTTTGTGCCAGCACCGGTCCAAAGCGGCTTCTACGTCCAAAAATAATGCCAACGTTGGAGCCTTATTGTTAAACTGCTCTGTTATATCGTCGGTAAGTCTCAAATGTTGTAGTTCTGTGGAGTGTCTTTTTCTAAAGCCAAATTGGGCTTTTGAAAGTTCATCTGTTTCCGAAATGTGATTTTTGAGTCGAGAAAGGATGAGTTTTTCTAGCAGTTTACCAATTACTGACAGGAGATTAATGGGGCAGAAATTTTGAGGCTGCCTGGCGCTCTTCCCCGGTTTTTTTTAAGCATTATTACCTTGGCTAGCTTCCAAGTTGCTGGGAAGTAGTTTTGCTGCAAGCATTGAATATCTTTGTTAGGTGCACCAGGGCTTTCCTCGGGAGGTGTTTAAGTTCCTCATTAGTCACTCTGTCAGGGCCGGCGGCTTTCCCATTAGGTAGTGACCTAATGAGCTTGTAAACTTCCTGCGGTGTAATAAGATAGAATGGTTGCTCTCGCTTCCGCGCCACCCATGTTTGTACCCATTCGTTTACTTCCCGCTCTATGGCAGGGTTTACCGTTGGGTTTTCTGAGAACCTGTCTTTTAGACAATCGGCGAACACCTCGGCTTTCTCCTCCGCGGAGAAGTGCAGGCCGAGGCGAGTATGAAGGGCCTCAGTGCTAGTGTTGTCGCTTGAGGAGGTCTTAAATGCCTGAAGTAATTTCTACAAGGAATGGTCCAAATGTGTGGTACTTTTCATTTTGGTTTCCGACTGGTCAATTTTGTTAATATGAATGGTTTTACGCAGCCAAGTTGCTGCTACTTTGTATTCGGGCTGGCGTGTTTGCCTCCAGAGCCTCATCAAGCGCCTTCGCCTAGCAATGAGAAGCTCCACCTCTGGGTATGTTTAGTAACTGGGTGGGCTTGTGGTGTATGTGGTGGCACTTTTTCTGGCCGTACGCAGCGAGGCGGTGAAATTTTCAACGGCGATATCTATCTCCGCCTCGTTGCTGTATGACAGCTTGGGCTGTGCCATTTTGTGCATTGCAAGCGTGAAAGCATCCCAGTTCGTGTCAGCACGTTGCCTGTTTCCATGGGTGCTGGCAGAAATGGCGCCTCTTATCTCGAAATGCACAGGTAGATGGTCAGAATCCAGGCTGTGATACACTTTTAGGTTTTGTGCAATCGCCATATTTTTTGAAATAACTGAAGCGTTCAGTGCCTGAGTCGCGCTATTTGTACTGGTATTTGGGGGTGGAGCCTGGGTATTCCGGCAATGGTGTCACAATATAAAAACCGTCTTCAAACCCACTAGAAAATTCAGGTCCAACATGCCTGCACACCTCAAACGACGTCTGTACCGTGCGATTATTCCACCCATGATTCTGTATGGGTGCGAGGTCTGGGGATTGGCGGCTCCGACCACAATCCGCAGACTGCAAATCGTGCAGAATGGGGTGTTAAGGATGATCTACGGTACTGGGCGTAGATTCCCTACACACATCCTACATGAATACTCTCAAATCCCTTACATAGAGGACATGGTAAGAGAGAGATCTCGAACCCTCCATCAAAAACTGTCTACCCATTCCAACCAGCTGGTCAACACTCTGGGTCGGTATGACCACAGAGCTCCTCGCAGGAGGAGGAGGTACAAACTCCCCAAGGACGCCATGGGCTATTAGCCAGATGGGGTTCTCTCCATCACACTGAATAACACCAGAAATGGGTTTAGATAATTACCCCACATAGTTTCCTATCCCCTCTGATCGTGCTATTTTCATTCCGACCTTCTTCAAGCGGAGAGTCGGGTGAAGACGGCCTTGGGAATATATACCCCAGGCGGCAGTCTGAGCGGCTTAACCCAACAGATCAGAGAAACCTATGCCCCGACATAAACGCTTAAGACAAAAGACTTCTACACCACCCAGATAAAGCCGCAGTAAGCGGCTAGGTGCTGGGCGAAACCATTCCGTCCAGGTAAACTTCGACGACTCGATTCTTCTGCTGGTCTGCTGCTAGAAAATTGAACCATTTAATACGCTCAGCGAAAGATCCTCGGGAACCTCTGTCCTCAGCTGGTGTATATCGCATTCCCTGTTTTTGCGGCGCAGTATACATCGGAACAACACAACGCAGTGTCAACACCAGAATCAAGAAACATAGGAGCAACTGCCGTCTGGGCCACACAGATAAGTCCGCAGCCGCCGAACATGTGATTGAGGTGGAAGGCGAGCCTGTGATACAGTTCCAGGACACCAGCATCCTTTCTACCACAGAACATTACCACACACGTCTTCAGTGGGAGGCCATCGAAATTTACAAACAACCTAATAATTTCAACAGAAAGGAAGAATCCTTAAAACTAAATAGGAACTGGCATCCTGTTATCGAAAACAGGAAACGCCATTTAACCACCAAAAACGACGCGGACCAATCACACGACACCATTGCCGGACTACCCAGGCTCCGCTCCCAAACTACCAGTATAAATAGCTTGACTCAGGCACCGCATCGGACAGCCAAGCGTGCCACACAGGCTGCAGCTCCTCCCACCAGGGAGATGGCTCCAGCTGAGTCAACCGGCCCGGCAGCAGCGCCGGCACCAGCAGCAGAACCTGCTCCAAACAGGGCGCATGCATCTGTGAGGGCACCTGCAGCGGCGCTTGCATCCTTCGGGGAGACCATCTCTGCGAAGGACGTCGACGAATTCAGGGAGCTTTCCCTGTGGTTCGGCGACCTCATCCTGAGAGTTCTCCCCATCCTTAGGGATTGCAAGGAGAAGATGGATGACCCGAGGCTTGTCTATCTCGAAAAACATACTATCCTCCTCCAAACACCCGAGGAACTTTTCCCGTGCGCCGATGAGTAACGGCCCCCCGACTTGTCAGGAGGCCATTACGAGCTGCGTTTTGGAACGTAAACGGTGTACGGGATCAGCGTCCTGGAATGTTGGAGTTTGTACAGTCCTACGGGGTTGACATCCTCATGATCTGCGAGACGCACCTGAAGGCTGGTATAGACTTCTCGCTGCCAAGTTACGTCACCCACCGCACTGATCGAAACGGTCGGCGGGGTGGCGGTACAGCTATACTCGTGAAAAACATCATCACGCACACACCTGTTCCTCTCCCTGCCCTGCAGCACGTGGAGGCCTGCGCCATCCGGCTCTCAGTCGGCGGACAGGACACCCTGCTGGTAGCGGCATATGACCCACCTGGCAACCAGTTCTTTGAAGCTGACTACACTACCCTTTTCAACCTACACCCAGTGGTGTGCATTGCAGGAGACCTCAACGCGAAACACGGGCTCTGGCACAGCCTCACAAGCAACCAGAGGGGACGAGGGCTCTACCGCCTCATAAGCGGAGACCCAAATCTCGCCGCGCACGGGCCGAGAGGTCCAACTTTCCATCCGGCTCGTGGCAGGCCGGATATCATTGACATCATGATCACCAAGAACTTTCCATTCCATCTAGACCTCTCGGCGGTGAATGAATTGGACTCAGACCATGACCCTGTCACGGTCGATTCCGACGTCACCATGCCAGCTCTGTTAAACTCAGACTGGGAGCTAGAGGTAGACTGGGATGCAGCCATCCTCAAACTTAACCAAACCATCGACCCTCGTCCACGCATCGACGACGTCGAGGCGCTGGAGGCTGCGGCGATGAGTTTTTCCCAGCAGGTCCGCCTAGCGGTGAGTACACACACTCACCGTATACCCACCAACACACATAACCCTCTGTCCATCACTAACGAGATCCGGCAGCTGCTAAAAGCCAAGGCAGCTGTTCGGAAGCTATGGCAGCGTTTCCGTCATCCCAGGATAGGAGCAGTTTACCAGCGGTTCAAATCCCTGGCAAGGCGGCTGCTCCGTGCCCACCGTAAGGTGGCCTGGGAGAACACATTCCGAAACGTCGACCTCCAGGAAAAGCACCCCTGGAAGATCATCAAGTCCCTCAGGAGGGACAAAACTCTGTACCAGCATCCGCTGCATGGCACTCGCGGGAGACTCGCTTACGAGCCCCAAGATAAGGCCACAGCTTTCGCGGATCATTTGGAAAGTCAATTTGAGCCGAGGGAGGACCCCCAGGACGAAGACTTCACTGACCTCGTGGAGGCTGCTGTGCAAGACCTCTATGAGGAGCCACAGCGGCGCCATGAGGCGATCCATATCCCAATAGTCACCCCAAAGGCGGTGACTGCTGAAATCCGAAAAATGAAACCCAACAAATCCCCTGGACATGACGGTGTTAGCGCATTCATGCTCCAGCACCTTCGCAAGAGGGCCGTTATCCATTTGACGCGGATCTTCAATGCGTGCCTCCACCTCCGCCACTTCCCGGCTTGCTGGAAAGAGGTGAGAGTGGTGTGCATCCTGAAGCCCGGCAAGGATCCGGTCTTTCCGTCTAGCTACCGATCCATAAGTCTTCTCCCAACCGTCTCAAAACTATTTGAGCGGTTGCTCCTATCCCGCCTGACCCCTCTCTTCGAGGAAAGGCAGCTCCTACCCGATCACCAGTTTGGTTTTCGTCATGGACACTCCACGACCCTACAGCTACTGCGCCTGGCCGAGAGGACAGCCCTGGGTTTCCAGAAAAACCTCAAGACAGTCGCGGTGCTGCTAGACGTAGAGAAAGCCTTCGCCACAACCTGGCACCAAGGCCTACTGTACAAACTGAGGGAGGCCAACCTACCTCCTCTCTATCTGGCCCTGATAAGTAGTTTCCTCAGAAACCGCACTTTCAGGGTGGGAGTGGAAGGAAGAATGTCATCTATCAGACCAATAGCCGCGGGAGTCCCGGAGGGCAGTGTACTGTCCCCGATACTCTTTGCGGCCTACACGTCTGACTTACCCTTGGAACCACAGACTGTTACGTGCCAATATGCTGACGACGTCCTCATAATGGCACGTAACAAAAACCTACGATATTGTCATCCTCCGCTGCAGCGCCAACTCCGAGCCATTGGCCGTTGGAGTGAGATGTGGAGAATGGCCATTAGCCCCGAGAAGAGCTCTGCACTTCTCCTGGCTAAGGTCCGAGCGACCAGACTGGTCGCTGAGGTTGAGGCAGAGGCAAATCCCTTGGGTTCCCACTGCCAAATACCTTGGGGTCCACCTGGATCGCGGAGTCACATACGCACCTCATATCCGGGTCAAAGTCGGACAAGGGCATGCAGCGCTAACACAGCTATACTCGATTTTTAAGTCCACCATGCCTACTCACCTCAAACTACGCCTATATCGGCCGATCATACCGCCCCTGATTCTGTGCGGCTGTGAAGTCTGGGGATCAGCGGCTCCCACCAAAATTCGCAGACTCCAGTACGTCCAGAACAGGGCATTGCGCATGATCTACGATACCGGGCGGAGATTTCCGTCCCACATCCTACACACTCACTCTGGGGTCCCGTATATCGTTGACGTGGTGCGGGAAAGATCGCGCACCATCTACGATAAGCTGGACTCCCACGCTAACATACTGGTGAATACCCTAGGCCGATACGACCATAGGGTTCCTCGCCGGCGACCAAGTTATCGGCTACCCAAGGATGCCTTGGGTACCTAACACTGAACAGGGCCACATTCCCCTGACCCCAACTTCCTAAGCCCAGTAATGGGCTAGGTAAACTCTACACAGTAACACGGATCCTTTCCCTCTAGCCTGTTTAGCGGACTGTGCTCAGATACCTCCCAGGCAAGCGGAAGAGCGCAGCCAGCATTGGCGCATCCCCCCTACACGGGGCGACCGCGCACACCAAGGCTAGATATGCCCACTGCCCAAAACAATCGATTGCGACACTAATGAATCTTCTATACTGCCCAGATAAAGACGCTAGAAGCGGCTAGGTGCTGGGCAGCATACACTCCGTCCAGGTAAACCTGAACGACTCCTCTCTTCTGCTGGTCTGCTGGTCTGCCATTTCCTTGGTGGCCGGTTTCCTCGGAAACCGAAGCTTCCGAGTAAAGATGGAGGGGAAGCTGTCCACAGAGCGGCCCATTGGCGCTGGGGTGCCGGAAGGCAGCGTGCTGTCGCCGGCACTCTTTGCAGCTTACATGGCTGACATACCTACACACCACAATACCCACACCTGTCAATACGCGGACGATCTAATGATCTTCGCAGTCAACAGAAACCCAAGGTATAGCTTTCGGCAGATCCAAACCCAGCTCCGGGCCATTGGCGAATGGAGCGCAAAATGGCGAATGGCGATTAACCCGGAGAAAAGCTCTGCGATTCTCCTGGTGAAAACCAGAGCCAATCGGTTGCAGCAGAACTTCGTTTTACGGCGTCGTGGAATCCCATGGGTTCAAACGGCGAAGTATCTCGGAGTGACGCTGGACCGCAAATTAACTTACGCTCCGCACGTCAAGGGCAAGGGACAGCTTGGGCACGTCGCGCTCAGGAACCTATATCCCATATTCCGCTCAACCATGCCACTCCGTCTCAAACTCCAGCTGTATCGGGCGATCATCCCGCCCATGATCCTGTACGGCTGTGAGATCTGGGGTACAGTGGCGAATACCACTTTCGTCACACTCCAGACGCTGCAGAACAGGGCGCTACGGGTCATCTACGATACTGACTGGAGATTTCCCGCCCATGTCGTTCACGAACATTCGAACATTCCGTACATTGTTGACGTCATTCGAGAGAGGGCTCGTTCAATGTACGACAAAATTCAAACCCATGGCAACCCTTTGGTGAACTCACTGGGCAGGTATGACCAGAGGGAGCAAAGACGCTTGCCATCATACAAACTCCCCAGAGACGTCTTGGAGCCCCTTGGGTAACCCAAGGAAACCCCAAAAGTACTCAATCTACATAACGCCTGATGGCTCGAGCGTCAGGACACCCGTACTCAAAACGGGGTAAAAGCTCTAAAACAGATCCTCCCCCAACGGGAGAAAGTAACAACAAACCCGCCTTCAGAGGACACTCAAGGGCAACCAGTTAAAACCTAATTTGAAACAAACAAAAACCTACCGCCAGCAGATCAAAATGCAATCACACTTGAGTCACTTCGCAGGTTAAGCCGCAAAGCGGCTAGGTACTGCGGCAAAGACACCCGGACGGGGAAAAAGAAAAATTGCTCCGCCCAACTAGGACTGCCTCTGGACCTCTGAACGCTTCAGACGCAGCAAAACTCTCTGCAAGAAAGCTTCGACCGCGCCACTGATGTTTACCGTAGTTGTGGACAAAACGTTTGGTTCTTACTCCAACAGACCACGGCAAAACACCCCGGAAACAACCAATTGTATTATGTATACAACTGGTCTGGAACAAAATTAAGACAGAGTTCTACTCACCTACTTACATTGCAGTTAAGTTGGTGAGCCTGCTATAGCCCTGTTGTTATTAAAGCATGTAATCCACAGCATCTCATTTGGATACAAATATATCATTGACAACCATAGTTGGCCTAATTTACTTCTGTAAATTTGAGGACCTTTGTCAATTTTGCCAATTCTAACTTTTCTATGAAAATCATTTCATTTGATTTGATTTATTGATTCATCCATTAAAACATGTACATGTTATAGGACACGTCAAATTAAAAACTAAGAACTAAAAACTAAAAAGTAAGCACAATATTTATAATTAAGGTAGCTAACTAAATATTTACAAATTTAAAAATTCATCCATGCTGTAGAAGCTATTGGCTCTAAGGAAGTTTAATAACAATTTTTTAAATTGATGTTGTGATTCAATCTTTTTTATAGATTCAGGTAGCTTATTGTAAAGATGTAAGCCAGCATATGTGAAACTATTTTCATACATCTCTGTTTTGTGTGACATCACAAATAAATTATTCTTTGTTCTAGTGTTGTGTATATGAATTTCAGAACTTATTTTGAATAAACTTAGGCTTGCTTTCATATGTACAAGAGTTTCATATATGTATATACTTGGCAGTGGTAAGATACCTAATTTACTGAAGTATGGCTTACAACTAGTTGTGCTTGAGACATCTGCTATGATTCTAATTATTTTCTTTTGGTATCTGAATACTTTTATACTGTCTTTAGAATTTCCCCCAAAAATTATACCATATGCCAACAAACTGTGTATACATGAAAATTACACTACTCTCTGAACTTTCAAGCTTGACATGCCTGTAATCGCCCTCATTAAGAAACACATTTTACTAAGCTTTTTCGTCAATGCCTCTATGTGAGTCTCCCAATTTAAATTTTCATCTAGTATTAGTCCCAGAAATTTGATATTTTGTACGTAATGTGTTTGGTCTTGTCCCAGCATTAATTTTGGATACAATTGACTTCCACTCATTTTATTATAGAAGCTTAGGGCTGCTGTTTTCTCCTTACTCAATATTAACATATTGGCACTAAACCATTTTTTAATATATTTTAGATTATTTTCAATATGTACATCTGCCCCTTCCTTATTCACCCTTTTGATAAAAATATTTGTATCATCTGCAAAAAGTGTAACATTTATATTGGCTCTGTTTTCTACATTATCTGCCAAATCATTAATGTACACTATAAATAAAAGAGGTCCAAGCACCGAACCTTGAGGGACCCCATATTTCATTATAGCGCTACTTGAAATCTGAGTTTTAACTTCACTCGTTTCGCTATCAAAATACTCTATTTCCACCGATTGCTCTCAATTCTCCAGATAAGATCTGAACCAATCTAAAGCTAACCCCCTTATGCCATATGAGGATAATTTTTCTAATAAAAGTTTGTGATCAACCAGGTCAAACGCCTATGTAAGATCTAAAAAAATGCCTATCCCTAGTTGTTTACTATCTAGTGTTTCATACACTTGTTCAATGAAATTCATCAGTGCAGAACTTGTTGATTTATTTTTTCGAAAACCATTTTGATTGTGTCAAAAATCTGAATTTCATATTTCCACCTATTTATATTCAGCACTTGGTCAATCGCAGAATAAGACGAATTCGAGACACGGGTTGGTAATTTAACTATGTTTTCCATTCCATACATATTAAAGACATTTTGCAGCTGCTTTTTATTTGCGTTTTCTGTTAAATAGTTTATATTCACGTCCCCTACTATAATTACAGATTTGTTTGTCTTTTTAAAGAAGTCTAAAATGATTTCTAAATTTTGAAGGAAAATTGGTATTGCTTGTGGGATTTCGGTACACACAAATAAGAATTAGTTTGCTGTTTAATAGTTCACACATGCTGGCTTCAAAGTGTTCCTCCTGGTTTAAGTATTTAAACATAACAATCTCCCTAAATTTAACTGATTCATTTACATATATACATGATCCACCATTTTTCTTGTTTGACCTACAGAAGGAAGATGCTAGCACATAGTTAGGTATATTAAAATACTCAGTTTCATCTTCTCCCAACCAATGTTCCGTTAAACAAATTGCTGTAGAGTTTTTTAAAGCAAATGTTAATAGTACTTCAATATTACACTTTTTGTTCCTTAAGCTTTGGATGTTTTGGTGGAAGATTGATAGGTTGAATTTACTATTGTTACTAATTTTACAGCCAGTATTTACACCAGTATTTGTTTTCTCAGGAGGATTGCTATCAAAGCCTACATGCTTTTCACCTTCTTCATACGTTTCTCATTTACCCGACTTTAACATACTACACCTATTACATCTTTTATAGCTTCACTCAGTGTAAACGACCCTTTTCTGTTTAGATGTAGACCATCCTTGCCAAGGCACGAGTAGTCCAGCTTCTTGTCTAGGTCCACATAAATAGCTCTTAGAGCATGGCGTGCCCATCTAATATTTTCATTAACACTATTTACATACCTATCACCTAAGTCACGCCTTCTTACTATACTGTTCACTACTAGTTTAGCATTTGAAAACTTCTTCTTGGTCGCACGTATAAGATTGTACATGTTACCCAGAATCTCTTCGGCTTTCCGCGAGTTTTTGAGATTGTTTGTACCAACATGTAGCACAACCACTTCGGTATCTTCTGGTCTTCCAGTGATGCTGGCATCATTGAGTTTACCACACATTTGCTGCCCATTTATTCCACTTAGAGACCTCAACTTAACCCCATCCACATTTACATGTTTAATAATAGAATCCCCAAGCACTAACACTTTGCATTTTTCCGTTTCCGGCTTGTCCGTTCCTTCCCCTTCACGTTTCCTGATTTTGAGGTTAGGGTTAATCCACTTGAATTTGGAGCTTAATGCTGTTTCTTTCTTCTTTTTCTGCAGACCAGTATTTGCAGTGAGTCCTTCATCACTGGAAAGCTGAGATTCACTATCGAATGACGATAGCAAAGTAAACCTGTTGCTTGTAGGAATAGGCTCCTTCATTTTCATCACAATTTTATTTGAGTCATCTCTGTGTTTAGCTTTTTCCTTCAGGAGATCATTTTCCATTTTGAGTTCGTTGTTTTCAGTCTTTAAGGTTCTTATTTCTTCATGAGCATGTTTTAAGTCTTTGTTCAATAAGTTCACGATGATTTGAAGCGACGCTATGACCTCCGCTTCACGTGTTGTTCCATTCCGAGATGGCGGTTCTTCTACTTGTTGATTTTGTTTCCTTAATTCTATTAAGGGTTCCTCCCCAGTCTTGTCTTCATTTCTGTGGCTTTCTCCGTCATTGAAATTGTTGTTGCTGTAATCTCATTTTGCTTTATTGCCATTAATACCACTCTTTTCACTGATTTTCAATGACTTACTTCGCGTGCCATAACTACACGTCGCCATCTTCATGCACATCTTATGAGAATATCTTGGGAATCAGATATTGTCTGATGTTCTGTTACATAGCACTCCAGTATTACATCATATAGCTGCTTATATGCAATAATATTCAATTGAGTAATGTCTATGAATCAATCCAACAACGTTTGTTTACACACAAGCAGGCATTCTTAGGACATTCCCAACATTACTGCAGCTAATTAGTTCCATATTTTATGTACCAAACATTTCCCTTGTTGGTATGTGGAGTTTTCTTTCAGAGGTTGGCTGCATATGTTCATGTCATCTGCTGTAAATCAAAGAGTAATAAACTAATAGACATCAGTTGAATCTGTTTTGTTATACATGGACATTGATGAACTTTCAGAATTCCAAAATTTATTGCATCACATGTTTAAAGCTTCACTATTCTTTCTTCTTAGGGACCAGATGTGTGATGTGAATTTCTAAAATGACTTTCCTTGTTTCTTACATTTCTATTGTCAACAATGTCCTCTGTGATAAACTGAGTGCTCCAACCTTAAGATCACCTTCAGTGTTGAACTTGATCTTTTAGGACAATGTGATCCACAGTAAAAGCTCTTGCAACTGAAATTTGTATATTTTACACAGAATGTACACCTTAATTAGTGAGTGTTTGTTAGACATTCATGTTGGTGTGGTAATTCAGCATAGTACCCATTGAGAGATCTAAACCTTTAATATTGTGTCTGATTTTAAGTTTACTTGCAGAAAATAGAAACTAAGGGGCAACTGCTAATTTAGTTTGCCTTTTGGGCTACAAAGTGCAAAAGGCTTAGGCATTCAAGTTTCATATTGTAAATTTGTGGGTTTGTGAAATTAAAAGTCCAATTGCACAAACTCAAAATGTTCTTTATTTCCACTGAATTATAGTTGAAACACTTGCCGATTACATAGAATTACTTAGCGCACACAATTACAATTCACCAGTTCGTCTGTCACAGGTCCATTGCACGCTCACAGTTACGTACAACCCCTCTGATACACGTACACCGACTTCCAGTCCATCCACTCTCTGGACGCTCCTCACGGCTGCTCGCCCAGAACTGAACCGTTTCGCCAACTGCAGCCCCTTTTTATAGGAATATCGCTGTTTCTGGAGGTCTCGTGTTTCAGTGAATAACCCCAATGGTTCTCGACCGCAGCGGGAGAGGAAAGAGACGGCCAGTGATGTTTTTCCAACCATCCCTTCGTTAGCGCTATAAGACAAATGGGTTGGCGTGGGCGAATGCCTCCCGGCTCTCACCCAGCCGCCAGTTGTTCGCGCCTTCCAACAATTGGGTGACACTGCCCCCCTCCTTAAAGCTGGTCGTCCCGAACAGCACCATCGTAGCATGCCAGGCGATCCAGGTGTACCACTAACATCTTTCCTTGGGGCACCTTCTGGATGCGGTGGGCCACGTCGTTAATCCTCTTCACCACCTGGTATGGTCCTTGCCATGGCTGCTGAAGCTTTGGGCAGCGTCCCTTGGTCCGGGTAGGATGGTACAACCAAACCAGGTCACCTTACTGAAACCCTTGGCTGTTGGCTTGCCTATCGTATCGGTGTTCATGCGGTCGCTCGCCTTCTTGATGTTCTGGCGAGCCATCTCGTGGAGGTGGTCCACCAGGTTCTCCACATATTCGGACGCTGGCTGTTTCGCCTCCGGAGGGCTTCCAAAAGCCAGGTCACAAGAGAGGCGTAACTCTCGGCCGAACATTAATCTGCCTGGCATCATCCCAGTTCTGTCGTTTGTAGACGAGCGGTAGGCCAGCAAGAACAGTGGTACCTTGACGTCCCAGTCTTGCTGATGGCTGGCCACGAACTTCCTCAGACGTTCCTCTAAGGTCTTCATGTATCTTTCGACCATGCCATCTGACTGGGGAAGTAGAGGTGTTTTGCGGGTCTTATTAAGCCCCAGTCTTTCTAGTGCCTCCTTCATCAGGTTGGACTCAAAATTGGCAGCCTGGTCGCTGAGGACCTTCAACGGCACCCCAAATCGGCAGAACACTTGCTCCACGAGGCACCCTGTGATTGTCTTTGCCTCTTGGTTCGGGATCACATACACCTCCGGCCACTTAGTGAAGTAGTCCACGACCACCATCAGGTACTTGTTGCCTCGGTCGGATACTGGGAACGGTCCAGCAATGTCAACGGCGATCCGTTCGAATGGTGCTCCGATGTTGTACTGCTGCATGCGACCCCGGCTCCTAGTCTGGGGGCCCTGACTCGCTGGGTACACGTGACATTGACATCTCTCAGCGTCTGCTCGAAGCCTCAGCCAGTAGTAGCGCTGTCGTAGTTTGTCAATCGTATGATTTGCTCCCAGGTGTCCTCCTGAAGTACTGGCGAGCACTCCCTCCAAGACTTCCGGGACCTTACTGTGGGGAAGTACCAACTGCGCTCCCTACATCTTCCCATCGGGTGATTCCCATACCTGGAACAGCACACCCTCTCTGATCTTCAACGAGTCCCATTGGGCCCAGTGCGACTTGTAGGTGGCACTCCTTGGTGGCCCTCACCCAGCCGCCGGTTGGTCACGCCTTCCGATAATTGGGTGACAATATAACTAGTACAATGTGTAATGACTATGATACAATGAAGCACAAAAGTAATATAATTTTGATTCGAACTAATTCTCAATGCTCCACTTATTTCTAGTGTTTACCTAGAACGCGTTTCATTAGGATCTTCCTTGCATCATCAGCTGTTGTCGATGTTGGTTTTGTGAACTCATTGGAGGTAATAGGTGCGTCTCTGTCGAAGTTGAAGTTTGGGTTTTCTTCAAAGGTATTGTTGAAATTAAACAATTTTCTTTCATATTTGTTTATGAAGATTTTTCCCCGTGTGGTTAATGCAGCTGGACCTTGGACATTTATTAACTTCATTTTTAAATCAAATTATTCTAATCGATTTACAAATTTGGCAGGTATCATCTACTTGCTACCATAACAAAGTAACTAAACCCACAGATTACTGGATTCCCATAGCCTTCCTTCTTATGTATCAAAAAATAGTCTTTTTTTATGTTATTTCTACTCCAACTAAGAAACTCTGTTTCCTACAATTTTAAATTTCCTCTTCCACAACTGGCATCATCTGTTAAAGAGACTGGCATCAGTAGATGGAGCTGGTCCATCAGTTCCAGATATCCTGGTTATCATCTCTCCTCCTCTACATAGTAATTTGTATCTGTCCCCTCTGATTCACTCATTAGCAATCACCTCATAAGTTTGATATGAAGAGTTTCCTTTTAACTTAGAAATTACAGGAGGTACTATCACAACACTCAGATATACATATGACAGCATCACAGTACTTTACAGCATATTGTACTCAGGGGACAGACGATTCACATGGCATACTGCATCATGCAACAAGAGCGATAAGTTTACTGAATATAGGAGCTGGAAGGAGACAGAAAAGGAGGAGGGTTATGCCAACACATTTATTTTAAAATAAGTCATTTTGCTTGAGCAGACTTTTGCATTTCTTAATACAAAGCAATCAGAGCTAAGATTTCATTGCATGACTTTTATTTGTTTTCTCTAATTGGATCTTCTTTTCAGAAACAAAGAAATTTTGTTTGAAATACATTAGTGTGACCGCTGTATCTAATTGTTAACTCCATTTCGCACTTATGCTTTCTTTTAAACTTAATAAAGATGATAGTTTTATTTCTTCAAAGCAAATTTGAACTTTTTGAATGTGTTATTAACAATGTCTCTTTATTTGCTGATGTCACTTTTCTGATATAAGAACCCTAGTATCATGTGCAAAGAGCACATCTGTTGGCTCCTTACTGAAATTAAATGTGAATAGCTATAATATCTAATAGCTAAAATATCTTTAAATGTAAAATAAGGATGAAAAGGAATTTTATCAATATTTCTATTTACACCTAAAGGATTAATAAGAATGGCTCAAACATACATACTTAGTGATAACTTTACGCTAGATTTCAAATCATATCTAATTTATTGAGGTTTCTTGGAGGTTACGAAATATTTATATTACTTAATAGAGATCTCATTAAAACCATGAAGTTCTAACTATTGATGAAGAGGTTGTCAAATACCATAGCTAAATCACAGAAAGTTTGTAATGGTAGTTCTATTTTATCCAAGGCTTTTACTAATTCTAAAGTTTGCCTGTATGTATAACTAAAACCGAACTAGGATGATACGAGAATATTGTTTAGCTTCATGTATGCTTTAACCATTGTTTACTTCATTATTTTAGAAAGCTGTCAGTTGTGAGATTAGCTTATTATTGGAAGTCAGCATAGAAGTTCAATAGTTTTTTTTTTTAATATTCCTGGCAAATGAACATGAATCATATACGGCTAAGTCTTTATGCTCCTGTAAAATAAAGGCTGAATCATCTAAAACTTGCACGTCTAATATTTCTGAAATGGACACTGTTATTGGTGTGCAGTTTTCACAGTGTTTGGTAGTCAGGGGCTCATAGTTTTAGCCTATAAATAGAATTTAATAACACTTAGCTCACGAGATATCTATTTTGTAACTTTTACACAGCGACAATTATGTGTTCCATTCAACCTGCTTAGTTGCTAGATACGATTTTGTTATGGTTTGTTTACAGATGTTTGCAGTTCATTTGTACATTGCCACATTCTAGTCAGTGATAGTTCAAGTAGTAGGTTGTGAATGAAGATAGGATTTACCAATGCAGATAAAGCTGACATGCCCATGGGGTATGGACAGAGTAGAAGAATGTAGTTTGTTCTTGTATGGTGTTTTTTTTTTATTTAATTCCAAAGGGTCCATGTGTTAAGCTCCGAATGAGGTCCAGCCTTTAGGCTTATGGTGTATAGGGAAAGATATCCCAATATATGTCAACCATCTGTGCATTTGTTTATCAACCTCTTCAAAGAGTTACATGAAAGTACTAGTGTAACACCAGGAAAACATTAGAGAAAGAAACAGGAGACTAGAGATGTAGGAGAAATGAATGTGTTGGCTGTTGCTAGAGTAGATTCACAAATAAGTTGCCACACAATCACACGTGGGAGTGGAATGAGTCAGGCAAGTGTACTTTGCATTCTCCATCACCAAAGGTTCTATTCCTATCACATCTCTCTCCATCAAGAGCTGCATAGAAACAATATTCAGAATTGTATTAACTCCTGAGCAAAGAGCCATTGTTAGAATGTTTACATCCCTGGTGTCATGGTGATGGCAAATACTAGTCAAACCATTCCACTATCTTAAAAGTTGTCATGGAAGAAGTGAAAAATGCAATATTTGAGCACAGTCACTGATGAGGAAGTAGCTTTTATCTCTCTGTATTTTGTATTGTTGTGAAACCATTTGATTTCCTAAGATCTAGATGATTTTACTTGAGTTCGAGTAATTTTATTTTCTAGAACATTTAATTTGTGAATGGAAGGTTGTAAATGCAATGTAAAGTCAGGTTCAGTTGAGTTGCTAGTTATGATTGTACCAGTGAGTATCAGAGTTGTTAAGAATCAGTTGGCTGTAGCAGTTGTGTTGTTAGTATTGGGTATTGGTCTGTCAGTAGTGAATGTGTAGAAGTTCCATCCGTACAGGTTAGTGAATTATAATGGAACATTTTATTAATGTTCTCATTTTGTGTATTTGCAAATAGTAAAACTGATTGTAAGTCAGCATTTGGATAAAAATTCTAGTGACAATGTGAGTTTCTTACACTTTACATCGTCATTCAGTCAACCAACTTTTATCAGATAATGTCATTAACTGAATTTCAACTTAGTACGAGGGTGGATCAAATATAAACGGGAATTATTTGTTAAAATTTATTGTGTCAGCAAACAAAAATTGTCATACTAATTACTTTTATACATAGAGTACTGACTTTGATGCACATTTTCTCCATTAGATTGGCAAGTTTTTGATGCCATACTTATAGAAAGAAGAAGGACGCACGCAGAGCCAGTTGCCAATACGAACTCTTGTACACTTGCATCAACATCAAACCGCTGTCCTCCTAGATCTTGTTGCAGTGGTCCAAACATATGCTAGATGCAGGACTGTAAGGAGGGTGTTCCAGAGGTGTCCAATGCAGTATGTGGCATCGCTCGTTGCAATATGCAGCTTTTACTGAATCCAAAATATGACAGTAATAGTCTGCATTGATTGTCCTTCATTAGTGAAGAAATGCAAAATGCCCGCAGAGTCCCAGAAAACAGATGGTAGCACCTTTCCAGAAGATGGGCGTGTTCTGACTTCGACCGGACTTGCTTAGTCTCCTCGCTGTCACTCCATGCTTGCTTTGTTTATTGATGCACCATGTTTCATCACAAATCACGTATCTGGCAGACAGTTTTCTATAATGGAGTTCATCTCGGATAATAAATTACTTCCATAACTTGTCCTTGTGAAAAAAAAGAACCTATTTCGGATTCCTTTAAGCACCAATTTTCTTCAGTAATGTCACAAATAGGAACAATGTTATCTGCAGTGATGCTTGTCCCTGATCTGCTCCTATGAGGTTCATTTTCTACAACTTCTCTTCCCACCACAAAATATTTAGCCCACTCATACACTCCAGTCTTCTAAATTACTTCTTATCCAAACTGTGCACAGAGCTGTCTAAAACTTTCCAAAGGTTTGGTGCCCTTTTTTTGCAGGAAAACTGATGATGAGCGTTGTGTAACAGACATGTGCAGCTATTATTCAGTCATGGCTCAGCCCCATTCTATACAGTGCGTGCACACACAGTACCCTCTCTGTAGATAACCCCCTCCCCCTCCAACATACTGACAAAATTTCTCCTCAAAATTATTACCGACAGTGTTACATCAAACTTCCCGTTTATATTTGATATGCCCTCGTACCATTGAGTTAATAAATAACAATACATCACTTGTTTAATCTTAAAGAAAATTGTTTCAGTCTTTTCTTGCATCCTTGGTTCTTGTAGTGTTAAATTAAAAAGTTGTACGACACTAAATACCAAACTGTAAGATTTGTTGCCCCCCGTGGATGCTTTGTTACTAGAACTGTTATGCCGTGTAGTACTAAACCTTCTTGTTTAATTTACATATCACAGCAAACCTTAGAACAACAGTAACAGAATACAAACTAACTATGATATTAGTAATTGTCACATAGCAGTTTGTTTTACTTATATGTAAACCTGAGATTGCTTTGATATTTATCCATGACATTTTAAACAGATTAGGAGGTTTAATGTTGGTACAGTATCTCAGTAACCTAGCTAGAGTGATAATAGCATTGACATGAACAGACAACTGTCAGTAGTTTGAGATCTTCACATGTCTTTGAGTTTCTTAGGTCTGGTTCAACTTTTCAAGAAGTTGTTTGTATGATAAGAGAACAGTGGTATTTAGTGTGGCTTGAACAATTATGGATAGATTCATGAAGCTGATGGCTAAATTTACTTATAGTTTTTGGTATATGAAATATGATTTTTCCTTCACAGATTTATTTCTGGAAAAAACAGCAACATCCAATTCGACAGCTGTTTGAAATGGATGAGAAAATAGAAATCAAAGAAGAGACTCCCCTTGAAGATGACACAGCCTCACTGAACGAGAGCGAGTTCTTTCACAAAGTTGTTACAGCAAACACAAACATTGATGATTTCACTGATTGTGAGATAACAGTCAAAACAGAAATTAAATCAGAGACTCCTTTTATCAAAGGTCTTGTCAAGCAGATTAAGAGCAAAACTGCTACATGGAGCAACAACTGCGACAAAAATGGGAAATCAGAAATTGAACAACAGACTCTATTTTCAGACCTTGGTTCACAGAATGAGGGAGAATTTCTTCTAGAGGATCCTGTAATGATTGATAACAAAATTGATACTAAAATAGAAATTAAAGAAGAACCTTGGTGGCTGGAAACAGAAACTTCATCAATTGGTGATAATACTAAGGTAAGTTATATAGAAACCTGCCGAGTTAGACTGAGCAATGTTTTGTAATAATAGTGTCAATTTATTGTGTACTATTGCAGAATATTATGATCTTTTATGTTTAAATAAAGAGTAAACTGAAGTCACTGATTCAAAGAAAACAGTCAACTCAGTCATAAACCTTTAAACATATCCCCAGGACATATCAGCTGACTCTCATAGCTATAAGCTTCTGGAGTATGAACCAAAACCGTATATATATCTTGGATATCATTTCATACAAGTATGTATACAAAAAGAATGGCAATTAACACTCTTCCAGGTTTTTGCATTTTAAATACAATTCAGTATCTATGTTTAAGTATGTTCTGATATGATTGCATGTTTCAGAAGACCTGTATACTAACAGCAATTTGCATTTACTGCTTTATTATTATCATTATTAATCTAGGTACAGGTTGTAGTGAGGAATCTACTAGCTACTTCACTGATGTCATGACCAAATGTGTTATTGGTATAAATGAATCTAACATGTTAACCTTTCTTTCCTGTCTGTGTACCTGTCTTAATATTTGTAAGTGCTTGACCACTTTAATCATATATTCTGATTTATTAAACATTTCTGTTTCTAGTTCTGTGTTCTCTAAACCAAACAAATACTTTCTCCACTTGCTTTTTGTACCCATTATTGCGAGATCAAATATCAAATACTGTCTCTACATATCTTGTAAATATTTTAGCAGTACATTTAACACTGTGTAGATATTTGTGTGGAAGTAATACATTTGAATTATTGTGTTACAGGATGTGGTCCTTCCTCCAATAAAATGTTCAAGGTAAGTCCTGACTCTTTTCAATTATAAGCCTTATGTTTACTCCAGCATTTATGTTTTAGTACATGTGTCATCGAGCTCTTGAACTAATACAAATACATATACTATAGAACTAGCTCTAAGCAAAATCATATGGGACAAAAGAAATTCCCATACTGAACATGTTTTGGTCTACAAAATACAACAAATTATATTTGTAATAATGCATATACGAAACTATATACCTTAAAAGCTGTTCTGTAAAAGTTCACTTATTTTCAGGTATTTTGTGCTATAAAGTACTACAATATCATACTAGCAGTAACGTCATATAAGAACATGTGTTGTAGCTTACATTATGCAATTTTTGTGTTGTTGTTCCTATATCTGATTGCTTTATATATTAATTGCTGTAAAGAAAGTAGGGAACAGGAATAGATAGAGGTCAGTAGTGAAATGAGCTATGGAAGAAATATGAATTCAGGATAAATGGAATATAGAAGATAGAAAAGAACACATTTTATGGAAAATAATTACAACCAGAATGGAGGATATAAAAAGTCAGATATGGGGAAGGCTAGAAAATAGAAAAATCTTTAAATTTTATTGTGATCTAAAAGGGAATAGTACAAAAAGGATATGTAAAGTTATGCAAAATACAGGAGGGAGAAGGAATGTCCTGGATAAGAATGGGATCAATGTACTTAAGAAGCACAATAGGAATATGTGAATTATGTAGAGAAACAGAAAGTACGGTTCATTACTTACAAGAGTAGAGAACTAGCGCTATGGGAGAAGAAACATCAAAAGATTTGAATCAAGATAATAGCTTTAAGAATTGTTGCAGGAGGAAATAAAAATATCTGAGTTGTTTTGGAAAGTTAAAAAGAAGTAGATAAGAAAAGGAAGATTGACAATGATAAAATGCTGGGTCAACAATGGGAGGCAGATAGGAAATTATATTAGATGGCAGAGTGGATGCTATGCTGCAATTAGATCTAAATGTTAGATAAATTGTTCTGTCACACCAGCCGTATGTAGGCCAAATCCTGGATAGGTTCAGTCAGACTGACAATTAATAGTGGTTGACCATAAAGCCTGGACTTAGGTTCTTACGTGTTATAAGTTGTCATTAAGGAGTTACTTGATATGTATATGAGAATTTCCTAGTTTACCGGGATAATGCAAGTCAATTGGAGAACTAATGTCATAATGGCATTAATTTCATAGCTCAATAGTTACAGCAACTGACACAGACTGTGAGATCCGTGTTTAGATCCTGGCTATGACATTGAATTTTTCAGTCTTAGTCTGTCCAAATTCTCTTCTTTCATATCTTAGTTTCTTCCTCAAAGGAACAAGAATGTAATATGAGGACTTCTCAGTTCCACTTGTTCAGGTTAACCAGTATTCAAAGCTTCCTTCATTTGCTATTGATAGGTGACAGCAAAGACAAATGAGTGCAGTGTTCTGTCACACTTGAAGGTGATGATGATGATGATGATGATGATTGAAATTTAGGGGCGCTAAACTCGATGGTCATTAGCGCCCTTACAAAGGCTGTATTTCACTTTACAATTATTCCTTTCAATTAACTTATCTTTAACTTTCCTTTGGCTTTGCTGTGCCTTTGCCTTCACTTTGCATGACACTTGAAGTACCATTGCTGTAATAGAATAACCGAATCTTTGAATGGTATAGTTGATCACTTTGCTGTGGGCATTAACTGATAATAGAGTTGTCTACTTGCTCTTTCTTTACCACAATCTAGAGCAGAACAAAGGTTACAGTACTGGGCTGTACATTTCCGGATTAATTTAAAATAATTGTAGATAGATTCATTATTTGTATTTTCTTTCCACTTATCTCTGAGTTTCATGTCATTTTAAAAATGACACTAAATGATGCTAATTTCTGCAACATTTCAGATTATACCCAGAAACGGCTCCTGTCATGACTCTTGGCAAGTCTCCATTGTTCTGTGCTGAAGGCCCAACAAGAAACACAAAATATGATAATAAAAAATATGATGTTACACGTGATGTACTAACTGCAAAGGAATACGCATATTCTGATCAATATGGTAAATGTAGTGATGGGGCAGACACTTATATAGAACCTTTATACTTAGAACACAGTAATTTAAGTGATATGAGCAAAACAACACAACAGTGTAGCATGAGTGAGAACAGCTTTACATCTGTATCAAATTTGAATACACGTACAATTAATAATGCTGGTAAGAAACTTCATCTCTGTAAAGTTTGTGATAAGAGGTTTACTCGGTTGTCACGTTTGAAAACACATAATTTAGTCCATGAAGGTAAGAAGGCTTACCAATGTAAAGTTTGTGATAAGAGGTTTATTCAGATGTATGATTTGAAAAGACATCATTTTGTTCATGAAGGTAACAAGCCCCACCAATGTCAAGTTTGTGATAAGAGCTTTACTCAAATGTCACATTTGAAAACACATAATTTAATTCATGAAGGTAAGAAGCCACATCAATGTAAAGTTTGTAAGAAGAGCTTTACTCAGTTGTCAAATTTGAGAACACATACTTTAGTTCATGAAGGTAAGAAGCCATACCAATGTAAAATTTGTGATAAGAGGTTTACTCGGTTGTCAAATTTGAAAAAACATATATTTATTCATGAAGGTAACAAAGCACACCCATGTAAAGTTTGTGATAAGAGGTTTACTCGGTTGTCAGATTTGAAAAGACATAATTTTGTTCATGAAGGTAAGAAGCCACACCAATGTAAAGTTTGTTATAAGAGGTTTACTCGGTTGTCACAGTTGAAAATACATAATTTAATTCATGAAGGTAAGAAGCCACTTCAATGTAAAGTTTGTGATAAGAGTTTTACTGAGATGTCAAATTTGAAAACACATACTTTAGTTCATGAAAGTAAAGGGTCTCACCAATGTTAAGTTTGTGATAAGAGGTTTACTCGGGTGTCAACCTTGAAAACACATAATTTGGTTCATGAACGTAAGTAGGCACACCAATGTAAGTTTTGTAATAAGAGCTTTAGTCGTTCGTCACTTTTGAAAGTACATAGTTTGATACATGACAGTAACAGCACACAATAATGTGTTAAATATTCGTTGTCATGTTTCCTAACCAATAATTTGATTTCTGATATTGATCTAGATACCGCATTTCTGTTGCACAGAATTTGACTTTTGCTATTAAAAATTACAATGTGTGTTAGCTAATGACTCCTTTGTTTTGCAAATCATAGTTCATGCTACACATTCAGTCTCTGGTTTGTCTGCATGAGCTTTGTTCTGGTTGCTGGCAGCTAATAGTTTTGGAGGAAGCATATTGTAAAAATTGCTGGAGATCATACATCTAAGTATAGCTGAGGCCATCTTGCAAATGATTCATATGTTGCAAAATGGTAAAATAGTTGTTTTTATCTCAGGTTTACGTTTCGTTGGACCAACTGTTGAAGTTGGCAAGAAAAAGTCTGAGATAGTGATGCATACGATAATAAATATGGGGTTGAAATAATACATGCATTGTTGCTACGTGGTAATTTTAACCATATGTTGAATATTGTAGGTATTAATTCTAGCGTTATCCTTGTGGTAAACCAAAACAAATGCTCCACAAGACCGGAATATTTCAAAGTGTTGTTCTTAGCTTTACTGTCACAACTGCTACAGAGAAGAGCAACGGCATCAAAGCTTCCCAATGGTTTGAAAGAGCTTCTAAATATATATAAACTTGAACAACCAAACCCATTTGAGTTGCCGAACGTGCCATAATCATCGAAAAGAAGGTTATGTGAATCCTGCAGTAAAGACAAGAACAGCAAAGCTGAATATGCCATTGGGAGATGCAATGCTCCTTTCTGTTTGAGAAAACGTGCCAAAATTATTTTGATAACTACTTAGTCAGGGAGAACAGAAGAAATAGCTGATGATTTTTTGTATCTGAACATAACTAATGACAGGATGTATTTTAAAATAGCTTATTCCTTTACGTAGGCCTCGGACAAATGGTACGATACACCTTATTTTTATTTTATTTTAGCTGGTGTGTTTAATATTGTGACTTCTAATGTTTTACGGATAGCCAATTAAAGAGCACATGTCTTTATCAACAGTGATAATGAAATTGTGTATTGCATTTCTTTTCAAGTAGCATTGCAAAGAAATATGTTGTGAACTGGAATACTGAAGATGTCGTTCTAGAAGCCCTTCATTTTGGCGATCATTTGCAATGGGAATGCTGTAAATCATGTGGAATGGATGACGTGATGATTTGTTTGTCACCTTTGTGAAGATCTTGTAGTTTAATCCTGTAGGTTCCTCGGCAACATCCCTGGAGTTAGAGATCTTATCTCTGTGCATGGTCATGGAGTAGAGGAAAATTATTACTGCTTTTAGAACAAACAATTGCCTCTCTTTTTTCAAAGTCGAATATTTAATTCTGAAAATTTAGCAAACTTTGATACAAAGTTAAATGACATGAAATGCTGTCCTTTATGAAATGGTGATTGACGTATAGACGAACGATTCTTCTCTTACACTTACACTAATTAATGCATCTTAAATGCATATACACTAAATTTTTTCCGCACATGCTCGGAGAGACTCAAATACACATCTTCCTCTTATGGAGTTCTGATGCAGAAAAACGCCAATTGCAGATAATCTCCTGCACCATTCTTTGTATTTTGCTATATCAACCAAATATCTAACGTCCTACTGGTCCACATCACCACATTACGTAATCAATTCTTGCAACTGCCAATAAGAACAATATTGCATCTTATATCACTCACATTTGTAACGGGAGTTTTTGCTTTGAAATGAGTCTTGTATTGTGATCTGAATATTAGTGGGCCATGAAATGATGAACGGTTGCTATGGAAAAGTAAATCAATAATCTTGCTTGCTGTAAAAAAATGAAACGTTTTGGATAGAAGAGGAAAATCAATAATCTTCAGAAGGAGATATGTGTTCTGTAATCTTGTTAGTGATGAGTGAATGTGCAGGAGTAAGGAGTTTTATGTAATTAATGGTATTTTTTATTAAATAAGTAAGAGTTTATCGATATGCCGGAGGTAACCTGCAATGATTGACTAGGAAAAAAAGTTCAAGTAAAATGTAATCCAGATAATACAATTAAATTATTTGTTACAAAATTGGACTCCTCCAGAATTGTATTTATTTCACTCTGAACCAAACCTGAAAACGAGATATCTCATGACTTATTTACAATAAGATGATACAACTGGTGAACAGAAAAAACTGATAGCCACAAAATCTCATGCGTGAAGAGAAAGAAATGTGATAACAACATAGAAATTTGGCTTCACATTGCATCATTTCATGAATATCCTAATTTTACGCTTTCATTTCCATACAAATTAGTCTTTTCATAACAATTCTAAATAAGTGTTTAAAATTTAAAAATGTAAAATAAGCGTCTCAGCATATGTGATATGATCATTTAATGACATAAAGCTCGGTTGGATTTCATTGATAATTAATATGTATAACAGCAAATTACATATAAGTAAGGATCTGATACCATGCTTCTAAATGAGGTACTTAACTTTCTCGTGGAGCTGCAAATATTTAGACTTGCAATGCATATATAAACCTTACTCTCATTTCATCTTTATTGCATTTTGTAAATAAATACAACATAACCTGGCAGTTGCAAAACCAACGCCAGTTCTGTTTTATCCCCTTAGGGGCTCACCTTGGTGAGTACAGGAAGTGGCAACCCGGAGGTGCCTGAGCTACCCAGTGTTCGGGGGTATAACTGGACGACCCTGCTTCCTGGGGACATAAATAGGGAAGCCTGGCCCTCCAGATTGGGGGTTGAGCTTTAGGATAACAACCTAATCTTGTAAGAAACCTATTGTTACGAAACCTGCAAAGAAGCCTTGGAGTGATTTAATGTTGGCGACCTGGAAGGTAAGGACAATGTTGAAGCCTGGAAAAATGAAAGAAATAGCAAATGAAATATAATATAAATTAGACGTCGTAGCCCTTCGAGAAATAAGATGGGCAGGGGAAGGTGAAATAGATAAGAAGGAATGTACGGTATTATATAGTGGATCAAAATAATCTGGACTGATTGGTACAGGATTCATTATTGCAAAGGAAATCAAAAAGAGCCTAATAGAATTTTAGCCAATTAATGAACGAATTTGTAAAATACGCCTTAAAGTATAACTATAATATCCATATATGCATCTACAGAAGAAAAGGAAGAGTTGTATGAAAACCTAGAAAATACATGTAACTTAGTAGAAACTTATGACACATTGGTGTTAATGGGATATTTTAATGCAAACGTGGGAAAAGAAGACCATTTAAATGTTGTGGCAGGGAAACATACATTACATCAAATAAGTAATGAAAATGGTAGTTTACTTGGACAATTTTCAGTTATAAATAACACGATTATTAAAAGCACCTGCTTCCCTCATAAGGATATACATAAAGGAATTAATGGAAATTAATTATTCTTTCACACATAAAGGAACATGGAAAATGCCAGGTTCAAATATAGTAAATCAAATTGATCATGTTTTAATCAGAGCAAGACACTCATCATCAATTATAGATGTAAGAAGTTACGGAGGTCCAAATTGTGATTTGGATCACTTTTTCGTTAAAGTGAGAATGAGAATAGGAATAAAGAAAATGTATAGTGTTCAAGAAGATGGGATAGGGAAAAACTGGAAGATAAAAAGGAAATAAAAAAGTTTCAAAAGCTGATGAACAGCAAATTAAATGAAAAAGGAATAAAAGAAGGTATAGAAGAACAATGGAAGATAATTAAAGACACAGTAAAAAAAGTAGCAACAATTAGTATAGGCGAAAAGAAAATTGGAAGAAATATAGAATGGTATGATAAAGAATGTGAGCAAGCAATAGAAATTAAGAATATGGCTAGGAAAAAATGCTTAAGAAAGAAACTAGAAGTAACTATGAAGAATATTGCCAAAGAAGAAGAGATGCTAATATCTAAGGAGAAGAAACGAGAATATTGGAAAATGCGAATCCAAGAAATAGAAATATTGCACCAAAGAGTGAGATAAGGAAATTCTATACAGCACTAAAGCAAATTAAACAAGGGAAACTGAATAGAATGAGAGGATGTTTAAGTAAAGAAGGTAATATTGTTGGAGAATATAAGGATATATTACAAAGATGGGCCGAATACTACAAAGAGTTGTTAAATAAGGAGCAAACAATAAATAATCTGGAACAAGGAGGGAATGGAGATGAAAGAATAGAAGAAGAAGAAGAAGAAGAAGAAGAAGAAGAAGAAGAAGAAGAAGAAGAAGAAGAAGAAGAGCCGGATATTTGGAATGTTAGAATAGCAATACAGAACTTGATGAATAATAAAACACCAGGAGAAGATGACATAATTGCTGAGCTAATTAAATATGGTGGAAATGGAACTATGAAAGCAATACATAAGTTAATAATAGAAATATGGAGGAAAGAACAGATGCCTGAAAGTTGGAAGACAGGCATAATATGCCCAATATACAAAAAGGGTAATAAATATCAATGTCATAATTATAGGGGAATTACATTACTCAATGTGGTATATTAAAACATTTTCAATTATTTTAAATGATAAAGCTAAAAAGCATATGGAAAGTTTATTAGGTAGACTTAGAAGTGACAAGAGCACAATAGACCAGATATTCGTAATAAGACAAATAATGGAAAAATTCTACAAGCATGGTATAGACTTACACTTCCTGTTCATTGACTTCAAGCATGCATTTGATTCAGTTGATAGAGGAGCCCTCTATAAAACTCTGCAATGTTTTAAAATGCAACCAAATATAATAAGATTTGAAAGGAAAATATTAAGACGAATCTTTGGACCTGTAAAAGATGAAGATCAATGGAGAATAAGATATAATCATGAAATAGAAGAATTAATAAATAAGCAAGATATTGTGAAATTTATAAAAGCAAAAAAGATAAGAAGTCTAGGGCATATAGAGAGAATGACGGAAGATAGAATACCAAAAAATATTGAGAGTAAGGTTGTATAATAGAAGACAAATAGGAAGACCGAGAACAAGGTGGTTAGATGATGTAATGGAGGACCAAAGAACGATCAGAATCAGAGGCTGGAAAAGTAAAGCAGAAGAGAGAGATGTGTGGAGGAGGATCGTGCAGGAGGCTGAAGCCCACCAAGGGCTGTAGAGCCAGCAAAGAAGAAGTTCTGTTTTATCAAGATATCTTACGGTATGTATGTAAAATTGTTTGAGAAATCAAAAACTTGATTTAAATTTCCTAACAGGTTAAAAGTTAATCACTGGGTTGACTGTTGCTTGTTGTGTTGTTGTACTGGTTTGTTGGAAATTTTATCTCTTGTAGAGCACTGTAGGAAACTCTATTTTAAAGAACCGAAGTAACAACAATTTAATAATTTGAACACATTTAATTACAATAATAATTACTATATGATGTAACGTAACTAATTTACTACATTTCACTAAGAAAGGTAAAGCTCCTGATAATAAAATATCTGGCATTTATCTATTTAGTTGCTTACATTGCGATCAAGAAAGACCAAATGTAAGTAGGAACCAGGACGAAAGAATATTTTCGTAACATTAAGTACATTCAAACATATAAATTGGCCGTAGCAGATCATTTTTGGTCATCTCATTATAAATCCAGAATATAAACTATTAAGACAATTAAATGATCTGAAAGACTTAATTGTTTGTGAAAAAGTACTTATTTTAAAAAAAGTATTGTAGTGACCTCTAGTGACCGTAACATTGACAAAAACAAAATTGAATGTGATTGATAATTAAAGAAATGTTTAGGAAATTGTCAACTTATAATTTCTTGAAATTTCCATCAATTACTTTAAAGATAAGTTACATTATAAATTTGTGTAGTTCTGCTGCATCACTGTTCAGTTTTACGTAATTATTGATTCAGATGGATGCCATTTCCAAAATCTGTGATTAAGAATGTTTTGTGTTTATTCTGGTAATGGTTAATGTGATTTAAAGTTTAATTTGACATGCATACGAGGGGCTGTTGTGAAGTTTTAATTATCACCCTTTAAAACTGTGATAGTTTGTGTTGATTTGTGTTTGTTAGTTCTTGTTTATGTAGTCACCATACACATTTACACTTTTTCCCAGCGTTTCTTGATCTTCCGAATACCTTGATTGTAGAACTGCAGAATTCGCTATAAACTACTCTTCCACGTCATTAAAGACGTTATTTGTGTTGTCAATAAGGAGGATGTTGTGAGGTCTCAAAGCCACATTCCCTTGTTTTGTCAACTGTAACTTGAGATGAATGAACTGGTGAATTGTCAGACAGAAGACGAACAACTTTGGAGGACATACCGCGCCGTTTCTTAATCAGAGCTGCTCATAACTTGTCTAGAAGATTACAGTAATATCTGTCAGTGATGGTTTGACATTGGCGACAATTTGTAACGATGGCTCCACGACAGTCCCAGAAAACTGACAGCATGACCTTCCCACCTGACGTTTGTACCTTTGCCCTTTCGGGAGAGAGGACTTGGCATATTTCCATTCCATGCTCATGGTTTTTGTCCGTGGATCATACTGGTAGATCCAGGATTCTTCCATGGTTACTAGACGATAAAACATCATATTTATCCGGTTCCTACAGCATCAACATCTGTCCTGAAAGGTCACGTCATGTTTGCTTTTGAAGGGGATAGCAAATATGGAACCCACCATGCAGACACCTTAGACTTGTTTAGTTATCCTCTACCGGGTGGTGAGGAGGATTAACGACGTGGTGTACCGAATCCAGGAGGTGCCCCAAGGGAAGATGATGGTGCTACACCTGGATCGTGTGGCCCGTTACGATGGTGCTGTTCGGGACGACCAGCCTGGAGGAGGGAGGGGTGTCGCGGCAACGGGCAGAAAATTTTCTGCGCAAATTGATAACGGACGGATCGTGTTTTTCGGTAATAAAGAGCTTTAATCAGCAGATAGCGTGAGATAGATGTCTGCCGAAACAATCAAACTGAGATAAATGTCAATTTGTGGTGACGTCTTGGTTATAGAAATTATTCGATTTCTTTATTGTTCCGGAAATATCTAGAATTTATCAATGAGGCATATAAGAACGCGACGCCTTGCCAAGAGTAGTAAAGAGTCGTGAGCAGTAAACAGCTGTAGAGTGTTGTATTGAGAACGCTGTTTGTTATTGTCATCGACCTTGGTAGATTGTGGTGTGTACGTGACGTAATGTTGTTTCGTGAGAATTGAACAGTGTATTTCTACGGAAATAAAGAACATTTGGAATTTCTGGAAATTGAACTTTTAAGTCTACGAAATCACAGTGTTACGATACTTTATCTTTTAAATTCTGGGAGTGTTATTTTATTCCGACTCTACCAAACTTTCTCTTTCCAAACTTTGTTCCAAATATAGTTGCTGTTAAAGAACAATTTATTTCCATTACAACGTGTATTTCTGCTGAAATATCGAAATTGTATACAACAACACCTCTGCTTACCTTACGCAGCAAAACAAAAAATGGGTAGAGAATATCATGTTAAAAACTGATGATCAGGTCTTCTGTTTCTTACAGTCAATCTTAGGATTGGCGGCTCCGACCACCATCCGCAGACTGGAAATCGTGCAGAATCGGGAATTAAGGATGATCTACGGTACTGGGCGCAGATTCCCTACTCACATCCTACACGAATATTCCCAAATCCCTTACATAGAGGATGTGGTAAGAGAGAGATCTCGAACCCTCCATCAAAAACTGTCTACCCATTCCAACCAGCTGGTCAACACTCTGGGTCGGTATGACCACAGAGCTCCTCACAGGAGGAGGAGGTACAAGCTCCCCAAGGACGCCATGGGCTATTAGCCAGAAGGGGTTCTCTCCATCCCACCGTAAACCCAGGAACAGAAAAGGGTCTAGATAATTCCCCCACACAGTCTCCTATCCCCTCTGATCGTGCTGTCTTCACTCCGACCTCCTTCAAGCGGGGAGTTCGGGTGAAGGAAGCCTTGGGAATACATACCCCAGGCGGCAGCCTGAGCAGCTTAACCCAACAGATAAGAGAAACCCATGCCCCGACATAAAACAAAACAGATAACTTCTACACTACCCAGATAAAGCCGCAGTAAGCGGCTAGGTGCTGGACGAAACCATTCCGTCCAGGTAAACCTGGACGACTCGATTCTTCTGCTGGTCTGCTACCTAACTTGGCGCGAAATGCGACACTAGGCCACAAAGGTGTACAAAGAGCACTAAGCTATGTAGTGACCATCACCTCCCTTTTGATCAATTTTACAAACATATACTACTGATCCATTAATTACCATTTAAAAAAACCTCCGGTTTGCAGTCGACATTTTTATTAGGTGATTTAATAAGTAATGTCAGTTTTTTTTTAATTTTGTGTTTTGGGAAATTTATTGGGTTCCTTTGATTTAGCAATGGTATTTACAGCATGTTATGTCTAGTGTCAGGTACATTGCGTGCATTTATGGGTCTTCAGTTGTTAATAAACATTCACAAAATGGAGATAACAGAGTGTGAATATAGAGTCCTTATAGTACACTACAGGAAACAAGGTTATAAAGTCGCTCCTGCAGCACGAACGACATATAAAGTGGAAGGAGAAGGGGTCGTTAGTGAGCGTAGGGCACAACGATGCTACCAAAGTTTTGACAATAGAGACGAAAACACGTTCTGGAAGACCTAAGGTATGGAATATTGAACATACCCTAACTTATGTTCTTGCATAAGAACTGTTGCTTCAAATGATAACATACATCACACCGCATTAAGACACTTGTAAAATCATACAGAGAGTGTAGATCTGTACCTCATGAACTGACACCTCATTAGGCTGAACTTAGAGCAGATATCTGTCATCAGCTTATACGTAATCCTATGGGTGATTTATTTGTCAGCCTAATTGTCACTTGCGATGATCAATGGGAGTATTACCGAAACCCTGATACCTCGAAAGAGCGGCTTGATCCCTGCCAACCTGCCACATTCATCGTTAATAAAATATCAATTCGGTACAAAAGTAATATTGTGTGTCTGATGGAACTTTGAACGTTTGAATCACTGCACGTATTGTTTTTCTTGAAAAATGACATTACATATGATACAGTGTCTGTGAGTGTGTTTGTGTGTGTGTGTGTTGCTTACACTTTCAGGATTTGACTGAACTAAATACATTAGCATTTTTAAATAGAGAACTCAAAACAACTAATTGGTTATACATATTTATGTCCTTATAAACACGACACTAAGAAAAGTCTGAAGACAATTGCTCGATTATTCATATCACATTATCTTGTGACCAGTCAAACTTAATTTTATAAAGGTACTAATAGTAGTCTGTCTTCCGCCGTGACGTAGTGGACTGGAGGGCTGTGCTTTGGTTCCCTGTCACGGAATAAAGGATATAGGACCTGTGACCACTCAGCATCATAAGGAAACTGATTAGCTACGTTAGGTAGCGAATCCTGGTCTGCAAAGTCAACATTCTGACTGCCCAATCGTATGTGGGCGTGAGGTTGGTAGACGGGTTGTCACACTCAGACAAACTTTGGGCAGTCACGTCGCGTGTTTAATTTATTAATAATAGTTTATATGACGACATTTACCGAAATATTCCACAGCAAACTTTACGCAGTAAGAAACAGTTGATGGTATTCCCAGGAGACGAGAGGCTTTCAACGAACGTGGTAGAGCTAACAGAACATTCTCCAACAAATCAACTTGCTAATAAAGGAATAAAATTAACAAATTACAAAGAAAGTTTGGCTGTGTACACATATGACGTGTTCTACTCTTGTACAACTGAGATAAACGAATTGCCGGCACAGATTAAGTTACGCTTCTGGAAGGTGGTAGAATATTCGGCTTCTTTATTGTTGTTGAACATTCTCGAATTTATCAATGAGGTATCTAAAAAGGCGACGACTCAACAAGAGTCAGTTGTGAACAGATGTTGTAACAAGAGTCGTAAACAGAGAGGAGTAAACAGCTGTAGAGAATTGTAACGGGAGCTGATGTTGTAGAGTGATGTAATCAGAACGCTGTGTGGTCATTGACCTTGGTAGACTGTGTGTATGTGTCGTAATGCTGTTACGTGAGAATTATTCAGAATGTATTTCTACGGAAATAAAGAACATTTGGAACATCTGTAACTCGGACTTTTAATTCTACTAACCCACAAAGTCACAACTGGTGTCAGGAGTGAGAGACACATTCCACAATGGAGGCAGCATTGGAGAAGATGTTAGCAGAGCTGAAACAAATGAAGACGGCTAACGACAACTTCACCGAGAACATGGAATAAATGAAGCCTGAATTAACAGCGAAGACAGAAACGGCAAACCACAACCTGGCCGCGGGTCTGAAGGAAATGAGAACGGCGAACGATAGCCTGGCGGAGAAGATGACCCTACTGACCACGGAGATGAAAGCGGCAAACGAGTCCCTCGCCACGAAGTCTGAAGAGCAGTTGGCCTGCGTGAGAGATGACGTCACGGAGCTGGGCAGGTGGACGAGCGCGTCGAAGACCTGGCGAGCCGCGTTAACGAGCTAGAGGGAAAGGCCGACCGCAACGCAAGGTCCTTGCACGCTATGGTGAAGGACGTCGTCGGCAGGAGGTTAAAGGATTTAAGGGTCGACGCGCCGGGACACAACACAACATCTGCGCGCGGCTTATTGTTGTACCGGTAGGCATAAACTCGTACAGCAATACACCTTTTCTGTCCCAGAAAACACTGGCCATCACTTCGCCGGTAGAAAATGTCTCCTCGAATATTCGCGGCTTCCGCGAATTCGAATGCCGCCACTGACGAGAACGTTCTTTAAAATGTTTAAAGAGGGGAGACAATCAATTGCAAAGGAAGATGGACCCGTTGCTCCGGGTACTGCTCTTACGGAAGAAAACATCAACACTAGTGCTGCCATTGTGAGAGAGTATCGATGATTTACCTTAAGATCACTTTCCGAAATACTGAACATTTCATGGGGTGCCACCCACACGTTGGTCACAGAAACATTACACATGAGACGTTTTTGTGCGCGATGGGTTCCAAGACTCTTGATTCCCGAAGAAAAGGACATTCGCATGCAGGTCTGCATGCAGTTAAAGTTGATGCTAGAGGAAGGTCCTCAGTTTCTTCGAAATGTAATCACTGCTGATGAAACTTGGCTACATTATTTTCATCCTGAGAGCAAACAGCAAAGCTCAATGTGGAAATCTCCTTCATCACCAACCCCCTAAAAAGCAAAAGTGGTTGCTTCTTCAGGGAAAATTATGGTCCTGTCATTCTTTGATATTCTTGGAGTGGGTTATCAGCATGTTGTACCTGCACACACATCAGTAACTGGAGAATTCCACAGGGATGTCATGAAAACATTGCAAGTCCATACCAGGCGGTGGAGGTTATTTTGAAGGATCTATGAAAATTTGTTTGCAGCGTGTCTTTGAAGACTGACAGAAACGCTGGGACACATCGCATTCAGGGGACACTACTTTGAGGAGGACCACCAAAGATATGAGGATGAGTAAAGGTACGTTGTGAAAATAATGTTATCGTTCTTTATTGAAGAGTCCTCGTATACATAATGCGCTTATAAGCCATTTACTTATTTAACCACCTAAATACAAACGTTGACTACAAACCGGAGAAGTTTGAATAGTAATTCAAGGATCACCAGTAAAAGTTTGTAAAATTGATCAAAAGGGATGTCTTGGTCACTACATGGGTTCTGGCCACTTTGTACACCATGGCCTAGTGTCGCATTTCGCACCACCGTTTTCTGCCTTGCCATATAAGAGTTAGTATAAGCTCGTAAGAGCGACCCCGTAGCATCAGACCTCCCCGCTAAGCTTTTTTTAAGTGGAGGAAAAATCCATTTATGGACTGACCCCAGCTGTACTGGAATGGCACAGCCAGGAGAGTGAGCTTCACCCTAAGTTACTACTCACTAAAACACCTTCACTGGAGATTAGTTTGGAGAGGAATTCCGGCAGTACCGCTAGATGCACCTGCGGATTAATGGAGAGGATGTGTAGGTAAGGCCGTATGGCGTTACCGAAGTGAGACTTGTTGCTAGGACATAAGCATGGCCGAGGCTCTGAATATGCCCTTGCGGATTCAAAGTGAAGGTGAAGGATTCAAGGTGAAGGATGTGTTAAGGTGTAGTGTCGTTTCCTGTAGGAAGCGCGGTCTTACACTAGTAACTGTGTCCTCCAATAGTGGAGAAGTCTTGTGTTTTGCGTACTTAGAATTTGTATGGTTAGTGTAGTCATTACTTTGTAATTAATATCTAATGGTCTTCATCCTAATACAATTAGGGCGTGTCATTAATGTTAGTAGAGATCGCCAAAACAGCGCTAGTAACTCGTTTTTTATATTTCATGTAAGTATATGTTAAGAATGGTAGTTTCTACTTCGCTTTAGCTGCGTCTGATTTGTGTCTAATTCTAATATGAAATCGTGGTCAAGATTGAGATGTCAATGTCGTACGAGTGTGGAGGGAGAGGAATGACCCCTCCCTCCGGAGCCGCCTTGACTAAGAGCAAGGACTTTCTGGACTGCCAATTGTCTGGATGCGGTGTGTAGTTATGGGTAATTCTTATCACTTCTATGGAAGTCTTACTAGTGAGTTTAGGTACTCTTGGATGTCAATTTATGGATCTCGCATGCCAATGGTCCTCTCAAATATGGACAATGTCCTTTTATGTTTATTACGGTTGGTTTCATAAGTTCCTACCTGTTGAATTAGTTCATTGTCATTTTCGTCTTTTCGCTTATATACATTAAAACTGAGTTTTTTGATAAACTCCTCAATTGTGAGTACTTTTAGCTCATTGTGCAACAGATTGGCCGGAGCTACCGGCGGTTACTTTGTAATTATTCTTATTATTCTGTTTTGTACGTTTGTAGCTTATTTATGTGGGTTTTAGCAGCATATCCCCATACGTGGGCTGCGTACGTGATGATTGGCTTTAGTAATGTCTTATATAGGGTGAGGTCCATATGAACTTTAAGTTGGCTGTTTATATTAAATATCGGGTATAATTTGTTTAGCTGACCATTGGCCTTGGCTCTAATCGTGGTGATGTGCTTGCTCCAGGTGACGCCCTGGTCCATTACCAGACCTAAATAGGTCACTTGGTCTTTCCAGTCGATACCTTCGCCTTGGTATATCAGTGGCTGAAGGGTCCGCTTGTTTTTCCTATGTGGGAGTCTTTTTGTAAAGATTATGGCTTGAGTTTTTCTAGGATTTACTTTCATTCTCCACTTGGAGAACCAGGTCTCAAGTGTATTTAGGTCGTTCTGGAGCCGTTGATGAATGAGTCGTGGCTGTGCTGACTGAGTCACTAGTGCGTTGTCGTAACGCGAGCGCTGGAACACCCTGTGAAGCAGCTGAGAGCGGGAGACAGGGAAGGTTCGGTTAGCCACGCCCTCGCCTCGTTTGTCCTATAGTGGTGACAGGCTGTGGTCAGGGGAAAAACATGACTGTGTCGCCTGTTTCTCCTACACCTGATTCTCGATCTTTCGTTTACTGGAATCTTCGCCTGGGAACCAGAGAAGCGGAGAAGTGGGCGATATTCCTATATAAAGAGGGTTACAGACGGACAGAGTAGAGTTGGTTTTGTCAGTCAGTTGGTTAGTGTGTGAGTGAGGACAGTTCTTGGTGTAAGAAGGCAGTGTTAGTCAGTGACGTGTTAATGAACGAAAGGATTGTGCAACGGAAGCCTGTACGAACTGTGTATGTGTATCGGAGTTTATGTAATCGCGAGTACAAGTGAAGTTGTAACGGACGAACTGGTAAATTGTAATTGTGTGCAGCACGTAATACTGTGTAATCGGCAAGTGTTAAACTGTAAGTCGGTGGAAATAAAGAACATTGTTGAGTGGTGTAATTGGACTTTTTATTTCACGAACCCACAAAGTCACAATATATATATATATATATATATATATATATATATATATATATATTGGTTCTTATTATTTCGGGCCTGTCATCTATATATATTAAAAGGCGTCGGTCCCAGCAGACTTTTTTGTGGGACGCCTGCTTTAATATGCCTCACGGTAGATACTGTATCTTCTACCGCTGTGCGAAAGTATCTATCAGACAGGTGATCCTTAATTATGGATACTGCCGTTGGTTATCTCTTCGGTCATTCGCAAAAGTTGGAGTGTGGTAGAGTGCTGAGCTCTGAACCCAAATTGCTCTCGTATAAGAATGTTGTGTTTGTGAATATGCTTATTGATTGTTTTTAGAATTATCTTCTCTAGTACTTTGCTAAAGTGTTTAATAGGCTAATTGGCCTGTAATTGATCGGAAGTGCTAGATTTTTGTTCGCTTTGGGAAAGAGGAGTATTTTGACTTCTTTCTTTTTTCTTTCTTTATGATTTGTAAGTTAAAGTACATTAGAGAGAATTAAGTCACGATGAACCAGACTATTAAACTAATCCTTTATTTTTATTCAGATCTATTATACATACAGCACTTTGATCAAATTCACATAAGTCAATAGAATGTTTGCCAAAAAGTAATAAAAACGTGTCACAATTAGCTTGTGTAAAGATTTGATCATACAGATTTGTACCAAAGTCATATCTCGGTACACGTTTTACATTCTCCACTACGTACTTAGTGTAAGTAGCTCAAGTATTGTATTGTGCCCGATATTAGATCACGAAAATTCATCAAAAATGAATATTTTAACTACCTGAATAAAAGGCGTAGAAACTTTAGAAAAGTTGCCCTGTATATGTATTGTGACTTTGTTGGTTCGTGAAATTAAAAGTCCAATTGCTCAAATTCAAAATATTCTTTGTTTCCACCGAATTACAGTTGGAACACTTGCCGATTACATAGAATTACGTAGCATACACAATTACCAGTTCGTCTGTCATAGGTACCTAGCACGGCGCACCTTACGGCTGCTCGCCAAGAACTGAACTGACTCGTCCACTGCAGCCCTTATATAAGAAGATTGCCGTTTCTGGAAACTTCGCGGCTCGGAACGTCTTCCGATGGTTCCAGGCGTCCGAGGGAGGTTAAAGAGACGGTAAAATGCCTCCTCACACTTCACTTCCTTCAGTGAACGCCACAAGATAAATGGTTAGGCGTTGGCTGAATGTCTTCTGTCCCCCACCCAGCTACTAGCTGGTAGTGACTTCCGATAATTAGGTGACACTGCTGCCTCCTCAAAGCTGGTCGACCCGAACAGCACCATCGTCGCGGGTCAGGC
This sequence comes from Mantis religiosa, assembly GCA_030765055.1. Classification (NCBI taxonomy): domain Eukaryota; kingdom Metazoa; phylum Arthropoda; class Insecta; order Mantodea; family Mantidae; genus Mantis; species Mantis religiosa. The sequence continues at coordinate 829,893 of JAUKNK010000061.1, forward strand.
GATACAGGTGTAACACAAAAATCTTTCCTCGGGGAACCTTCTGGATGCGGTAGACTACGCCGTTAATCATCTTTACCACCCGGTACGGCCCTTGCCATGGCTGCTAAAGCTTCGGGCAGCGTCCCTTGGTCCGGGTAGGACGGTACAATCAGACCGGGTCACCTTGTTGGAACACTTGGCTGTTGGCTTGCCTGTCGTATCGTGTCTTCATGCGGTCGCTCGCCTTCTGGATGTTCTGGAGAGCCATCTCGTGCATGTCGTGGAGGTGGTCCACCAAGTTCTCCACATACTCGGTCGCTGGCTGTTTCGCTTCCGGAGGGCTTCCAAAAGCCAGGTCACATGGGATGCGTAACTCTCGGCCAAAAATTAACCTGGCTGGCGTCGTCCCAGTTGTATAGTGTGTAGACGAGCGGTAGGCCAGCAACAACAGTGGCACCTTGACGTCCCAGTCTCGCTGATGGCTGTCAACGAACTTCCTCAGGTGTTCCTCTAAGGTCTTGATGTACCTTTCGACCATGCCATCCGATTGGGGATGTAGAGGCGTAGTGTTAGTCTTGTTCACCCCAAGCCTTTGTAGTGCCTCCTTCATTAGGTTGGACTCAAAGTTGGTACCCTGGTCACTGTGTAGCTCTAACGGCACCCCAAATCGACAGAACACTTGCTCCACGAGGCAGTCTGTGATTGTCTTTGCCTCTTGGTTTGGGATGGCATACACCTCCGGCCACTTGGTTATCAGTGGTTAGACCACCTCTGCAAAAATGCAACAGACATCTATCCAACATTGGTGCAGAAAGACACGTGGATGCAATTAGTGCCAGTCAGTTTTGGAAAATACTGACCATGTTTCCTCTCAGTTCATATTTATAAAAATAGAATTGCAGAAGTTCCTATTGAAAATAAACAAAATAAATTTAAAACCAATGCCAATGTGATGCATATCCTGAAAATCCAGAAGTAGTCATACTCCACATTGGTACCAACAATTTAAAAAAGGTGAAAGCTGCAGATGCAATACTAGTTGATATATATGATCTTATAAAATCCACAAGGAAAGTGTTTCCTACGGCTTGTGTAGCAGTAAACAGTGTAGGAAAAAGACGTGATATTCATCCAAATTTTTGAGGTATATAAATGGAAACATAAGGTGGGCCTGTAATCGGATGGGATCATGGAAGTTAAGTCAGGTTTTAGACAATGTGGTAAATATAATAAATAATCAGGGAATCTAACCCCACAATCAGATGCTGTAACATACAGGGGAAAACCCTCTGTAAATAAAAAATTGGAAACAGAAAGAGTTCACAAAGTAATCAGGCTTCTTGTTTCTCCATCTTAATTCACAGGGAATTTGTTCCAAAATTGATGATTTTAATCTACTAATAAATGAAATTAAAATTATTAAATTTGGAATAATTTGCTTAAATGAGCACTGGTTGGGAAAAAATGAGACTCATCTTCTTAATAAATTGGAAGGTTTTGCATTAGCTGATTACTATAGCAGGAGCAATGCAGCCCGCGGTCGGCAAGAAGAACTGTTAAAGCAAGTAAAGTTCAGATAAGATCTAAAAGTCCTAGAGGAAGATTTTAATTTCAAATTGTCCGCAATAGAAATCAGCAGCCTAAATACAGTTGTGATATCTGCATATAAAGTCCCTTATCATTCCTCATTACAACCATTTTGAAAAAAATATTAAGAAATTGATGTCTATTCTTCGAAATGAAAGAAATAGTAAAATTATAATAGCTTTAGTTAGGAACATAAACCTTGGAAAATTAAATGATGAATTTCACTTAAACTCAAATGAAATGTCATCAGACAGAAGATATAGTGGAGCATCAATAACTTATCTTGACACTATACACCACCATGGCTTTGACATTAGAAATAAATTCTCCACACAAACTACAAGTTTTTCAGACACCTGTATAGATCGTATACTAACAAACAAACAATATGGAGATGAACAATGTTTCCCTTTTGAAACAGGTTTTTCCGACCATAAAGCTGTCCTCATTAATTTTCCAATAAACCAGAGATCAAAAGTAAAACAAACAGTTAATTACCAAACGTATCTACAACCCTGAAAACATTAGTAATTGTTAAGTTAAATTAAGCAACCTAACGTGGAATCTTAATCCTTTTCTTCATACTGATACCAATTATAACAATTTCCTTAGGGAGATTATTGAGTGTTACAATTCCTGTTTTCCAAAACTCACATGCACTCAAATCATTAAAAAATATTTGCTTGACTGGTGTACAGAATGTATAAAGCTCTCTAGGGCACATAAAAGATGGCTACACAGTAAATACAAGTCAACCACTAACACAAAAGAAAAACAATACTACGAAACCTACAGCAAAATCTTTAAAGTAGAAATAAAACAAGTTAAACAAATGGCAATTGGGACTTACATAAAAAATGCAGGCAATAAAAGCAGAGCCACGTGGGCCGTAGTAAAAGATGAATTAGATTTGAGTGAAACTGTGAATACTGGGCCATCCGTGCTTAATTTAAATTATCCAGATGCCAGATGCTAAGAAAAATGCCAGTGCTTTAAATCAGTACTTTGTAAACATTGGTTGTAACACTTGGGGAGTTCCCCCATCCCTAGAGAATACAATAGCAGGCCAATATAAAAACAACTGCCTTATCCTCACATCTACATTTAATATTGAAATGGTCTCTCCAGGTAAGGTTAATATAGTAATAACAAAATTAAAACCAAAAGAAGCCCAGGGTTGGGATGAGTTATCGTCATTCTTAATAAAAGAAATCAGGCATGAAATTAGTGGGCCACTTTGCCCAATAATCAATCAATCAATCAATTTCAATAGGCATTTTTCCCGATAGGATGAAATATGCACTTGTGAAGCCCATTCACAAAGCTGGAAGCAATAAATTTAAAAATTTTAGGCCCATCTCTATACTTACCGCTTTTGCAATAATTTTTGAAAAAAATTGTACACTCACAATTAATTACATATTTGCTAATTACATATTATATCTTAACAACTGCAAGCAGCAAGTAGTTCTACAAAGTAGTAATGGTGAGGCCCACTCAAACTGCAATACAATTAAAAATGGGGTACCACAGGGAAGAGTATTAGGATCATTACTTTACATACTATATACAAATGATCTTCCAAAAAACATCAGTGAAAAATCAATCATGTATGCTGACGATACAACAATTAGGATTAAAGCAATAACCAACATAGTACTGGTGCAGACAATAGCTGAAACAATGTCTGCACTAAAACAGTGGTTTAATAGTAATGGATTAAAACTCAACACATCTGAAACTTCTGTTATGCACTTAAAACAAACAAAAGTAGACAATAACATGTTACACCTCACCAATATAAGTACTGCCATCTCAGCAAAAATACTTGAAATATATGTAAATAATCAGTGAAAATGGCCGGAACATATACATTACATAGCCAAAAGATTAAATTCTGCCTACTTTAACATGTTCTGCCTGTCCCAAATCACAAACTTGGAGACTAGGAAAGTAGTATATTTTAGTGACTTTCATTCTATCATGTTGTATGGAATAATTCTCTGGGGTCATGCAACAGGCTGGGAATCAATATTCAAAACCCATAAGAAAATAATCCGCATAATAACACACACAGGTCAAAAACTTGGGAATATTAACTTTCCCAACGCAATATTTACTAGAGCTTTGCAAGTATATACATATAAATTTTGACAACCTGTATAGTACACAACTTACATTTCATCCAAAATACTTCAAAAAATTTGAAAAGATATTCAAGAGCTTCAACATAAAATTAGCCCCTCAAAACAAACACAACATCCCCAACTTACTAAACCACCCTCTAAAAAATAGCACACCGAAAACTCAATTATCAGGCATTTACCAAATGAGTTGCAAGGATTGTGACAAGATATACATTGGTAAGAACAGAAGGAATCTAGGAACAAGAATGAAAGAACACTTCAGAAATATTAAATTCAAACAAATGGACAAGTCGGCCGTAGCACATCACTTTTGGTCTGAGAATCACAACATAAAACAAGAAATAGAACTGATCAAACAGGCAAAGAAACCTCTGGAACTACAGATTTGGGAAAACATGTTTATTATGAAAAAACAGTCCCTCTTGATGAATTTTGAAATTCCCGCGGTAGATGATGTCATCAAACTTACCAGGACATTAGATGGCAGCACAACACCAAGCCAGATGCAGGCACCGGATGCATCATCAGTCAACCACAGAACTGACGATAGGGGAAGGTTTACTCACTTGCCTAATTTTAGTAACAATGGCACTCCACTTTCTGAAATACTTCTTTTTATTCTATATACTATGATGCTGTTATATGTATATATGAGTGCTGTGATAATACCTCAAAATTGTGAGGAGATTGCTAATGTATATGAATACCTAAAAGAAGAGACAGTACATAAGGATCACTGCTCTCTGAGCATTTCACAGTGATTAAAGAAGTGCAAGAAACAGTTTTAAATCACAACAGAAAACTGGACACTTTTATGAAGAAATGAATACTGCAAATTATGTTATATAGCTATGTAAACTGTAAAATCCAAATTTACCACCAAACACGGTGCTAGTTATCGATAATACTTCTTATCATAATACTAAAACTTCAAACTCTTTAAGAACAGATATACTTTCTTAACTCTGTGTGTAAATGAGAAACTTTTCCGGAAGTATTCTATTTAATTTGTTGGAGACTGTACTTCAGTCTCTTCTCTCTGTTCCCTGAATAGTAATGAGTAAAATAGACAATTCATTGATACGCGAGAGGGTGAAGTCATCACTATGACATATTGTTGCCATTGTAGACCAGCGAAAACAGGTAAGAGACTCACATCAAAGCTTTCATTTGAATGTTTCATGTTCAAGAAGCATTGTGCAAGCTAAGGAAATGGTAACCCTCTCAGAGCAAACCGTGCATTTTCTGCTAGTGTGCTCATGTGCTACTGTTTATCATCAGTTTGCATCTAGTGTAAAAATGAAACATAATTCTTTTTTTCTGTGTGACCAATGATAAGTGTGATACGAGAACTGTTTGGTTATTGTTATTTAAGGAACTTGCAGTGAATCCAACACATGATTTGGTGTGCTCCATTCTCCAAACATCCTTTTCTTTATGGAAAAATGACAAATGTCATGTGGTAAATGTTCGTAGGCCAGTAACAGTGGCATCTTTAGAAAAACTTTGAGGCGAAGCATCTTCAAAATACACCAGGAAATTTAAAGAGTCATTGGTATGAGTATAAATGGCTTTGCAGGAGTAACTATTACACAAAACAATACTACTGGCCTCGTTCTTAGTTGTTCTGCAGAATGAAGTCTTTCATGCTTAGAGAGAATAAAAACTTATCTCCCAAACAGCTTAGGCAATAACAAATTAACATCGTTGGCTACAATTTACATTCAAAAGGACATACTCATTGAACTGATGAAAACTTGCCCCTTCTACGAAGACATCATAGAAGCTGTTATGAGGATGAAAAGCAGAAAAATTGACTTGATACATAAGCAGTAAGGTGAGTCTTATTTTAATTAACTAATAGGTGAAGCAGTAGGCATTAGCACCTTTCTTTTGTTTTTATTTCAGTATTGTAAATTTTGTTTTCCGTTTTCCCTCCTGCTCGAAGTTTATCAGCCACTTAATACTGTCCCTATTACAATTTTGTACACAATCATTAGTCTACTTTAAACTTGTTGCATTGATCATATGACAGTAATTATGATTTTGCAAATTTATGTTAGTTGATTTTCTGAGTCGCCTAATGAATTCGCCCAGAGCCGCACCTGGCTATGTCATCTGCATGAATTTAAGTTGAATGTTAGATTTGTGCAATGGCTCTACAGAGAAAGTGCTACTATCCACACTACTGAAACTTTCAAACATCTACACATCCAATCAAAAACAACCTTCAATCAGAGCAATACCATATCATAAAGGTACGGACCATAACTCAAACAGGCACCATTTTAGGTTGGAAATTGAACCCAGATTTCAGATCTACAACAATGCCAGGTGCTACAGTTGCAACAACATCTTATAAAAACATCAAGAGACATTCCGCAAAATGAACTTTTTTACATTCAATATAGCAATGGCTGTATTGCTGTCATTTGTTCCAGCATTATATCATGAGATGTTATATAACTTTACAGCACTGTCATAATGAGAAACCTGGTAGAGTATATTAATTGTGTAGAGCATCACAGTATAGGATGAAGCAGCAAATAAAAGGTAAAAGAAGAAACAATTTCTGCTCTGTATATTTACAAATGGTAATAGATTGAGAATTTAACATTGTCACATTTAGCATCAGCTATTTATGTCACAGCGTTCCTGCTGCTAGTAGAACCCTAACACTTATATACAACCATAGACGAAGTTGTCTCAACTCTCTTTAAACTGTCTTTAAACTCTTTAAACTGTCTCAGTTTCCTTATGTATTACAGTATCGCTAGTTTTGTCCTAACAGGAGAAAGCTTCCTCATAGAAGATATAGGATATCACCTAATACTAAGGGCCACAAACAGCTGCAGTCAAGCGTTTTGAAGTCTGCAACAGAAAAGGGAAGAAATATGCAAATAATTTTACTACACAGAAGCTATGACCAACCAGAACTGCAAAGACACGAACTGCCAAATAAGGCACCTCATAACTAAAATGGTAGTACATGGCTTCCATTTTAAAGAGTGCAATCAGAAAAAAGTATATAACCACATGTGAAATACAAAGGTTTGTTGTGCGAGGACCTGCAAAATATATCACCTATTGAGGTGTAAGTAGAGGACAAAATCACTGGTGGAATATGCCACAGAAGCTTAATAACTACTCACATGCATGAATCTGCGACTTTCTATCATCAGTAAGTATCGCTAGTTTGCTTACGTAATGTTGGTATATTTCGCGAAATCATGCTTTGGATGTTGGCAACGCTCGAGCCATGAAGTCACGCCCGCCATATTGCTACACCGTTAAAGTACACCTATACCAAGTACTGTTATATCACGTCTGGGGAAACAAGATATTCTACAATTGTTACTTTTCGCGCATTCCTAAAAAATTGCTAAATACGAGAGTAGCTGTTGTACCTGACCTTCATGGACGTAATCCATGTGGCCCTAACCATTACAGCTCTACCAGAGACGGCAATGCGGACGGAGTTAAATACGACACAATGCTTTACGCTACATTGGAAGTAAAAATTTAATTAAAAGACTGAGTTCATTCTTCCAAAATTCACTGAAACATGGACATGTCACAAGACACTTGGTCTAACAAGATTTGTGAAACTCGTTCAGGACAATGAGGCTAACACAATCAGTTTGTTTTGTTCATTGGGACACTTAATACACAAAACAACTTCACCAAATCAACATAAATAATTATAACTACCACCACCATACATCAAAACATGCCTTTTTTTTTATCTCCACTACCAAACATATAACATCAGTAATTATTCTAACCTGAAGTACAACTTTGGAATCAGACCAGTCAAACAAAATTATTAGAAATTTGAATGGCCGTTCTTATTGATGCGTATTTCCTCACAGCGTTGATATTTTCTTCTTCTTTACTCAGTGTCCCTTACTTTCTTGTGTTAAAATCCCATTGAGAACGCAGTTTATCATGTTGTGCCCAGAATAAATTAAAACAACTGCCAAATTGATCATATCACGGTCTAGTAAATCAAATAGTTCACACCGAAGATAAATGATTAAAAGGACGATGAGCTGATATTAATTAAATTGAACACTTTCTGCTTTCAAAATAGCAGATCATGATTTAAAAGAATTAGGTTCTTGTATTTTCACAGGTAAGACATTTGTTTGTTTGATGGTTACCGACCTTGAGCAAAGCTAATACATATCATAGGTTTATGGTGTAACAGTACTTTTATCATTTGGAAATTTGTATCTTTTGTGTTATTCAAAAGGCTCTCGCAGCTGTAATTCCTACATATGACTGTTTTAAGTCTTCAAAACGTAATTTTGTTAGGAAAGTTAACCTTATAAGTAAGACGAGTGCGTTGGTAGCAGGTTTTTGAAGTAATAGCATTTTAGACTATTATAATTGATAAATGTTATTAACTTCTATTTGACCTTATATTGACCGCGTCAGGACTAGACGAGTGCGATAAATGTGTAAAATCGTGTGCTATAGGTATCTCCCATTTCTAATGTAAACAATGTCCGCTGTTTGTCGGTTCGTACCGAGAACAAAACTGAGAGACATTGAACATGTCTTACATTTATGGTCCATGCATTATTACTAGTAATATACCCTCAACCACAACTACACTGACATCTATAAGTTTGTTTTTCTTTTAACTTTATGTAATAACATTGAAAATTAGTGAATCACCAACATTTGAAGATTACCTCAGGACATACATTACAGTAGGTCAGTAATAAAGTAGAACATCAAATCATAGTCGCATGTCATCTGTCGTGTGTATTACAAATTTAAATGCTGAAAGGAATGTTAAAGAAATCCTCCATATTGTACAAGCAGTAAGTATATAAGAATGACTAAAACTTTCTTGAAGACTTTTGATTTATCTAATAGTTTTAAGTAGTGTACAAGATTGTTGTAAATTCTTATTGTGGAATAGTAACATTCCTTCTGTAACAGTTCTAAGTTATTTGTTGTCGATGAGACTCCCTGCATTTCTTGCAGTGTGGTCATGCACAGCAACTTTTGTTTTAAAGTTATTATAATTATTTGTAAGATAACTTAAAAGAAAAATGTACTTATTCAACAATAAGGGTAATAAGTTTTAATATAAATCTTTGTGTTCTGTTTGTAAATATGTGAGTGACCTGAGCTTTCTTTAAGTTATACATCAGTTTGTACCAAATTCTACTTTTGTGAATTGAATTCAAATTATGTTATTCACAAAAAGATGCAACATTTATGATTGTGAACTTTATTGAACTATTAACAAATATACTTGCATCTATATAACATAATCTAGTTCTGGAACATATGTACCTAAGATTACTCACATTTTTAACTCTGCTTCTGCTATCTGGTGCTCTGTTAGCAAATTACGAACATATTACAATTTAAGTCATGTATATGTATATTTTAGCTCCTCCATTTTATTGTGTAACCCTCTTAAGCTTTGATGATATAAGCAGAATGCATCTCCTGATAGTGAAGGGAAGGCATCAATTTTTATATATGATATAAACTGTATCTGTGTGATCTGTAACATTCTTCTCATGATCATGACGTCTCAGTCCCTCTAATGAGAGACACGGAAATGCTGTCTGTCCCTATTGTTAGGTAATATCAACTGTGTTACAGTTTATTACTCCTGTATGTATTTTTAACACGGAAAACTGTTTATCCTTAACTGTTTAACACTGTTTATCCATAACAAAAACATGTGGCTCTCACCAAGGCGGCCCGCGTTCGATCCCAGGCGACTGCAAAGTGAGATTTGTGATGGACAACACGGCGTTGGGGTGGGTTTTCTCCGGGACCTCCGGTTTCCCCCACCATCTCATTCAACCGGTGCTCCATCTTCATCTCATATATCATCAGTGTCACCGCCTGCGGTGCCATATGTAGTAAAATCAGGCGTTAACCACTACACATTTCATTTAGATTTAACAATTCAGACTCAAACACTGGTTGTGTTACATGTTTCACAACTACTAAAGTATACTCTATACACAGTTACTCAGGTAATATTAATACGTTTTATTACACATATATGTTAACAGTGTTGTTAACGGTATCTTGTCTTATGTACTTCCTTTGCAAATTTTCATAATGCCATCTTCAAATGTCTGATTTCAAGTCTCAACAGTGCTTTATGCTCAACTAACAAGTAAAGTATTTGGGCTGGGACAAACATATTTGTATGGAAGATGAATGGTTTGTTACAGGACTATCACGTACCTCTCAATGTGCTGTTCGGTGTTTTTCTGATTTTTTTTCTGATTTTTGTATCATAGAAGGGATACTCATGAACAAGATTTCCTTTATCAATTGTGTTGTGATGGAATGCGACCATGTAAATGAAACCATTCTTTGTCATTGAACATTCCACTGGTAGAAAAATTTAACTTTTTTCTTTCATAAGATTTAAACTAACAGATTATAAAAGTATTTTTCATGCTGAATTCAAATATAATTACAGTTTTTCCCCATCGGGCAGGAGTTTTGTGTGATATTCATTTGAATTTTTTATAATATTCCAAAAAATCCTTAACCAGCTATCTAACTCAAAATTATAACTACTGATCCTGACTTACCTAGTAAGTGGTAGATAGTGATTTTCGGGTATATTTTGCATCTGGAACATCTCTCATTTTAGTCCACAGTAGACAGCCAGCATATTGGAACTCCACTTGCCTTGGTACCTCTTCTCTATTGTAGAAATTTTCTGATGAAAACCCTCACCGTGTTCATCGCTGAGAGCTCCAGGTTTTTTGGGGAAGAAGTCCAAGTGAGAGTCCAAGAAGTGAATTTTAAAAGACATGTTGCATCCCATAGCTTTATAAGAATGCAGAAGATCAGCCACTATGTTATGATAGTTTTTGCTTTGTGGTTTCCAAGAAAATTGCAACACAAACTTTTGAAAGACTGCCAGGCTGCTTTCTCCAGTGGATTTAACAGTCCCTCGAAATGTTCATCAGCCATTAATGATCGGATTTGTGGTCCTATAAAAACTCCTGCTTTCAATTTAGCATCACTGACTTTGGCAAATTTTGATTTCAAGTACAAGAATCCATCAGAAAGTTTATCCATAGCCTTGATGAAATTTTTCAGAACTCCTAACTTAATATGCTGATTGGGAAAGTATGGTTCTGATGAACAGCTACTGGCTTCATATGTAAGATCATTTTTATTTTCATCTGAATCATTTGGAGTTTCAGTCAGGTCAGAACCAGAGTTATCACTTAAGGTCGTATCTGCATATACTGGTACGGGGAACTCTTCACTGTGTAAGACAGGTCTCATTGCAGATTGCAAATTCGGATACTTAAATGTATATTTTGTTTTAGATGTGATTCCTTTAATATTTGTCAAACAAAAATAAAAGTCAGTTAAATGATCCTTCAATTCCCTCCAAATCAAGGGAATTGCAAATGGCATATGATGTGTACCATTTTTCCATCCAGTCAGCAGTCTAACACACGAAACACAGCATGTATTTGGGGCCCAGCTCTTATCAAAATCACCAACTTGACAGCCAAAGTAAAGTTTATAACACTTCTTTACAAGTGGGGTCAAATTTCACCTCTGAGGCTTGAAGGTCAGCTCACCACAAATATAGCAGAAATTATCTGCATGATTTACACAATTTCTTGGAATGATGAAAAAATAAAGCACAGATATACAACATGCACAACATACACAATACACTTCTAAAGAGAAAGGAAGGAAATATTTCACTACTCAACAATCTCACAGTCAGCTCATGACACATCACAATGCCAAACAGGTCTGAACATGTCTAAACAACAACAATTTACAACAATGAACCTGCACAGTCATATTTTATTGTGCTTCAGCATGCCATTGCAAATAATTTCAATAATAGAACTTGAGTAAAATAGCTACATATGAGGTAACAGTTCCTATGACAGGTCAAAGGAAACACTAAAATCATATTTTGAAAAGTAGCTTTTACAGAAAAACTATGCCTGATGGGAAAATTCTGACTACATATCTGAATTCAGGATGGAAAATGCCACTAGATCCACTATTCAGATCTCTTGTGAAAAAAATCCTGTCCAACAGTGATTATTAATCATAAATTGATTGTTCTATCGACATTTCTTATATTTCAGTTACGCAAACTAACCTGACTAGTGGTCACTTCAGTAAATCCTAGACAACTATAATCTTATATGATTGGAGTTTTAAAAGTTCTGTTGATCTCTGTACTGAAGGTTTTGAAATGTTAGTTTCTTGTACAAGGTACTTGAGAGATTTTTGTGGTAGCTATTCTACATTTTGCTGATTGTGTCTAAATGTTACTGCCTAAGTACATGGGGATTTAAGCCTCATTTGCTATTAAGAGCGATCCTGCCTCCCGGAATTAATTTACAAGCAAATTTAGAGATTGGCTATAATTGCTATATATGCCTGTGCTTCTGCCAATCCTCGGACACACACTGGAAGCCATCCTTCACCTTCTTCACGACAGCCTCCAAAGTAGCAACATACTTCCTCCTGACTTCCTTTTACAGACAGGTAAAGACCTGTAATGATGACATTGAGGTATGCATCTCAACCAGACTTTGCAGTTCCATACACAGTTCCACCTCCATCATCTTTTGTACTGGAGTCAATAATCTTGGCGTTCACCTTACACAGACATGTCTCATGTTTAAGTGATTATGCAGAATTGGTAAAACACTGCTTTGGGAACTCTGTAACATGTCTACAAGACTGTCAGTTCTAATTTGCAGGTCTTCCCAAACAATAATGCCAGCCTTGTTATGTTTGCCAGAGTCCCTAGTCCATCTTACTTTATTATAGAAACATGGCTTTCCCTAAATATCTTGAACCACTGAAGTATCGTGGTGTGTGGCAGATCATTATCACTGTACGCCTCCTGCAGCATTCTCTAACCTTCTGTGTCGGATTTCTGCAAACAAAAGCAAAGCTTTAATGCAGTGTATCGCTCTTTGCGTAACATCTCCATTTTCTCTGTAGGCTGCTGACGAAGTGACCTAATTCGTTTGTTCTCTATGTACAAATGCATGGGCAAGGGAGTGTGTGCTTTGTCCACCAATCAGAGCTGATCCATTGGCATCATGTGAAGTTGTTTCTGTAGTTCTGCCATTGTTGTGTGCATCAACAAAGAGTTGCTGTCAGTGTTTATTGACTCACCCTCACATGACCCTCTCATGAACGTTACATTTCAGTTCCTCTACAAGGAGACATGGAAGTGCCCTCTTGCCTCAGAAGTATAGCATGTTTACATCCTTATTGTGTGTGTGTGTATTTAATGCTCAGAATTTGATAATAAAATGATTTTTATTCTTGCTTCCCAATATTTGGAGACTAGATCTTGATTTTGGAGAGTTTCACATACAGTTAGATGATCGATGTTCATTAAATCATCTTTACCACATAAACAGCACTGTGGAGAAGTTGTTAAGCCAATCTTGAATAAATGTCCATTCAAGCAATTGTGGCCTGTGATTAATCTGAACATTGCTACTGAAGATTTTCGAGGTAGTTCTGGAATTGTCTTTAGTTTGTTTTGGAGATCTTTCCAAATAAGTTTTACTGAGGAAACTAGATAGTTGTTATATAGTTTTTTGAAGATGTTTTTGATTAATCTTTTAACTGTTTCATAGGGGATATTTTGTTTCGTTGTTTGAGATATTTTGGAACCCTTCTTGGCCAACATATCTGCTTGCTCATTGCCAGTAATTCCACAGTGAGATGGTATGCATTGGAAAACTATATGTATATTTTAATTTTGAAGATGTTTAATCATATTATGAATTTCATTTATCTTTTCTGTTTTTGGGCTGGCATTTGAAATAATGGCCTGAATAGCTGCTGTAGATTCTGTTAAGAAAACTATGTTGGAAAGCTTATTTGTCCTGACAAATAGATTTTGTAAGGAAGTATAAATTGCATCAATTTCTCCATCAAAACTTGTTAAGTAAATTCCAACATGCTTATAGAAAGAAAAGAATTTACAGGTAGCTCCTGCTCCTGCTCCATCTTCTTGATTATAAAGAGAGCCATCTGTAAAGATGTGTGTCCATTTGTCAACTGGATATCTTACATTTATGGTTTCAAGGGCATATGCTTTAGCTTCTGTAGATGAGTATTCCTTCTTTTTAAAATCTGCAAGTAAATCTAGGTAGTATTCTAATTCAACGATGTTCAGTGTGTTATTAAGAGACATGAAAGGTTCTATTTTGGATGGATAATTCAGTTTATTTCTTAGTTGTTGAACTTTCTGTATGAAGCCTAATTGAGTTTTCAAACTGAAGGTGGATGTGTGTTGTTTTACCCATTTATTATTCTCTGGAATTCTTAAGAGCTTTTCATGTGTTAAAGGGACTTGCATTTCTAAATCTGTCATTATGGGTGTGTTACATGTAAATGCTTGTAAGGTTATTATAGGAGTAGTTTTTATAGCTCCAGTAATTAACCTAAGAGCTTGATTTTGTGTGCACTCCAGTATCATGGAAGTCGAAGGTGATGATGTTATCAGTACTTCTCCATAGTAATTAAGAACTGGCCTTATATATGTATTATCTGTAGTTAAGACAATAAAGCAGAACTCCATAAGTTACTACATGAGAAAAACATCCTTATTGTTAGGTAACATCAACGATTGTATTTCAGTTTATTACTACTGAGTCAGTTTGTAACACTGAAACACTTTACTCGTTTGTTCTTAAGGAGAACATGTTATATAAATGACATGATATTAGTGCGGCTAGCATCACATACTGATTTGTGAAAAATAAACTAAGTCCATAATTCTGACTCAAACACTGGATGTGCTGCATATTTCTCAACTGCTAAACTCTACTCTATACACAATTACTCAGATTAACACATTTGATTACAAATACACGTATATGTAACTTAAATTAAAGCATATAGATTATTTATAATATATATTTGGGAGAAGTATGTTATTTAGTTGGAAAATTGCCAAATTTATTAAATTATTAGTAGTAAATGCATAATCAAATAATTATCATGTGCATCTTCATTCATATTTATCCATCTTGTTCACAGATTCATAGCAATTTGTTTTTCCTTTATTTCTTTGTTCATATCTCACATGCCAGCCTGAGCAAAGCACATGGATGTTCAACATGTCATATATTTGTGGCACATGCAGCATAATTCATAATACATCTACCACTACTAGTACTCTGGTACCTTTATTGCCTTTTTGTTACATTATGTATTAAAAACTTAAAATTTATGAACCACCACATTTGAAGCATTAATCTGAGAACATGCATTACTGTAGGTCAATATAATGTAAATCATCAAAATACCTGATATCTGACCTAAATATTGTTAATGGGGCATTAATGAGTATTTAGATATTATATGCGAAGTGACTATGTAAGGATTACTTTAGATCCTTGTTAAAAATTCTATGTTGTTTAGGATTACTTAATTTTTTCAAGTGGAATGGAAGATCACTATAAATTTTTATTGCACGGTAATAACAGTTTTGGAACAGTTTTGTACTATTCGTTGGTCTAGGTACACTGCCTGTACTTCTTCTTCTTTAAGTCATGAAGAACAGGAAAACAGCAAAACAGAGAGTGTATGTACAGTATGCACCAAAATATACAGTACTGGAAATTATGTTTTTTTTTTTAATTTATATCCTCAAACATAAAGTCATATTGGATGGAAATTATGTTACTCCTATTGTCATTATCTTATGTATCGAGATGATAGTGTAAATGTTCAAAATGTGCCCCATTGTACTGTCGGCAGTGTTCATAACGATCACAGAGATTTTCCAACATCTTCTGGAACACAGTTTGCTGCAGAGTCCCGAAGAATGAGACAATCTTCTAACATAATGCAGACACAGTTTGAGGTAGATCTGAGTAATTGAGAACTTTCTCCTTTAACATTCTCCAGACGTAAGCATCAGGTGCTGTGATAGTGGGTGAATATGATGGGTAGGAGAACTGAGCCCTTCTGGAAGTTACTCGTCCTGGAAAGGTTTGATGCAGCATAGCCATAGACTGTTGCGTAGTGTGGCAGGTCATCCCGTCTTATTGGACCACTGTCTATTCATCTGCATGTTCCTGGCACGATAAAACCTTCTTAGATCCTGAATAAGTGGCACAATCACTATGTTCCTATGTTACAGGCCTACCGGACCTTCCCTTGTGTTGGCACAATACACTACCCATACGATGAAATTTTTTAACAACAGATAGCATAATTGTGTTGCTAGGTGGTGGCTTATTGAAGTGTTCATGATAGTGCTCCATCACTAACTTTAAACTTGGCTTGCCGTGATAACCATTTCTGTATGAGCGAAAATAATACTCCACTATAAACACTTTTTCTCTGTTGCGAGATCTATTCTTACTTCCAGTCACAGAACAGAACGTTCTTTACACAACTAACTATACATCATGGCGATGTAACAACATGCTGACCCTCAGGCATGTGCATGTTCACTGAGAAAAATTTAGTACTGTATATTGTGGCGCATATCGTACTTACCAGTAATTATTTGAGTTTTAAAATTTTTTGTATTTTTTACTGTTTTTATCTTCTCTTTTTTCATAATCTAAATTAATGTTAGTTTCTATCGTGATATTATGTTGTATTTCTTCCAAAATTTGTAAATTAGTTTCTAGTACTTTATTTTTCATCTTACCACATAACTCTTGTAAACATAGATCAACCTCGCTTTAAACCTTTATTAATGATTCTATAAAATAGAGTTCTGCTGGAAATATTCTGACTGTCATTTCATATTCGTTAGCTGTTGAAACTTTGTGCCAGTATATTATTTCTGAATATTACTGCATATGTGGTACGCTGATAAAAATAGTTCACATTACTAAAATTAGGCAAATGAGTCAACCTTGTATATGCTTTTCTGCACTTTATTCTATATAGTTCATATTATTTTACATCCATTTATTGCAAACCATAATGCAATATTGTCAACATACAACAGATACTCATGCCCAACATTTTCGTTATATGTAATATATCAGTCGATTTGTGATGCAACATGACCTTTTAAATGAAACCATTCTTCATCATTGAACAGTATTAATTATGGATCAATTGTTCTATCATTAACATTTATCAAAGCTTTCTGACCAGATTTACCTGACTACTGATCTGTTGGTAGTAATTCCTAGGTAACAGTAACCTTGTATAGTTTTAGTTTTAAAAGTTTTTTGGCGTAACTATCAGCTGAACATTAAGCTTGCTGGTGTGTGTTGACGAACGGTAGGCCAGCAAGAACAGTGGCACCTTGACGTCCCAGTCTCACTGATGACTGGCCATGACCTTCCTCAAGTGTTCCTCTAAGGTCTTGATGTACCTCTCAACCATGCCATCCGACTGGGGATGTAGAGGTGTTGTGCGGGTCTTGTTAACCTCAAGTCTCTCTAGTGCCTCCTTTATCAGGTTGGACTAAAAATTGGTGCCTTGGTCACTGTGCTCCACGAGGCAGTCTGTGATTGTTCTTGTCTCTTGGTTCGGGATGGCATACACCTCCGGCCACTTATTGAAGTAGTCCACGACCACCATCAGGTACTTGTTGCCTCGGTTGGATATTGGGAACGGTCTAGCAATGTCAACAGCGATCCGTTCGAATGGCGCTCTGACGTTGTACTGTTGTATGCGACCCCGGCTCCTAGTCTGGGGGCCGCGAATCGCCGCGCACACGTGACACTGATGGCACCATCTCTCAGCGTCTGCTCGGAGCCTCAGCCAGCAGTAACGCTGCCGTAGTTTGTCAATCGTCCGGTTCGCTCCCAGGTGTCCTCCTGAAGTACCGGCGTGCACTTCTTCCAAGACTTCCGGAACCTTACTCCGGGGAAGTACCAACTGTTCTCTCTGCGTCATCCCATCGGGTGATTCCCATACCCGGAACAGCGAGCCCTCTCTGGTCTTCAACGAGTCCCATTGGGCCCTGTAAGACTTGTAGGTGGCGCTCCTCAGTGCAACCTGTCCGCCCAGGTTGATCTCATCCCTGCCTCCGTTTCCCCCAAGTGTGGCCCCAAGTCTGCGTCCGCCAGCTGCTCCCTCCTCAGGCCTGCGATATCCCAGCCATCCGCAGGCACTGCCGTGACTACTGGAACTGCTGCGGCACGCTCCTCCTCCACTCTTGTGCATTGGCCGCACTCTTCTGGACAGGGTCTTCGGGACATAGCGTCCGCGTTACCGAGGGTCTTCCATCTGCGATGTTCCGAGGTGAAGTCGTACTCCTGCAGCCTATGAACCCAACGTGCTCTCTGGCCTTCCAGTCGTGACGTCACCATTACCTCGCTCCTCGCGGGGACAACCACGTCTTCGTTCAAGATGACCCTACCTATTCCTAAGCGTTCTTCGGGTTGACGGAGTGTAACCTCCTCTCACCTCAGCCACCTTCGAGACGGACACCCGCAGACGCACGGTACTCCATCCCAAGGTGAGCTCTAGCAGGGCCTCCTCCACAGGCAAGGTGTCGCCCCATTCCAACACAAGCTGGTATGGTCGGCTCGGCTTCCTCGTTGGCAAACCCTTCGCCACGTCAGGTCTGATGATGGTCACGGCCGCCCCGGTGTCCACCAGTACGCGGCACGGCTTTCCTCCTACCCAGCCGTCCGCGATGAGGTTGTCATCCATCCGCCGGCTGACGGCGCGGAGTGTCACTCGAGAGGATGGTGGTGATGGGGGTGACGTGCCCCTTTCCACGCCGGGCATTACTCGTTCTTCCGGCTGCCCTTCCTAGTGTCGGCAGTCCCTCTCCAGGTGTCCGGGCTGTCGAACAACCCCAACACAGGCTACTAGGTCTTCGCCGCCGTCCCTCGGCTGGTCTTCTGTCTCCGGCGTAGCGCACACTCCTCGTTCTCGACGACGGGTTAGCTGTTACTATGGTCGCCTCCATCCTTAATGCTGCCGTTAGCGCCTCGTGGATTGTTTTATAATCGCCGAGCATTAGGCGGTGACGAATCTCCGTGTCTCGTACCGCATCAACGAATGTGTAGGCAGCTTCCAGGAATACGAACTCTGGTGGGAGTTCGACTAGGGCCTTGCTAGCCAGTTGTTCAACTGCCAGGGCGAACCCCTGCAGCGTCTCCTCTGGCTGCTGTGACCTTGCCTTTGGCTGGCTGCGGTACGCTGCGTCTAAGCGGTGGTTTCCAAAACGATTCTCCAGGGCCTCCCAGATGGCTTTGGGCGCCGCCGTTGTCTGCACCGCGTTTAGGACTTCCGCGGCGCGTCCCTGGAGGTTGACTATTAACTGTGTGGCCTCCTGCTCTGTTGACCATATGTTGTGCTTGGCCACTGCGTCGATTTGCCGGCGGAAGACCTCAAACGTTGACCCGCCTTCATATTTAGGAGCTTTGTGCGTGCAGATGTGTCGCGTCCCGGTGCGTCGACCTTTAAATCCTTTAACCTCCTGCCGACGACGTCCTCTACCATGGCGTTCAGGGAATTTGCGTTGCTGTCAGCCTTTCCCTCCAGCTCGTCAACGCGGCTTGCCAAATCTTCGACGCGCTCGTCCTCTTGACCCATCCGCTTGCCGAGCTCTGTGACGTCATCTCTCACGCCGGTCAGCTGCCCTTCGAACTTCACGGCAAGGGCCTCGTTTGCCGCTTTCATGTCCGTGGTCAATGCGGTCATCTTCGCGGTCAGGCTGTTGTTTGTGGCTTCCATCTTCTCGGTAAGATTATCGTTAGCTGTCCTTATTTGTTTCAGCTCTGCGGCCTGGTTGTTTTTTGCCGCCTCCGTCTTTGCTGTTATTTCGGCCTTCATTTCATCATTTCATCATTTCTTCATTTCATCCATGGCCTTGTCCTACTCCTGACGCCAGTTGTGACTTTAGGTTCGTAAAATTAAAAAGTTTAATTACACCACTCAAAAATGTTCTTTATTTCCAACTTATTCCAATGTCACATTTACAATTTCGTAATGTACACAATTACAACTAAGTCAGTTCGTCTTTCCACGTACACTCGGCGCGCCTTATGCTCCTCTCGCCACGACTCACTCAACACAATTGACCGTCGCCTCGCTTATATTGATCGGCCGCCCGAAGTTTCTCGAGTCTTCTCGAGTATGCTGGAGGGGGAAAACATTCTGGAAGCTTCGCCCTCCTTCGGGCAGCTACCCCTCAGTCTCCCCTCCCTCCACCGGCTTTCATTTATTGATCGGCATCGTGAACTTGCCGCGTGGGTAACATAGAATATATAGAAAAAAGAAGGACGCATGCAGAGCCAGTTGCCATTACGAACGCTTGTACACTTGTGCCATCATCAAAGCGCTGTCCTAGGTCTTTTTTAAGTGGTCCAAAAAAATGCTAGTCGCAGGACTGTAAGGAGGGTGTTCCAGGGGTGTCCAATGCAGTATGTGGCCTCGCATTTTCATGGAGATGAATGACGTTTTGGATTGGCTGTCGGCTTTGCTTGTTGCAATATGCAGCTTTTGCTGAATCCAAAACGTGACATAAGTAAGCTGCATTCATTGTCCTTCATTAGTGAAGAAATGCAAAATGCCTGCAGAGTCCCAGTAAATGGATGCTAGCACGTTTGCAGCAGATGGGCATGTTCTGACCTCGACTGGACTTGCTTAGTCTCCTCGCTGTCACTCCATGCTTGCTTGCTTAGTGTCATAATGCACCATGTTTCGTCACAAATCACGTATCTGGCAGACAGTTTTCTATAATGGAGTTCATCTCGGATGATTAAATACTTCCATAACTTGTCCTTGTGAAAAAAAAGAACCAATTTCGGATTCCTTTATGCACCGATCTTCTTCAATAATGTCATAAATAGGAACAATGTTATCTGCAGTAATGTTTATCCCTGATCTGCTCCTATGAGGTTCATCTTCTACAACTTCTCTTCCCGCCACAAAATATTTAGCCCACTCGTACACTCCAGTCTTCCAAATTATTTCTTCCCCAAACTGTGCGCAGAGCTGTCTAAAACTTTCCAGAGGCTTGGTGTCCTTTTTTGCAAGAAAACTGATCATAATGCGTTGTGTCACAGACATGTTCAGCTATTACTCAGTCATGGCCCAGCCCCTTTCTCCGCAGTGCGTGCACACACAATACCCTCTCTGTAGATAAGCCCCCCCCCACAACATACTGACAAAGTTTCTCCTCAAAATTATTACCAACGGCAGTGTCACATCAAACTTCCCGTTTATATTTGATATGCCCTACTACCATTGAGTTGATTAATAACAATACATCACTTACTTGTTTAATCTTTAGGAAAATTGTTTCAGTATTTTCTGGCATCCTTGGTTCTTGTAGTGTTAAATTAAAAACTTGTACGACACTAGATACCAGACTATATGATTTGTTGCCCTCCATGGATGTTTTATTACTAGACCTGTTATGCCATGTAGTACTAAACCTTCTTGTTTAATTTACATATCACAGCAAACCTTAGAACAACAGTAACAGAATACAAACAATGACATTTAGTGTGGTTTTTGCAATTATTGGTAGATTCATGTAGCTGTTGGCTAAATTTACTTATAGTTTTTGGTATATGAAATATGATTTTTCCTTTACAGATTTATTTCTGGAAATAACAGCAACATCCAATTCGACAGCTGTTTGAAATGGATAAGAAAATAGAAATTAAAGAAGAGAATCCCCTTGAAGACGACACAGCCTCACAGAACGAGAGAGAGTTCTTTCACAAAGTCGTTACAACAAACACAAATATTAATGATGTCACTGATTGTGAGATAACAGTCAAAACAGAAATTAAATCAGAGACTCCTTTTATCAAAGATCTTGTCAAGCAGTATAAGAGTGAAACTGCTACATGGAGAAACAACTGCCACATAAATGGGAAATCAGAAATTGAACAACAGACTCTGTTTTCAGACATTGGTTCACAGAATGAGGGAGAATTTCTTCTAGAGGATCCTGTAATGATTGATAAGAAATACAACAGCATTCACGAAATTGATAATAAAATAGAAATTAAAGAAGAACCTTGGTGGCTGGAAACAGAAACTTCATCAAATGGTGATAATACTAAGGTAAGTCATGTAGAAACCAGCTGAGTTAGACTGAGCAATGTTTTGTAATAATGTCGCCAATATATTATGTACTATTGCAGAATATTATAATCTTTCGTGCTTAAATAAAGAGTAAACTGAAGTCACTGATTCAAAGACAACAGTTGACTCAGTCATAAACGTTTAAATATATGCCTAGGACTTATCAGCTGACTCTCATAGCTATAAGCTCCTGCAGTATGAACCAAAACCTTATAGATATCTTGGATATCATTTCATACAAGTATGTATACAAAAAAATGGCAATTGGCACTCTTCCAGGTTTTGGCATTTTAAATACAATACAGTATGTATGTTTAAGTATGTTCAGATATGATTGCGTTTTTTAGAAGAACTGTATACTAAACTCAATTTGCATTTCCTGCTTTATTATTATTATTATCATCATTAATCTAGGTAAAGGTTGTAGTGAGGAATCTACTAGCTACTTCACTGATGACATGACCAAATGTGTTATTGGTATAAATGAATCTTACATGTTAACCTTTCTTTCCTCTCTGTGTTCCTGTCTTAATATTTGTAAGTGCTTGACCACTTTAATCATATATTCTGATTTATTAAACATTTCTGTTTCTAGTTCTGTGTTCTCTAAACCACACAAATACTTTCTCCACTTGGTTTTCGTATCCATTAATGCAAGATCAACTATCAAATACTGTCTCTACATCTCTTGTAAATATCTTAGCAGTACATTTAGCACTGTGTAGATATTTGTGTGAAAGTAATACATTTGACTTATTGTGTTACAGGATGTGGTCCTTCCTCCAGTAAAATGCTCAAGGTAAGTCCTGACTCTTTTCAGTTATAACCCTTATGTTTGCTCCAGCATTTACGTTTTAGTACATGTGTCATCGAGCTCTTGAACTAATACAAATACATATACTATAGAACTTGCTCTAAGCAAAATCATATGGGACAAAAGAAATTCCCATACTGAACATGTTTCGGTCTACAAAATACAACAAATTATATTTGTAATAATGCATATATGAAACTATATACCTTAAAAGCTGTTCTGTAAATGTTCACTTATTTTCAGGTATTTTGTGCTATAAAGTACTACAATATCATACTAGCAGCAACGTCATATAAGAACATGTGTTGTAGCTTACATTATGCAATTTTTGTGTTGTTCCTATCTTTGATTGCTTTATATGTTACTTGCTGTTTCTGGTATATGGAGGAAGGTGTGTTTAAAATTTCTGGTCACATTTGTTTTTCCCTATGCAAATTTTCTACACTTCAAGATAGTTTCAACATCTTTGGAGAACTGGTGTACATTGTCAATCCATGATTTTATTTATACATGTGTCTGCTTCTTGTATGTTAATTCTGCACACCATTCTGTTTCTTGTCATCTTCATTATGGATTTTTATCAGATCTGTTGGCAAAGTTAAAGTTACTTTGGTTTACAGGAGTTAATTACTTCTAACGCAGCACTTCAGACTACATGAAGTGTTCCACATTTTAATTGAGTCATTACTTTGTCTGCATTTTCTTCAGCTTCAGTGAGTGCAAGAGCATCCTTGTCATCATCTCGTTGTTTTGAAGCCCTTCATGATTGTTTCCGCTTTAACTCCCTTAGTACTAGAGCAATCCAGTTCAGTGCATCCTGACTATGCAAGAGCAAATGTACTTTCAGGTTCTTACTTTCTTGTGGTTCATGTAACATTGACAAAATACTGAAGGAAATAATTTCTAAAATACCATTAACATAAGCTATGGATATGGAATTATTCATGTCTGAGCTACAATAATGGTGTGGTGTTCTGTCAAATTTGCAAAAAGGAGTGAGTACAATATTGTATATTTAATATATTTAATTAGGATTTGTCACAGAAAGTAATTCCTGCTAGTTTTGTATCTGGCTTAGGTTAAGTGCAGTAAGAGATTCCTTATAATGTAGCATGTTAGCACCATTTGATACTCCATTAGTGCATATCTTCAGGGTTATATTGCATATATTTTAGAATACTAATTACAAATATTAACAAGTAGTTACCACAATTTTACTAAAATGTGATTTCTATGGAAACAGCACGTAAGGATATTCCAAGGAATATGAAAGAATCATTCGCTATTTCCCAGTTTAAGGAATTTGTTTGGAATAATAGCAACACATCAATTTATTAATAGTTGTCTGACAGATACATTCTATTTGCTGCCAATGCGTACAAATGTTCTCATAAAGCTGGAGCCAGAATATCCATAACTGAGAGTGGCATTCAGAACATGAAGGACATGTAAATGACCTAAATAATAGTAATTTATAAATTACAGAATTTCTGGATGCACTACAAATGTTAATGTGTTTCGCATGTTGTGTTTTATGCAGTTCAAATAATATGTTATTCAGTTAGCTGAACATCAATATGTAGTAAAAAAAACTTTATTTTTATGTAAATAAAGATATTAATCTGCTAAACTTATCAAGTATACAATGAAACTACGTGTATTTTTTTTTTTTTGAAAATCAGTTTTTTCAATAATTAGGAAGAATTAATTGGGTGCATTTATATATATTTAGTGTACTGTAATAGGGAATACATTAAACAAAACCTTCCGAAAATAAGTATAACTAAACATTTTTTGCATATCCTAAAAATATAAAAAAATTGCATAGTTCCTTTCTCCACTAAACGATTCATTTGAATTCTGTGTGATTTCAACAATGTGCACAATGTTTGCTTATAGGATCCAATTTCTTTTCTTTTATCATAGAGAGGATATTGAATTTAAATTTCAGCTCTTAATCAAACACTTTTGAAAATGTTACTATTGTTTCAACATTTTATAAGCGTCTTACCTGCTACAAGATATGTGGTAATACCTTTCTGTTTTATATCATACTAAGCATTTAGTAATTAATAGTACAATAGAGATAAAAGTAACCAGTTGAGGCTAAAGAGGATCAATTTAATCTTATATCTAAGATTCATCTTTCCTTTACTAAACTCTTGAACCAACACCTACGAAGATGCTAAATCCATTTTCTGTACATGTCTGTAATTTAAAGTCTATGTTGGTATATCCTTGTCTCTCCTGTAGAATGTCAAAAGTAAGTAATAGTAAAGAGATTAGCTCCTTAGTGGAATTAGGAAAAACCTGAGTAGCAGGTACAATATTTGAAAAACTCCTGAGAGTTTGCTATAAATACTTGACAAAAGACAGGACAAAATCCTAGACGTGTATATAAATTGACAAAAGAAAGTAGGGAACAGAAATAGATAGGGGTCAGTAGTAAAAGGAGCTATGGAAGAAATATGAATTCAGCATATATAGAATATAGAAAATAGAAATGTAGACATTTTATGGAAAATAATTACAACCACAATGGAAGGATATAGAAAGACAGATATGGGGAAAGCTAGAAAATAGAAAAATCTTTAAATTTTATTGTGATCTAAAAGGGAATAGCACAAGAAGATATGTAAAACTATGCAATAGACAGGACGGGGAAGGAATGTCTTGGGTAAGAATGGGATCAATGTAACTAAGAAACACAATAGGAATATGTGAATTATGTAGAGAAACAGAAAGTACGGTTCATTACTTACAAGAGAAGAGTACTAGCACTATGGGAGGAGAAATATAAAAAAAATTTGAATCTAGATAATAGCATTAAGAATTGTGGCAGGAGGAAATAAAAATATGTGAAAGTTGTTTTGGAAAGTTAAAAGTAAGTAGATACGAAAAGGAAGATTGACAATAAAAACATGCTGTGCCAACAATGGGAGGCAGATAGGAAATTACATTAGATGGCAGAGTGCATGCTATGCTACAATTAGATATAAATGTTAGTTAAATTGTTCTGTCGCACCAGCCGTGTGTAGGCCAAATTCTGGATAGGTTCAGTCAGTCTGACAATTAATAGTGGTTGACTATAGAGCCTGGACTTAGGTTCTTGCGCGTTATAAGTCGCCATTAAGGAGTTACTTGATATGTATATGAGAATTTCGTAGTTGCTTACTGGGCTAATGTGAGTCAATTGGAGAATTAATGTCAAATGAAATGTGTAGTGTTTAACGCCCGCTTTTACTACATATTACACCACAGGCAGTGACACTGATGATACATAGATGAAGATGGAGCAGCGGTGTAATCAGATGGTGGGGGAAACCGGAGGTCGCGGAGAAAACCCGCCCCAGCGCCGTTTTGTCCACAACGAAGCTCTATTTACGGTCGCCTGGGATCGAACCCGGGCCGCCTTGGTAAGAGCCAAGTGGTCTAACCACTCAGCCACGGTGCGGCCATGAATTAATGTCATAATGGCATTACAGTCATAGCTCATTTGTTAAAGCCACTGACGGAGACTTGGAGATCCGCTTTCAAATCCTGTGACATTGAATTTTTGACTCTGACGTAGTCTGTCCGAATTCTCTCCTTTCATATCTTTACTTGTTCCTCAATTAAACAAGAATGTAATATAAGTAACTCTCAGTTCCACTTGTTCAGGTTAACCAGTATTCAAAGCTTCCTTCACTCGCTATTGATAGGTGACAGCAAAGACAAATGACTGCAGTGTTTCCTGATACCTGAAGTCCCTTTGCTGTAATAGAATAGCCAAATCTTTGTAAGGTAGAGTTGATCACTTTGCTGTGGGCATTAACTAATAATGGAGTTGTGTGTTTACTCTTTCTTCACCACAATCTAGAGCAGAACAAAGGTTACAGTTCTGGGCTGTACACTTCCAGATTAATTTAAAATGATAATTGTAGATAGATTCATTATTTGTAACTTATTTCCACTTATCTCTGAGTTTCGTATTTCACACATTTTAAAAATGATACTGATACTAAGTTCTGCAACATTTTAGATTATATCCAGAAACAGTTCCTGTCGCGACTCTTGACAAGTCTCCATTGGTCTGTCCTGAAGTCCCAACAAGAAACACAAGCTTCTGTAATGGAATCGATCGTCTTGAATTTGATTATCAAAAATATGATATTACATGTGATGTACAAACTGCAAAGGAATACGTACATTCTGAACAATATGATAAATGTAGTGATGGGGCAGACACTTATATAGAACCTTTATACTTAGAACACAGTAATTTAAGTGATAGGAGCAAATCACAACAGTGTAGCACGAGTGAGAACAGCTGTACATCTGCATGGAATTTGAAAACGCATACCATTATTAATGCTGGTAAGAAACCACATCAGTGTAATGTTTGTGATAAGAGCTTTACTCGCTTGTCAAGTTTGAAAATACATAATTTAATTCATGAAGGTAAGAAGCCACATCAATGTAAAGTTTGTGATAAGAGCTTTACTCAGTTGTCAAATTTGAAAATACATAATTTAATTCATGAAGGAAAGAAGCCACATCAATGTAAAGTTTGTGATAAGAGCTTTACTCAGTTGTCAAGTTTGAAAATACATAATTTAATTCATGAAGGTAAGAAGCCACATCAATGTAAACTTTGTGATAAGAGCTTTACTCAGTTGTCAAATTTGAAATTACATAATTTAATTCATGAAGGTAAGAAGCCATATCTATGTAAAGTATGTGATAAGAGCTTTACTCAGCTGTCAGTTTTGAAAAGACATATTTTAGTTCATGAAGGCAAGAAGCTACACCAATGTAAAGTTTGTGATAAGAGGTTCACTCGGTTGTCAAATTTGAGAATACATAATTTAATTCATGAAGGTAAGAAGCCACATCAATGTAAAGTTTGTGATAAGAGCTTTACTCAGTTGTCAAATTTGAAAACACATAATTTAGTTCATGAAGGTAAGAAGGCACATCTATGTAAAGTATGTGATAAGAGCTTTACTCAGCTGTCAGATTTGAAAATACATAATTTAATTCATGAAGGTAAGAAGCCACATCTATGTAAAGTATGTGATAAGAGCTTTACTCAGTTGTCAGTTCTGAAAAGGCATAATTTAATTCATGAAGGTAAGAAGCCACATCTATGTAAAGTTTGTGATAAGAGCTTTGCTCGGTTGTCAGATTTGAAAATGCATAGTTTAATTCATGAAGGTAAGAAGGCACATCTATGTAAAGTTTGTGATAAGAGCTTTGCTCGGTTGTCATATTTGAAAATGCATAGTTTAATTCATGAAGGTAAGAAGCCACATCTATGTAAAGTTTGTAATAAGAGCTTTACTCAGTTGTCAACTTTGAAAACACATAATTTAGTTCATGAAAGTACAAAGCCACATCAATGTAAAGTTTGTGATAAGGGCTTTACTCGATTGTCAACCTTGAAAACACATAATTTGGTTCATGAACGTAAGTAGGCACACCAATGTAAAGTTTGTGATAAGAGCTTTAGTCGTTCGTCACTTTTGAAAATAAATAGTATGATTCATGGCAGTAGAAGCACACAGTAATGTGTTAAATGTTCATTGTCATGTTTCCTACTCAATAATTTGATTTATGAGGGTATGAAGTGGAGATGAACAGAGTATGTTACCAGAGCACTACTTGTCTTGTTTCAAGGAAGCAGTTCTTATCCAGGTAATGGGTGGTTTGGTCTCAGGAGTTTGTATCATAGTGTTTATTATCATCACATTATTATTAGTAGTAGAATTATCACTTTAATGCTGTTTCATTATTCGTTCTATTCCAGGCTTTTGTTGCTTTGACAGTGAACTCACACAAATTGTTTACTTCACACTTAATAGATGCTCCATAGCGTCATTTTCACATTCGTTCAGGAAGGCGAGTAGAGTACATGTGAATAAATTTGCCCCTGTTGCTTGGTTCAAACAACACAAAATTGTCACATTGGGTAGGCAAATGGGTTCATCACTACAGTGGGATGAATAGTAACATTATCAAGATAGCTTTCAGGTGCAGCTTTATCCTGAGTTTTTTTTCTCATAGCTGATACAAATGTTCCATAAAGGCACTGTGACAGTATTTCTCTCTCTCCAGATATTCCTTATTCTGAGTATGATATTGATCAGATAACGCATTTCTGTTGAACAAAACTTGAATTTTGCTATTAAAAATCACAATGAGTGTTAGTTTATGACTCCTTTGTTTTGCAAGTTGTAGTTCATGCTACTCATTCAGTCTCTGGTTTGTCGCCATGAGCTTCCTTCTGGTTGATGGCAATGAATAGTTTTGAAGGAAACATCTTGTAAAAATTGCTGGAGGTCACACATCTCCTAAGTATAGCTGAGGCCATCTTGCAAATGAATCATATGTTCCAAAATGGTAAAACAGTAGTTTTGATGTCAGGTTTTCATGTTTCGTAGGACCAACTGTTGAAGTTGGCAAGAAAATAATAATAAATATTAAAATAATAAATGCTGAAATAATACATGAATTGTGTGCTACGTGGTAATTTTAACCATATGTTGAATATTGTAGGTATTGATTCTAGCGTTATCCTTGTGGTAAACCAAAACAAATATTCCACAAGACCGGAATATTTGAAAGCGTTGGTCCTTAGCTTTACTGTCACAACTGCTACAGAGAAGAGCAACGGGATCAAAGCTTCCCAGTGGTCTGAAAGAGCTTCCAAAGAGATATAAACTTGAACAACCAAAAGCAGTTGAGTTGCCGAATGCACCTTAGTAATTGAAAAGAAGATGATTTGAATCCTGCAGTAAAGACAGGAACAGCAAAGCTGAATATGCATTTGGGAAATGCAACGCTCCTTTCTGTTTGAGGAAACATGACAAAATTATTTAGATAACTACTTAGAGAGAACAGAAGAAATAGCTGATGACATGTTGTATCTGAACATAACTAATGACAAGATGTATTTTTAAATAGGTTTGTTCTTTTTACGTATACCTGAGACAAATTGTAAGGTACACTCTATTTTTATTATATTTTAGCTAATGTGATTAATATTGTGACTTCTAATATTTTACGGAAAGCCATCTAAACAGCATATGTCTTTATCAACAGCAACAATATAAATGTTTATTGCATTTCTCTTCAAATAGCATTGCAACGAAATATGTTGCAAAACAAAATACTGAAGATGTCGTTCTAGAAGCCCTGCATTGTGGCAATCAGTTGCAATGGGAATGCTGTAAATTATGTGGAATGGATGACGTAATGATTTGTTTGTCACCTTTGTGAAGATCTTGTAGTGTAAACCTGTAGGTCCCTCGGCAACATCCCTGTAGTTAGAGATCTTATCTCTGTCCATGGTCGTGGATTAGAGGAAAAATTATTACTGCTTTTAGAACAAACAATTGCCTCTCTTTTTTCAAAGTCGAATATTTAATTCTTCTGAAAATTTACCAAACTTTGATACAAATTTAAATGACGTGAAATAATGTCCTTTAAGAAACGGTGATCGACTATAGATGAACGATTCTTCTCTTGCACTTACACTAATTAATGCATCTTAAATGCATATACACAAATTTTTTCCGCACATGGTCGTAGAGACTCAAATACACATCTTCCTCCTATGGAGTTCTGATGCACAAGAACGCCAATTGCAGATAATCTCCTGCTCCATTCTTTGTATTTTGCTATAGCAACCAAATAACTAACATCCTACTGGTCCACATCATCACATTACGTAATCAATTCTTGCAGCTGCCAATAAGAACAATATTACATCTTATTTCACTCACATTTGTAGCGGGAGTTTTTGCTTTGGAATGAGACTTGTATTGTGATCTGAATATTAGTGGGCCATGGAATGATGAACGGTTGCTATGGAAATGAAAATCAATAATCTTGCTTGATGTGAAAAGATGAAAACTTTTGGATAGAAGAGGAAAATCAATAATCTTCATAAGGAGATACGTGTTCTGTAATCTTGTAACTAATGAGTTAACGTGCAGGAGTAAGGAGTTTTATGTAATTAATGGAATCTTTTTATTAAATAAGTAAGAATATATCGATATGCTGGAGGTAACCTTCAGTGATTGACAAGGAAAGAAAGTTCAAGTAAAATGTAATCCAGATAATACAATTAAATTATTTGTTACAAAATTGGACTTCTCCAGAATTGTATTTACTTCTACTCTGAACCAAACCTGAAAACGAGAGATCTCATGACTGTTATTTACAATAAGTTGGTACAATTGGTGACCAGAAAAAACTGATAGCCGCAAAATCTCATGCAAGAAGAGAAAGAAATGTGATAACAACATAGAAATTTTGCTTCACATTGCATCATTTCATGAATATCCTAATTTTATGCTTTCATACCCATACCAATTAGTCTGTTCATAACAATTCTAAATACATTTTTAAAATTTAAAAACGTAAAATAAGCGTCTCAGCACATGTCATATGATCATTTAATGACATAAAGCTCGGTTGAATTTCATTGATATTTAATCTGTATAACAGCAAATCACATCAGTAAGGATGTGTTACCACGCTTCTAAATGAACTAATTCAACTTTCTCTGGGAGCTACAAATATTTAGAATTGCAATGCATATAGAAACCTTACTCTCATTACAGTGTGTGTGTGTCTGTGTGTGTGTGTGTGTGTGTGTGTGTGTGTGTGTGTGTGTGTGTGTGTGTGTGTGTGTGTGTGTGTGTGAGCGTGTGCTCTTTTTCCCAACAATGTCAAAGGCTTTCTTCCCCTCAAGTTAACACATGTATTAGGTTTAGTTACAGCCATATTAGCATTCAAGAAAACGTTAGAATTCATCTGCCTTACTAAACTGACATCATATTTCATTTTTCTTGCATTTTGTAAATACATACAAAATAACCTGGCAGTTGCAAAGTCAACTCCAGTTCTGTTTTATCAAGATAACCTACTGTATGCATGTAGTATATTTTGAGAAATCAAAAAATTGATTTAAATTTCCCAAAAGGTTAAAGGTTAATCAATGGGTTGTGTGCTGCCGTTGTGTTGTACTGGGTTGTTGCTGGAAATTTTATCTCTTGTAGAGAACTGTAGCAAACTTTTTATTTTAAAGAACTGAAGTAATAACAATGTAATGATAATTTAAACACATTTAATTACAATAACAGTTACTATATTATGTAATATAGCTAATTTACTACATTTCTCTAAGAAAGGTAGAGCTCCTGATAATAAAATATCTGGCACTTATCTATTTAGTTGCTTATATTGCGATCAAGATTATATTGGAAAGAACAAATGTAAGTAGGAACCAGGACGAAAGAATATTTTCGTAACATTAAGTAGATTGAAACAGATAAATTGACCGTAGCAGATCATTTTTGGTCTTTTCATTATAAATCCAGAATATAAACTAGTAAGGCAATTAAATGATCTGAAAGACTTAATGGTTTGGGAAAAAGTACTTATTTTAAAAATTAAAAATAATGTAGTGACCTCTAGTGACCGTAACATTGACAAAAACAAAATTGAATGTGATTGATAAATAAACAAATATTTAGGAAATTGTAAACATATAATTTGTTGAAATTTCTAAGAATTTCTTTAAATATAAGTTAAGTTATAAATTTGTGTAGTTCTGCTGCCTCACTGTTACTAGCTTCAGTTTTACGTAATTATTCAGATGGATGGCATTTCCAAAATCTGTGATAAAGAATGTTTTGTGTTTATTCTGGTAATGGTTAATGTGATTTAAAGTTTAATTTGACATGCATACGAGGGTCTGTTGTGAAGTTTTAATTATCACCCTTTAAAGCTGTGATAGAGATTTTGTGTTGATATGTGTTTGTTAGTTCTTCTTTATGTAGTCACCATACACATTTACACTTTTTCCCAATGTTTCTTGTTCTTCCGAATACCTTGATTGTAGAACTCTGCACAATTCGCTATAAACCACTCTTCCACGTCATTAAAGACGTCCTTTGTGTTGTCAATAAGGAGGATGCTGTGAGGTCTCAAAGCCACATTCCCTTGTTTTGTCAACTGTAACTTGAGATGAATGAACTGGTGAATTGTCAGACAGAAGACGAACAACTTTGTAGAACATACCGCGTCGTTTCTTAATCAGAGCTGCTCATAACTTGTCTAGAAGATTGCAGTAGTACCTGTCAGTAATGGTTTGGCCCTTGGCGACAATTTGTAACGATGGCTGCACGACAGTCCCAGAAAACTGACAGCATGACCTTCCCACCTGACGTTTGTACCTTTGCCTTTTCGGGAGAGAGGACTTGGCATGTTTCCATGCCATGCTCATGGTTTTTGTCCGTGGATCATACTGATAGATCCAGGATTCTTCCATGGCTACCAGACGAAAAAAGTCATATTTATCCAGTTCCTACAGCATCAGCATCTGTCCTGAAAGGTCACGTCATGTTTGCTTTTGAAGGGGATAGCTAATATGGAACCCACCATGCAGACACCTTAGACATGTTTAGTTATCGTCTACCGGGTGGTGAAGAGGATTAACGACGTGGTCTAACGAATCCAGGAGGTGCCCCGAGGGAAGATGATGGTGCTACACCTGGATCGTCTGGCCCGCTACGATGGTGCTGTTCGGGACGACCAGCCTGGAGGAGTGAGCGGTGTCGCGGCAACGGGCATAAAATTTTCTGCGCAGATAGATAACGGACGGATCGTGTTTCACGGCAATAACGAGCTTTTTATCAGCAGAGAGCGTGAGATAGATGTCTGCCGAAACAAACAAACAAACTGAGATAAATGGCAATTTGTGGTTACGTCTTGGTTGATAGAAATTATTCGATTTTTTTATTGTTCCGGAAATATATAGAATTTATCAATGAGGCATTTAAGAAGACGACGCTTTGCCAAGGGCAGTAAAGAGTCTTGAGCAGTAAACAGCTGTAGCGTGTTGTAATGAGAACGCTGTTTGTTATTGTCATCGAACTTGGTAGATTGTGGTGTGTACGTGACGTAATGTTGTTACGTGATAATTGAACAGTGTATTTCTACGGAAATAAAGAACATTTGGAAGTTCTGGAAATTGGATATCATGTTAAAAAGTGATGATCAGGTCTTGTTTCTTACAGTCAAGCTTATTTAGTTATTTATTTAAATTTGGAAGCTTTCTGTGTTTCTGTGTTAATTCTGTTAATATACCTCCAATACATTCTTGTTTGTATTTGGCTTTGAACTCCTTATACAAGTAGCTACCAAACGTTTTAACATTAATTGTGTTATTATACACTTTAAGATTCTATTAAAACTATGTAGGCGTAAATTTATAGGAAGGGAAATGTATAAGCTCTCGCGGACAAAGAGCGGACATTCCATTTAGTATATAAGAGCGGCCGGCACGTCAACTTAGCGCGGAGGTCCGATGCTACATGGTTGCTCTTAGGAGCTTATACTAACACTTACAGAGAAATCTACGAAGTGTACCTGGCGTTATAAGTGACACTAGGCCACGGTGTACAAAGTGGCACCAACCCATGTAGTGACGATGATCTCCCTTTTGATCAAGTTTACAAAATGTTACTACTGATCCATGAGTACACTATTCAAACATCTGCGGTTTGCAGTCGACATGGGTATTAGTTGGTTTCATAAGTGAAATTGGTTTTTCGGTATTCTGGGGAATTTATTGAGCTTCTTTGGTTTGGCTATGCCATGTCTTGTGGTTCGTACATTGCGAGTATGTAACAGTCTTCAGTTGTTAGTAAACAATCACAATATGGAGATAAAGTTTGAACTTACAGTCCTAAAACATTACTGGAAACAGCATTAAAAGCGCCGCTCTCGCAGCTCGAACAATATGTGATGTGTAATGATGAGGACTTTTCGTTACTGGGCTTGTGGAACGACGATAGTTCCACAGTTTTGACGATACAGACGAAGACACTAATGATTTGCCACGTTCAGGAGGACCTACGGCATGGAATATTGAAGGTAGCCTTCAAGATTCGTGAGGAAATCTGTAAAAATCACACGTAGGACTTCAGAAGAACTTAGTGCATAAAAGCATAACATACATCACAATATTAAGACATTTGGGAAATCATACAGAAATGGTAGATCTGCACTTCATGAACTGACACCTCAACAGGCTGAACGTACTGTCGTTAGCTTAAGCCTAATAAGGGGAATTGTCACTTGTGATGAAAAATTGGTATATTGCCAAAATTCTGATTCCTCCAAACAATGGCTTGGTCTCCGCTAGCTTCCCAGTGTCCTCAAGATGTAATAAATGAAAAGAATTGAATCTTTTTTAATGCTAACATGTCCAATTGCTCATTTAATACTTCAATAAATAAATAGTTTATACGTTTGTATATTTTGCTAAGAATTCACTAATAACTTATTATCAGGTTCCTACGTTATTAGGTATTGCGTCGTTTAGTTTTGGTAGCCTAAGTATTATGTTGCTGGGTTTTATATTTTGGTTAATATATTAGGCAGTAGATAGTTTTATTGACATTAAGTTAATTTAGATTTGGTAAATGTCATAAAAAGACATAAGACTGAATGATTGCTAATGTTAACACTTCAAACTGTTAACGTAAATATTGAAAATTAGAACTCTAAGTATTAATGTCTGTGTCATCCTTGTTGACATCACAGTTGACAAATGAATTGTAAATTTAGCTTACACAAGCAAGTCGTGCCAAAATGATTGACTTACAATTCAAATATTTCAAAAATATTTTAAACTTATGGGATTTCAATAAAAATTATAGTTTTTCCTTATGAAAATGTTAGAAATTTCTAAAATATTTCATTGTAAAAGGTGGTTTACGAAACTTACTCAAAACTTTACGTGTTGTATCCTTGGAAGATGAACTTGAATGCCAAGATTGGGTGTTCCGAGTTCATAAACACAAACATGTGGATGACAAACACAAATATATGGATGTTTATGCAAAAACGTCTTCGATTCTGGAGACCTCACAACGTGTACTTTAAGTGAAATCTCATCGATTTGTTGGGAGGAATACAATAACTTCTGTACATGTGGCAGAATCTTCAACATATCTGTTCCATTCTTTATTGTAATAGACAAAGGCTGTCAATGAATGGAAGTGAAAGTAATCATTCTTTATGCAATGGAATTTTCTTAAGGGAGAAAAGAGAAAGAATAGGACGATACTACATTAGTCACTATAATTTTCTTACCAAATATTTTGTGTAATATTTCAACAGCATCTGCGCCTACCACCTAAATACGACGGCGCGACAACTTTCGAACTCTTCCACCGCCAGTTCGACGCAGTGGCCAAGCACAACAAATGGCCACCAGAGGAAGAGGACACACAGTTAATAGCCAGCCTCCAGGGACGAGCCGCGGAAGTCCTGAACGCGATACAGACAACGGCGGCGCCCGAGGACATCTGGGAGGCCCTGGAGAATCGTTTTGGGAGCTACCGCTTAGCCGCAGCGTACTGCAGCCAGCTAAAAGACAGGTCACAGCAGCCAGGGGAGACGCTGCATGAGTTCGCCCTGGCAGTTGAACAACTGGCTAGGAAGGCCCTTGTCGACCTGCCACCAGAGTTCATATCCGGGGAAGCTGCTACACATTCGTTGACGGGGTACGAGACAGGGGATTCGTCAGCGCCAAATCCTCGGCGATCACAAAATCATCCACGAGGCGTTATCGGTAGCATTAAGGATGGAGGCAGCCAATGTGACAGTTATCCCGACGTCCAGAACGAGGAGTGTCCGCTACACCGGAGAGAGAAGACCAGCCGAGGGACGCCGGCGAAGACCTAGTGGCCTGTGTTGTGGGTGTGGACAGTTTAGCCCAGAGGTTCTACTCCCATTAGTCATGAACCCGTAGGAACTGGACCCGGGCCTCCTTGGACCAGGGAGTTATTCGAGCTATCCCAAAGGGTGCTCGGCGTCCTCCGTGACCGTAACCTTGTTTTCCTGAATGCTAATGTGATTGTAACTAAACCGAGTAAATGGAACATATTACATTTTGTAACGAAACGTAAGTGTTGCACATTGTTAGGAAACTAATCACTTACACCAATTTCATTGCAGGCGTACTCTTTAGGAGCAGAATATAGTAGAAAAAAATTACATAAAGGTGGAATTTGTATATATGTTAGAAAAGATCTGATCTTTAAAGCTTTAGGTTTATCCAGATTTTGTTATGCAAAAGATCTCGAACTCTGTGCAGTCTAGTTAACTGGAAGTCATTTGAACTTAGTCATAGTAGCCATTTACCGATCTCCCTTAGGAAACTTTCAAATTTTTAAAAAGCAATTAGAATAAGCTCTGAACTTTCTATTAAAACCAAAAAGAGAAATAATCATTTGTGATGAAATAAATGTGGATTATCTAAATTCGAGTCTTCAAAGGGACCAGCTTAGTTTTTTATTTACCACATGACACATACAGTTAACTTTCCAACAAGAATCCAAAATAATTCAGCCTCAGCTATGATATTATATTTGTAATTTCAGATATACCTAAATTTTGCTCTGTCTCATCAAAAACTAATGGACTATCAGATCGTAATGCACTGATTCTAAGGATTGATCAGATAAATTTAAAACTCAATCCTAAATACACTTTTACGAAATATAGGGAAATAAATGAAAATACTCTGCAGGAATTTAGTAAAAACGTTAAACTTGAATATTGGAAACATACTTATGATATTAATTGAACCAGCAATAAATATAATAGCTTTCTTCAATGCTCTAAAACCCACTTTGAATTTTGCTTCCCATCTAGCATTATTTTGGATATTATTATCTAATATTAATTTGGATATAACAAAAAAATTAAATATTAAATATGGAGGTAAAGAAGCAGCACTAGAATTTCTAAGATAAAGTTTCACAAACTTTGTTCCTACATTTAAAGTGTTTAACTACACATTCTGAAATAAATAAAACTATTGACTCTTTACAAGTGAAGAATTCTTCTGGTTATGATGAAATAACTATAAAAATCTTAAGATGTTGCTTCTCACAAAATAGTATGAGTCTATTATGCAATGAGTGTCTAAAAGCTAGAATTTTCCCTGACAATGAAATACACAATTGTTGAACCTCTTTTCTAAACAGACGAATGCAATGATTTTAGTTAATTGATGGAAATTAATCATTTCTCCACACTAGCCTTATATAGGCTAAGATCTTTGATAGAGTCAACATGAAAAATTCAATGCCATGGCTGGGAATTGAACCACGGATCTCCTGGATTCCGTCCAGTCACCATGGTAGCTCAATGGGCTGGAGCGACAGGATGCAAACCAGGAGATCCGTGGTTCAAATCCCAGCCATGGCATTGAACTTTTCATGTTGACTCTATCTATCAAAGGATGCAAAAATCTTTGAATTTATGGACCAATATCTGTCCTGCCAATTTTTTAAAAAGTTCTTGAGAAAGTAATGTTCACCAGAGTGTATAAAAAACTTAAATATAACAACATACTTGTCAGTGATCAGTCTGCATTCAGAAAGGGAATATCGACTAATAGTGCAACTTACAAACTTACACATGAAGTGTTGACTGCCTTAAACAAAAGAAGACATGTAAGTGGAATTTTTTAAGATCTA
Organism: Mantis religiosa; assembly: GCA_030765055.1. Taxonomy (NCBI): domain Eukaryota; kingdom Metazoa; phylum Arthropoda; class Insecta; order Mantodea; family Mantidae; genus Mantis; species Mantis religiosa. The sequence continues at coordinate 868,025 of JAUKNK010000061.1, forward strand.
GCAAAGGCTTTTGATTGTGTTAAAGATATTATTATCGCAAAATTGGAATTTTATGGACTAAGAAATGAACATATAAGATGATTTGTATCATATCTAAATGAAAGGAAACAAGAGTGTTGAAGTAGCTGTCAGTGGTATAGATTATGAAAAACAAACTTTAAACTGGAAAGTAGTAACTCATGGAGTACCCCAGGGTTCCATGTTAGGACCTTTATTATTTCTGATGTTTATAAATGACCTCTCACTTTATATAAAGGACATTGCAAATACATTTCTTATAATTATATCTTAAATAAATTATATATTAACTAAACTCAGCTCTGCCTGTTATGCTGTCTGAGAGCAGGTTAATGTGAGTTATATTGACACACTTAGAGTATTATGCATACTTTAACTCTTTAACGGAATATTAGGGCAACTCAGTAGAAAGTAAAAAAATATTTCTTATGCAAAAGAAGGTTGTAAGAATCATTATTAACCCCTACAACAGATGCTCCTGTAAAGATCCTTTTAGAAGTTTGAAGATATTAACGCTTCCTTGCATGTATATGTTCACAATCCTAAAATTCTTTGTATGCAATCGAGCCTTATTTGCAACAAATAATGAAAATATCAGAATAGACACTAGACAAATGTATAATGTCCAATTTCTCTGCGCTAAACTTTCCTGCTTCCAGAAAGGTGTGCATTAAGAAACTATCAAAATATTTGGCACACTTCCTAATGTTCTTAAAGAAAAAATTGATGATTTTGGTGCTTAAAAATGCTCTTGAGAGTGCCTTTGCTCAGAATCCTTTTATTCTGCACAAGATTATCTGAATGACAAGTTCTCCTGATAATGCTTCTGTAGCTCTGTAAGTAGTATCTAACTGTTCCAATGACAAATCATTAGCAATAAATCCTTGATGCATGTTGAAAGTTTATTTTTAATGTATATGTATTTAAGAAATAACAATGAATGGTATCCATTGCAAAAAGGTTGAGACGTACTGGCATAAGCCAAGTGAAAGCTGATTTAAAAAGTGTTTGATTTTGTATCATATATAATTATCCCTGCTTTGTTTTCCATATTGTCATTCATATTTGCTGTATACTATAATATGTGTCTTATGTTAACTTTTCAAGTACATATATATGCTATTAAACTTTATACCTCTGGACATGTTCGACGTTCACAGCCTTTTCTGGTTACAAGTGAACCTAATGAACACACATCTGTCTACTCTAAACTTAACATTCTTCTTCTGCAAGAAGAACAAGTTTATGTATATATTCCTTATTATTAGTCTTAAAGCACGTTGAAACTAGATATGATTATGACATTAGCTGGTTATACTTTGTGATATTCAGCTGTATAGTTTTCAGCTGTTAAGTTATATAAATATGACATTTGTTGCTAGAATGTCTTATAGGTACCCCATGGCTTAGTCACTTCGTATTTGAGGTAAATGCTAATGATGTAATCATACAATGTAGATTTTGGGTCTGTATAGCTTGATTTAAGTGATTAGTTATCACCTGACTCTATGCCCTTATGTCTTTTGGACATCTTCAGAACAAGTGAGTCCTGGCTGCCAACAACTAGAACGGTGCATTTTTCCTCCCTAATTGGAGAGAAAATGAACTTATGGATTAATGCCAACCACACTAAGAGAGTAGAGTTGGGACTTTGTCCTCTGTGTTTTTGTCACTATCCACCAAAAAGCCTTCACTGTAGGGTTCTCCTGTGTAGAAGTGTTGCTATTGTAGCCGCAGATTCAAGGAGACGTATGTTGGCCAGCCATGGAGCTTAGGTCAGGTGATATGAGCTGGCCAGAAAGTAAACATGACTGAGGCACTGATCAGTAAACCAGAAAGTGAAGAGTGATGTGTTTGGATAGCAGTAAGTGTTGAAGTGTCATCTGATCATAGTTATCAAGTGTTAAGTTGTTTCAGGCGCTGAAGCCAAGTCTCTGTGAATGTTTGTGTATATTACATGTTATTTTACTTAGGTAAGCTTTGGGCTTTGTCTTAAGGAAAATTAATTCTTGTATAGTGTTGGAGCAAAGTTAAGATGTATGTCAGGTTTGTGTTACATTGCCACATTCATTCTTGAGACTTATTTTGGCAGTAGCATATAAATTCAGACAATATATCACGCCAGCAACTCTCGTACTGTGTATTTGACACATTCTGTATGTGAAAGAGACTCAGCACTGCCTACCTGATATGACCTGATCTAGAAGTTGATGTGGACAGTGGTCCAGTTACATGTGGCTCTTGAACTGCATGATCATATTCATCATGACAGTACCTTGTACCCTGACCACTTGCGTAGAGTACAGAAATGACGTCAGGCTGTCTACCATCCTCATGATCACAATCAAATACATTTGTTTGGAAGGGTAGTAACAACTGCATGGCATTATAAAGCTGCTTTTCACTTCTTGTACCATACATGCTAACCCCACCACCAAGTGGAGAAATCATCTTGATGTACTTGGGGTAGATACTACCCTTAGCAGTTTGATGTGCAATATGCTTTGTGCAACAAGCATTTCAGTTTCTATAATTGCCAGTCTTTAAAAATCTTCCCAGAATGGAGCAAGCATGGAGTTTCAGTTACCTTAACCCTCTCGACTTTTATTTATGGATCCATTTGAATGGTGTGGCGTGTGGTGAAAAACCTGCCACTTCTGTAATATGGAGTTAGCGAGGTTCTGAATTCAAAGTTGCTCTTGTTCAGTTAGCTGTTTTAGGTTCCTTTATAATGTTATCCCTTATCCTGAATTAATTTGGAGTGATTGTTAGCTCTATGACATGTTTATACCATTGTATGAGTGTCCGCTGTTAGGTCCTCTGCCAAGATATAGAGATGGCCCCACTTGGCCAGCTTGACAAATAGCACCATATAATTACCTAAAGATGAAATTAGAAACAGTGAAGCAACAAACACTACACAAATATAATTATTTATTACAAAACGTATTTAACTTAAAAGAAAGTGATGGAAACTTCAAGAAATAAGATCACAATTTCATAAACCTTTATTTATATTATGAATCACTTTCAATTTCGTGTTTCTCAAGATTCGTCACTAGAGGTCTCTACACACCTGCCATTACTACTAAACTCTGAAAATGAAACAACTTAAAAGACACAATCAATTGTCAATATTTCAAAATTCATTACATGCTACTTTTTAAAATAAATACTTTTTCCTAAACCATTTAGGCTATTGGACTACTTCATTGTTTTAATACTTTAACTTCCTTTATTTCATGGTTAGATGATAAGAGCTTATCTGCTATGGCTGATTTATCAGTATGTTTATATCTAATATTTAGAAAATATTCTTTCATTCTGGTTTCGTTGACTACAATGAAATTAAAAGTGACTGATAATGTAAATGAATGTTTACCAAGTTACTATGTTATAATTGCTTGAAATTTCCATAATCCTTAAAAATAAGTGAAGTTGTTGTTATAAATAATGATAAGTTTTTGTTAGCAGTTATTATTAATTATAAATAGTAAATTATTAAACAAATTATTAATAGTTTGCTTTGTTTTTGAATGACAGCCTTTCAAACAAGACAAGTGTAGAGCTTTCATTTGAATTATTCAAATTTAACACTATGTAGATATTTGTATGAAAGCTATATACATTTGAATTATTCTGTTACAGGATGTGGTCCTTCCTACAATAAAATCTTCAAGGTAAGTCTTGACTCTTTTCAATTATAAGCCTTATGTTTACTCCAGCACTTATGTTTTAGTACGTTTGTCATCGAGCTCTCGAACTAATACAAATAGATACACTGTACAACTTGCTCTAAGCAAAGTGGTATGGGACAAAGCTAATTTCCATATTGAACATGTTTCTGTCTACAAAATACAACAGATTATATTTGTAATTATGTGTATATGAAACTATGTACTTCAACTGCTGTGCTGTAGCTGTTCACTTATTTGAAGCTATTCTGTGCCATACAAGCACTAACGGCATATAAGAATATGTGCTGTAACTTACTTTGTGCAGTTCTTGTAGTGTTATTCCTATCTTTGATTGCTCTGTCCCTTGCTTTTTCGCTACTTGGAGGAAACTGTGGTTCGAATTTCTGGTCGTATTTGTTTTTCTCTATGCAAATTATTGCACTTCAAAGTATGATTTAGGTCAGAAAGATTAATTCTTTTTTTTATCTTGCTGGGGTTAAGTGCAATAAAAGTTTCTTAATAAGGTAAAATATTAGCACCATTTCATACTGCAGTATTTGTGTGCATAGTTTGAAAATTTTTAGTGCATCTTTGCATGCATATTTTCCGGTTTATGTTATATTTTATATATTTTATATTATTATTTTGTTTTTATTTTATATTTTTATGATCTTTTTATTATTTTATAGTTTTATATTTTTTATATTTCAGGTTTTTTATTTTAAATGCAGTAAGAGATTCTTTCTCATGTATAATATTAGCAAAATTTCATACTCCATTAGCGCATAGTTTCAGGTTTTTAGTGCATATATTTCTGAACTCAGATTATGAATTTTAACAAACAGTGACCACAATTTTATAAACAATGTCATTTCTAGAAACTGCAGCTATGGATTTTCCAAAGAATAAGAAATCATTTGCGATTTCCCAGTATAAAGAATTTGTTTGCAAGACATTTGGAATAGTAGCAATACATCCATCTATTAATAGTTGTCTGACAGATACATCCTATTTGCTGAAAATGCATACAAATGTCATGGATCTGGAGACAGCACATCCATAACTGAAAGTGCCATTCAGAAAATAGAGGACATCTGTAGCATGTGTATTGTCATGTACTAACATTTTATAAACATCTAATTGGAAATTAAATTGTTCTGTCACACCAGCCGTGTGTAGGCCAAATTCTGGAGGATTGAGTCAGATTGACAAATAATAGTGGTTGACTATAAAGCCTGGACTTAGGTTCTTACGTGTTGTACATCGTCATTAATGGGTTGTCTGATATGTAAATGAGAATTTCTTATTGGCTTACCGGGATAATGCGAGTCATTTGGAGAATTAATGTCAGCTCAATTCTTAGAGCAACTGACAGACTGGGAAATCCGTCTTCAGGTCTTGCCTACGGCATTACATTTTTCAGTCTGACTCAGTCTGTCCAAATTCTCCCCTTTGATATCTTTATTTCATCCTTAAAGGAACAGGAATGTAATATGAGAACCTTGCAGTTCTGCTTGTTCAGGTAAACCAGTATTGAAAGCTTCCTTCACTCGCTAATCATAAGTGACAACAAAGACAAATGAGTGCAGTGTTTCATAACCCTAGAAGTACTATTGCTGTAATATAATAACCAAATCTTTGTATTGTATAGCTGATCACTTTGGTGTAGGCATTACCTGATAATAGAGTTGTTATCTTGCTTTCTTCACCACAAATTAGAGCAGAACAAAGGTTACTTTACTGGGCCATACACTTCTGGATTAATCTAAAATGATAATTGTGGATAGATTCATCACTTGTAGCTCCTTTGCACATATCTCTGAGTTTGTTATGTCACACATTTTAAATATGATACTAACTTCCACAAAATTTCAGATTATATCCAGAAACAGTTCCTGTCAAGTCTCCATTGTTTTCTGGGGAAGTCCCAACAAGAGACCCAAACTTCTGTAATGGAATCGATCGTCTTTGCTATGATTATCAAGATTGTGATGTTACATGTGATGTCCTTACCACACAGGACTATGTACATGGCGATCAACATGGTAAATGCAGTGATGGGACAGACACGTTTATAAAATCTTTATATTTAAAACACAGTACTTTTAGTGATATGAGCAAAGCAACCCAACAGTCTAGCACATGTGATAACAGCTTTAGATCTGTATAGAATTTAAAAAAATATGATCTAATTAATGCGGGTAAGAAACCATACCATTGTGAAGTTTGTGATAAGAGCTTTACTCACTTGTCAAGATTGAAAACACACAATTTAGTTCATGAAGGTAAGAGATACACCAATGTAAAGTTTGTGATAAGAGCTTTACTCGGTTGTCACATTTGAAAACACATAATTTAATTCATGAAGGTAAGAAGCCACACAAATGTAAAGTTTGTGATAGGAGCTTTAGGGAGTTGTCAAACTTGAAAAGACATAATTTACTTCATGAAGGTAGGAAGCCACACCTTTGTAAAGTTTGTAATAAAAGCTTTACTCGCTTGTCACATTTGAAAAGACATATTTTAGTTCATGAAAAGAGAAGCCGCACAAATGTAAAGTTTGTGATAAGAGCTTTACTCACTTGTCAACTTTAATAACACACAATTTATTTCATGAAGATAGGAAGCCACACAAATGTAAAGTTTGTGATAAGAGGTTTACTATCTTGTCGAATTTGAAAAGACATAATCTAATTCATGAAGGTAAGAAGCCACACCAATGTAAAGTTTGTAATAAGAGCTTTACTCGCTTGTCAAATTTGAAAACACATCATTTAATTCATGAAGGTAAGAAGATCACACAAATGTAAAGTTTGTCATAAGTGCTTTACGGACTTGTCAACTTTGAAAACACATCACTTAATTCAAGAAGGTAAGAGGGCACACAAATGTAAAGTTTGTGATAAGAGCTTTACTCTGTTGTCACATTTGAAAACACATAATTTAGTTCATGAAGGCTAGAAGCCACAGATGTAAAGTTTGTGATAAGAGCTTTAGGGAGTTGTCAAGTTTGGAAAGACATAATTTAGTTCATGAAGGTGAGGACACCAATGTAGAGTTTTGGAAAGAGCTTTATTCAGTTGCCAGGTTTGAAAACGCATTGTTCAATTCATGAGTGTAAAGGCACGAATGATGTGATAAATATTACTTGTCAGGTTTCCAAACCCATTTATTTTATTTATGATGGTATGAGGCGGAGATGAATAGAGAACGTTACCAGACCGCCAGCTGTCTCGTGTGAAGGAAGCAGATCTTATTGCTGGTTTTGGTCTCAGCATTTTGTATGATGATATTTATCATCTTCATATTCGTAGTTGCAATATTTTGTTCCTTTTTAATAAATATATTCATGTGTATATAATAGTTGTAATTACGTAGTCTACAATTATGTAAATCTTTGTAATTGTCTTATACATATCTGGAAATAAACATTTCAGTTGAATCGTTTTCTAACCATATTGGCATAAATAGCCACGCCTTTCACCAGCTCTTAAATGCGGTTACGTTATTCGTTGTATTCCAGACTTTCGTTATGCTGACAGCGAACTCACACAAGTGGTTTGCTTTCTATGCACTTAATAGATCCTCCATAATCAGTTTCACATTCGTTCCGGAAGGTGAGAGAAGTACATGAGTTTTTTCTCCCAGCTGACACAAATGTTCCATAGGAGCACTGTGAGAACATTTCTTTCCCCAGACATTCCTTTTTCTCATTATGATAATGATTAGATAATGCACTTCTGTTGAAGAGAACGTTAGTTTTGCTAATGACAAACCATCGTGAGCGGTAGTAGCATCTTGTAAACATAGTTTAGTGGAAGCCACAGATTCCTTGGTTATAGCTGCCGCGACCTTGCAAATAATTCATATGTTCCGTAGGTATAAAGCAGTAGATTTGACCTAAGGTCTACATGTTTCGTCGGACCAACTGTCAAAGGTGGCAAGAAAAAGCCTGAATTAAAAATGCATTACAATGATATTAATATGGAGTTCATATAATACATGCATTGTGTGCTACGTGGCAATTTTAAGCATTTGTTGAATATTACAAGCAGTAATTTATTCACTTAAATCAGTAGTTCAATCATGGCTCCGTAACAATAATATTGAGTTTGATCCGTATTCCACCAAAGCTGAACTTAACGAATTAACAACTTTGGAAAAAGAAGGTCTTAAAATTTATGAAATAGATGGCATTGTGCAAATGCACGGCAACGTTTAATACGATCACCTCGGTATTATTGTGACCTAAATGCTATAGAGGTTATGTGGGTACAGATAAGAAGATATTGCGAAAGACAACATATCATTTAAGTATGGTGAAGTAAAATTACTGTTTGATAGTGCAGTAGACAGTGTCCGACCAAAATTGGCGGAGATCTTGTGAACACTTTGAAAAGATAGAACAGTTCTAGTGGGAGAAAGATGGATTTATAGACAAATTAATGATAGGTTCATAATTAATTTAGAAGATGATTCAGATAGTGAACATATGGATAGCGAAGATTTTTAAATTTCTGACATTAAAGGGGAACAGGAACCAAATTTGGAGGACGAAGAAGGATCATCCGCCACTCATGTGTCTGTCCTGCCTGGCTAACAATAAAAGAAGGGCGGGTTGGAAAAGGGTGCGGGTACATATTTCTTCCTCTTTCTACAAACCATGGGCCAAGTTAAATCTCGTGCATTATAGAGGCAGATAAAGCAACTACTTATGCGAGTTCACTTTCTAAACAACAGAAGCCCGGAATACAACATATAATGTGGCTTCATTACAAAGCTGGGGAAAGTTGTGGCCATCCATTTATGCACAGTTGGGACCAGTCATGTTAGCAAGCGATGAGCCAATCAATTTGAAATAATTAAAGTAATACATCTACTATAGTAAAATGTTCCATAAACGTGTAGGATGAGCTATGAGCAAGTGTTTGAATGACGAAAACTGTGAGATAGGTCAAGATTTAACACATGAAATAAATAAAAGCGTGTCGGAAAGGGCTGAAGAAGAGGACACAGAATGACGACTGATGAATGCTCACAATGCGAGTGCTGACACATTCCTGAATATATCAACCAGATACACGAGGCGGCTGTGTAATAAAGCGTGTAGCCGTTGAGTACAATCATTACAACTAAACATTCCAGATAAGCTTCATAGTGATACGTGTACACAAAGTATAAGTATTCCGTGACAATGAATGTATCTTGAAAATAATGAAGAAGAGCTCAAATATTTCTACAGATGGAGTCAAAATGTAGAGTTCAATGCCATCGCAGGGATTTGAACACGGATCTCCTTTATCTCAGGATATAACTAAAAATGTGGGTGAATAAAATAAAACGCTAGAAGCAGCATAAGCACACCAATATTCTTTTGTTTTGAAAGGCTTTATTTATAGCATAGTTATGCATTTGTGACAGCATTTCAAATTAACAAACATGCTAGAGCTTGCCCTTACCCTACATACTGGACTTCAATTCGGTATAGTTGTCTAGCTACATTTATACCTGGGAACTCAAGAATATGACAAAACAAGCTCTCTTCACACCACAATGATGCAACTTTACATTAGACAAAACAAGCCTATAACAGCTTTCCTAAAATGCGTGCTTCTTCTTCTCACGCTCAATTGCTTCTTACTTCTTACCCTCATAACTCATTTTATGAGTTTGCAAACCTTACAGCTGAGTAAACCTCTTATCCCAAAGTCGGTGTGGGTGTGTCCCTGTTGTAGACTTGACTGGGAGCTGTAGCTCCTGATACAATGCTCACACATACAACAACACTGATAATTATGCGTAATAATCAATGAGTTCTTCATAGTTACATATCTGTGGTATTCAGATTTCCCATATCTTTGATTCAGGAATGTCTTTACTTTCCTTGCATCTGAGAATCCAAAGCTCCTAAGAGCGACCCTGTAGCATATCACTCCCCCTGGATCTCATGTCCTCCAGCATGTCTCGTACCGCCCCTTGCTTTGCCAGCGGAACGCGTCTAGGTGGTTGCCGAATAGGCCGGGCGTCCCCAGTGTCGATGCCGTGAAGCACTTTGTCCGTGCGGCCGTAGTCACTATCGCCTTGGCTGAAGACGCGCTGGTATCGCCTCAGCAGCTGTCGAAACTTCTCCAGCTGTTCTGCGGTCAGGTGGTCGGCCGCCCTCTGCAGTAGGTCTTCTAGCCGGAGCCACAGGTGTTGCGTCGGCACCGGCTCCTGTGTCGTGTCGATTGCTGTTACGCTCACCACGGGCTCGCACGTTCCGAACTCCGTCCCGGCCTAGACGTCGTGATCGGTGTCCGTTGGATTTAGCAGTCTCACTGGTACCTCCTCTCGGCAGGGCAGCAATGCCCTGGCTACACACAGTCCACGTACAGGCGTATTCTGGTCCAGCATCATGTTGCTGGTTATCTGGCCTTCCAGTAGCGCCGTCACCATCACCTCGCTCCTCGCATGGACAACCACGTCTTCGTTGAAGATGACCCTGCAGATTCCAAGACGCTCTTCGGGTTACCGGAGTATAACCTCTTCTCCATTCAGCCGCAGGACCTTCCAGCCGACGTCGACCCTCGTCTCGTTGCTCCTGAGGGCATCCAGTCCCAGAATGACCTCCTCAGCCACCTTCGCGACGAACATCCACAGACGTACGGCACTCCTTCCCAAGGTCAGCTCCAGCAGGGCCTCCTTCTCACAGACAAGGTGTCGCCCGGCGCCGTGAGAGGCTGTTATGGTCGGCTCGACTTCCTTGATGGCAAACCCTTCGCCACATCAAGTCTGATGACGGTCACGGCTGCCCCGGTGTACAACAGCACGCGGCATGGCTTTCCTCTCACCCAACCGTCCGCGGTGAGGCTGTCATCCATACGCCGGCTGACGGCGCGCAGTGTAACTAGAGGGGATGGTGGTGATGGCGCCGACGTGCCCCTCTCCACGCCGAGCCTTACTCGTTTTCCGGCTGCTCTTCCTGGTGTGGGCAGTCTCTCTCCAGGCGTCCGGGCTGTCCATTTATTTTTTAATCCCATTAAAAGTAATCCAAATATATCATAACACCATATTTGCCTCCATCATAAACAATGCAGCAGCTGCTTGGGCGGAAAGGATGGATGACGTGGCAATCAGGAGATTATTGAGGAGAACACAGCGTAAAATTATTTTACGGCTCACCGGTGCAGTCAGTACGACATCTATCTTGGCTCTCCTGGTAACAACAGCAACATGACCCATTGATTTGTTAATTAGGCTAAGGGGGGCAAAGTATTGGATCCGAAATGGAAATTTGGATAAAGTATATAAAATTTGTGGAATAAGAACCGATAAAGTATGGGAGGGAAAGAAATTCTCTTATAAAAAGTGGCAAAGTGAGTGCAATGAAATCCCAGAAGGAAGAATAACTTTTAATTTGTTTGCAAGTATACAAGAAAGCTTAAGATTAAATTTCATCCAGCCAACTAAAGGTTTGATTCATTATATAACTGGTCATGGACCATATAACAGATATTGGAAAAAAATTAATAAAACTGAAAATGATTTATTAATTTATGTAATAAAGTAGGTGATCCCGAGCATGTTATTTTTAATGTGAAAAATGTGGAATATCTCAGTTAGAGGAAAGATATGTTTTTGGAGGTTTTTATATTCGTGCCATATTAAGGGATTCTGAATTAGTAAAAAAGTTACAATTTCTAAGCAATTATGTAAGTAAAAAAGCTTGGGAGTCAGAAATTATAGAAGTAAGAAGACCTGAAAGATTATCAATTGAAAGACAAGAATTAAGATGATCAGATAGAATAAAAGAAATACTTATAAGAGAAAATTATAATGCAAATGGATCCTCAAACAGAATAATAGAAGAAGAGGAAATCGAACAAATTGGACAAGATATAGAAGAGGAAGAGAATTTATTAGATGAGGAACGAGAGTAGTTAAATAGAAAATATTATGTGGTTTCGACCGGCAGATAAGAATGGGAAGAAAGAAGAAGATCAAAGAAACAGTTAGTGAAATTTTATATTATTCATATGGACTTAGTGTATATTTCTAAAGATAAATATGAATTATTGAGTTTAGTTTCAGAATTTGGTAAAAAGTATCTTAATAGTTAATATTAAAAGAATGTGATGTTGTTTAAATTATATTTAATCATCATCTAAATTAGAGATGTAATATATAAATTTCTTTTTGAATTATATGTTTAATCAAGAAGATTAAAATAAGAAAAGGAAAGAACAAATGCTGCTGTCGGCCTTTCCCTGCAGGTTGTTTACGCGGTCAGCAAGGTCCCCGACACGCTCGTCCACTTAGCCTATCCGCTTCCCCAGCTCTGTCACGTCATCACTTACGCCGGCCAACTACTCTTCAAATATTGCGGCGAAGGCCTCGTTCGCCACCTTCATCTCCGTGGTCAGTTCGGCCATCCTTGCGGTCATGTTGTTGTTTGCAGCTTCCGTCTTCGCAGCTAATTCGCTCATCTTCTCCAAAATCTTTTCCAATTCCGATTCCATGGCCGTAATATCCCACTCCGTGACACCAGTTGTGACTTTGTGGGTTCGTGAATTAAACAGTCCAGGTTACAAACACAAAAAATTGCACTTTATTTCCGTAGAAAGAAACTTCGTACACATACACAATGTAAGATACAGGTCAACCAACACAACGAGCACAAGCTTGCTCGCACGCGTTCAATTACCGACTGACTGTCTCTTTTCAGGCAGGCTGCCTTTTTATCGATTTGTAACATACCAGAAATTTCTCGAACAATCGAGACCGGCTAGAACAAATGCGAAATCTTGCCAAATCCGTCTGTTCCCGCCTACCATTTTGGCAAGCCTCCATCTCCACTGCCGTCCCTTCGATCTTGTTACCCGCGCTGCTTTCAATCAACAATGACCTGGCGACAATACTTTCGTTAACTTTTCAGTGTCTCCTTTGATGAAACCCGCTGGTTGCTTCATGCAAATTTTCTCTTTCAATTCAGCACTCAGAAACGTGGTCTCTACATTGAAATGATAAACCATTAGGTTTTCTTCTGCTGAAACTGATAACAAGGACCGCAGCGCTGCTAAACATTCTATGGAAGCGAAGGTTTCATCAATTTCTTCTCCATACTTTTGTGAGAATATCTGAGCGACGAAACGAGCTTTGAACAATTGAACATCCTCGTTGAACATTTTCAGCTTAGAACATCCTCTCCGAGCAATCGTCACTACGCTGTTTCAAACTTGAGGAAACTCCCATGTGTCCGAGAAGTGGGACGTGGGACCAGCTGTTGGTCCCGGGTCTTCTTCCGGAGGGCGTCCATTCCAAATATCGTTTCCTCAGCCACCCTCGTGAGGAACAGCTACAAGCTTACAAATACGCGACAATCAAGTCTACAGCTTGTCTTTAGACAAAGTGTCACCCAATATCGTCTGCACTTTGTAGCACCGATCTGGTTTGGATGACAAGGCCTCAACGTGAGGTCAGAAGACGCTTACTGCTGTACCTGTCCACAATAGAGTTGCCCTCCACTCTTCTGGTGGTTTCTTCGGGCTCCACTGCCATGGTGGTTAGTCTTTGTCCTATCTTCGAATGGGCTATCTGTTTGGCCATTTTTTGTGTTGGTGCGGGAAATAGAGTTACCTCCCTTAAGAAGGGCTTAGTGATGTCGTTCTGCTACACTAAAAAGGCCGGTGATTGCAGATAGGCCGCTCGGTTTTGAGGAGGCAGTTGAAATTAACTACTCTAAAGTTGGAGAATGAAGAGAACAGGCTTACGAGAGACTATCTAGAGCCTAGCGGGGGCTTAAGTCTAGATAAAACAGAGAAAGGATAGAGATACTGTAAGAAGTAGAGGCAGTTTTCGAGTGATAAACAAAGTTACCCCCAAAGGCGCCTTGGTAACAGCTGAAAGCTATTGGATATGTTCGTCTGCTCGTCTAAGCTGGTAATGTCCTCACCGAAGTACTTGCTGACTTGCGGTGCTGCCCTTGTAGCTTTCCTGCCAAGTGTCCTCTCCGCATATGACTTTCTTTTCGAGTGGAGGAAACATGCATTAATCCTGGGATTGGGGTGCAGGGTTCTCTACCGGAGTAAACTGTCATCCCTATCCACTAAACACCTCCCCCGGTGGGTATTCTAGTGAGGAAGTGTAGCATTACCGCTATTGTACCTGCGGATTCAGGGTGAGCGTCAAAGCCAGGGCGGGGCCTGGGTAAGGTGAGAAATAGGCGCCGTGACACAAACGTAACCGAGGCCGTGCTTGTGCCTGATTCTGTCTCATTTCTGATGTGACGTCGTTCGTTGTACTGTGATCTCCTGAAACAAGTGACGAAATCGTTACTACCAACCAGAGCTCTGAGCATGGCGTCAAATTTTCGTAGGACATTTTAATGAATTATATGTAACATGTAAATGCACTATCAGTTCTTAGTACTTTAGTTAAGATTGCCAAAAAGTCCTTGTCTTATATGCTACATTAGGAGTATATTGATATTGTTGCTGGTTGCGTACTGTTTTATATAGATTAATTGGTATATATACATAATCTCATTATGTGCTGTTTGTCCGCGTGACTTGCCCTAATTAATTTTGGAGGGACCATTCTACCCCAGGACCACGCTTGTTGACAGCAAGGACTTCAAGGGCCACTTGTATGGTGTATAGAGTAAACCCAAAGCCATAGCTCCCTCAGACCAAGCGTTCTGTAAGAAAGGGATAACGGTCTGTTATACGAGTCATTGGGTGTTGTGGGTACCCAGATTCTCGAATGAGGGAGTTTGGGTTTTTCCCTCTTTTATCGTAAAGATCGAAGCTAGGTAACTTATTCATGTCTTCGATATTGTCCAGATTTAGTTTTACATGAAGCTGCGGCAGCTTTGTGATTGTTCTTGTAATTTTGTTTTGTAGCGTCTGTAGTCTGTTTATGAGCGTTTCAGCAGCCTGTAAACAGAGGAGGCTACATACGTCACAATTGGTCTAATCAGCGTTTCGTGAAGTGTGAGTCATTTATAATGACATATCTTCATTACAGAAACATTTAAATAGCCTTTGCACAGGCTTAGAAGGTTAATTAGTAATGATTTGTCATTGCAATAGTTGTATTCTACTTACAGAATTACATAAGCATTGCCAGGACAATTTGTCATTCAGATAATATTGTAGAGAATAATATGTTGAGTTTATTAATTTTCTGGCAGCATTTTTAAAAGCACAGAAGCTATTTAAGACGATTAGGATCATACTGTGATGGTTTCATTATCTTCAGCTTTCTGGAAGCAAGAAAGTTTAGCAATGGGATAGTGGCCATTACATTTTCTTGTATTTATCCTACTAACTGCATAAGTTGTAAATAAGGCTCGATTGGGCACACAGGCTCTTAAAATCCAGAATATATAAATGCAAGGAAGGGTTAGTATTGACACGAGGTCACTCGTAAGCGAACGCCGAGAGAGGGAAACGCAGAATAAAAGAGATAGATAGCGTGCAAGCCACGCCCATACATGGGTAACTGGTTGGTGTTTGGCAAAGGAGTAGTGGAGAGGGGCAGCCTGAGCGACCTCTGGATAATTCTCTCTCCTTCGCCTCGGGGATCCTCTTTCCACGGGGCACCTTCTGTATGCGGTAGACCACGTCGTTAATCCACTTCACCACACGGTACGGTCCCTGCCATGGCTGCTGAAGCTTCGGGCAGCGTCTCTTCGTTCGGGTAGGGCGACACAACCAGACCAGGAAACCTGGATGGAACCCTTGGCTTTTGGCTTGCCTGTCCCATCGAGTCTTCAAGTAGTCCCTCGCCTTCTGGATGTTGTGACGAACCACCTCATGCGCGTCGTGGAGATGGTCTAACAGGTTCTTCACATATTCGGTTGATGACTGTTTTGCGTCCGGAGGCTTCCCAAAGCCAGATCACAGGGGAGGCAGTCCCGCTTTCCGGGACACGAATTCCGATGGGAGGTCGAACAAAGCTTTGCTGGCCAGCTGTTCAATTGCCAGGTTGAACTCATGCAGCGTCTCCCCTGATTGCCGCGTCCTTGATTCAGTTGGCTGCGTTAGGCTGAGGCCAAGTGGTGGTTCCCGAAGCGGTTCTCCAGGGCCTTTTTGATGTGCTTGTGCGCCACCGCTGTCTGGACCGCGTTAAGGACTTCTGCGGCCCGTCCATGGAGGCTGGTTATTAGCTATGCGGCCTCCTGCCCTGGTGACCACTTGTGCTAGGCCACTGTGTTTGAATTGGCAGAAGAGTTCGAACGTGGACGTGACGTTATACTTCAGCGATTTGACGCGCGCAGAAGTTGTGTCGCGTCCCGGCGCGTCGACCTTCAAACCTTTCACCTTTCTGCGGACAGTGTTCTCCACTTGGTGTTTGTGTCGACCTTTCCCACCAGGTTGTTAACGACGCTCGCCAGGTCTTCGACGTGCGCACACAACTCCGTGACGTCCTCCTTTACGCCGGCCAAATGCTTCTCAAATTTGGCGGCGAGGGCTTCGTTTGCAGCCTTCATTTCAGATAGATTGTGATTCGTCGTTTGTAACTTCGCAGAGAGGGTGTCATTCACTATCTATTTTTTCAACTCGGCGGTCAGGTTTTTATTTCTGATGTCCAACTTTGCGGGCAGAATGCTATTTGCCGCTTACGTCTTCGTTGTTACGGTGTCATGAGCCGTGTTTAATTCTCCCTCTATCTGTAGAATCTTTTCAATTCAGCCTCCATGGTGGTAAGTCACACTCCTGACACCAATTGTGACTTTGTGCATTCGTGAAATTAAAAGTCCAGGTTACAAACACTAAAATTTGAATTTTATTTCCGTAGAAACATACTTCGTACACAGCAGTCCAGAATTACGTCACATACGCAATACAACTTGCAAGGTCATCGACCGTAAAGTTTACTATAACAGCTGTTCACGCATACGCATCCAAATACCGACTCACTCACTGTGGCGACACACATTCCGGAGCCTTCTGAAACAGTCAAGACGGCTAGAACAAAGAAAACTCTCGAGAAATCCGTCTCATTCCCCCCACCGTTTTGGTGAGCTTTTATCTCCGCACTGCACTGCCCGTCTATTTGATCTCGTTGCCCGCCCGCCTCAAATCAGCGACAGTACTTTCGTTAAGGTTGTCAGTATATTAACATTGTTGGTTCTGGCGTACTCTTACTGAATGAGACCTTCGATAATGTGCAGATTTAGTTTTACATGTCGCTGCGGCAGCTTTGTGACTGTTCTTATAATTCTGTTTTGTAGCGTTTCTACTGTTTATGAGCGTTTTAGCAGCCGGTACATAGAGGGGGCTACATACGTCACAATTGGTCTAATGAGCATTTCGTAAAGTGTGAGTCCATGTTAACGTTTAGTTGGTTATTTACGTTAATCAACGGGGAAAGTCTACTTATTCGAATATTTGCTTTTGCTCTGATGACATTTATGTGCTCTTTCCATGAGAGACCTTGATCCGTTGTGACATCTAAGTAGGTGACTTGGTCTTTCCATTCAATTCTTTCGTCACTGTATGAGAGTGGTGGCTGCGCATGCCTAGGATACCTATGTGGTAGTGTTTTTGTGAAATGTATTGATTGGTATCTGTTGGAGTTTATTTTCATTAACCAGGGTTCTAATTCGCTTCGCGCTTCCTGCAGTCACATATGAATTATGTGAGATTTAGTGGACTGTGCCACTAGTGTTGCGTCATCGGTGTAGATGTCTTTATCGGTTTATATCATTGGGTTATCAATAATGTATAGTTTGAATAGCGCCGGTCCGAGCAAACTTCCTTGAGAGACTGCGGTCCTAATGGACCTGCGAGAAGAGGACCATTCCTCCACCGTTACTCGGAACTAACGTGCGCTGAAGTAGTCTTTGATTAGGACAGTTATGTATAGCATCAAGGAAGTTGTATGATTTCAGTTTGTGAATGAGTTGAACTCGCAAACTTTTATTGAAGGCGTGTTCGATATCCAAAAATATGCGTCTGTTGATTTATTCCTATTAAGTCATTTAGAGATAAACTGTTAGGCGCACAAGCCGCTGAGTTGCCTGCTGTTGAGTTCTGGGATATTTATATATTTTTGTAATATCGGAGTTTACACTTTATAGGAAATTTTTTCCAGTACAATTCCTAGAGGCTAATGGACGTGTAGCTAATGGTTATAGCGAGCTTATTGTACGGCTGTGAAAGCATTACTAAGTTTGGTTCTGTCCACTGAGGCAGAAATCTGACGTTTTCTAATATGAAGTTGAATATTTTCTTTAGGAACCTCAGTGCTCCAAATGGAAGACGTTTTAGGGCTATGGTGGAAATGTTATCGGGGCCTTTCTGTTTCGCAGGTGGTTAATAATGCAACTAATTTCACCTGCATTTGTTTTTCGAATTTTGTTGTGTGTACTGTATTTTCTGCATTAGTTTCTTATTTAACAGTTGGGATGTCTAACTGACTTGCTGGTTCCTCTGTGGGGTGTAGCGTGAGTGTTTTCTCAGGTTTCTCATAACATCTATGCTTTGCCCCGGGATGTATCAGCGATCACGTTGTCATTTATGGGTGGAGGTATGTTGCTACTTGCCAAACAAAATGTAAGTTCGGATTTAGTCATTCAAGGGTTTGGTTCTATTCCTTTGTTACATATTCCCTATTTGTTGCTGATACTGTTGCTCTGACATCTAAATTGCCCTCCTGGGGAGTTGGGTGTTTCGTTGTTTGCTATTTTCGTCCTAGGCGATGTCATTATTGGTATAAGTTTTCGATGTCCGTGGGATATTGGGCATTTACACTTAACAGTGGTCCCTACTTTGTTGTAGTTCTAATTTATGTATCGCTTTATGTTGTTCGGCTGTTTATTTCCATTTCCTGAAGGTACTGGTCTATTATGATTTTGAGGTCTTCCCAGTTAACTATGTAGTAGTTCAGAATATTTAAATTGTAGGGCAGTACCGATAGATGGTCCGAATTGACGTTATGAAATACAGTACATTCGATGTTGAAGGGAATATCTATAACAATAACTAAGTCTGGCCCGTGATTGGCCGGCAATGAGTTAACTGATAGAGTTTATATAACTCAAACGTTTCGTCCCTTGAGGGTTGGGGTTAGTGCTGTGACATATATAGTTACTCTGAAATCACTTTTGGTTACTCTGAAATCACAAATCTCCTTGGTCTACATCTAGATAAAAACTTGTAGTGGAATATCCACTCTTTTATCCCTGTACTATGCACACTTTCACTATATCATTTCTTAGGGTATAATACTATGGGGGAACTGCGAAAAAGCTATTACCATATTTAGATTACAAAAGAAAACTATACGTAGCATACTAAAGGTAAACAAAAGAACTAGTTGCAGAACACTTTTTCAAGAATTAAAAATATTGCCTCTACCTTGCTTGTATATCCAAGAAATAGTAACCTTTGTTAAATTAAATATCCATTTATACTCCACTAATACACAAACATATAATCATGATTCTCGAAGAAAAGAGCAAATAAGTATAATCCCCCATAACACCAGTTTGTTTGGTAAAAGCTTTATACATACTGCACTTTGCCTTTATAACACCTAAAGAGCATATCTGCACTTCATAAATTTAAATGCTGTGTGAAAAATTTCCTGTTAGAACATTGTTTTTATAGTATAGTTGAATTTGTAGAATATGTCAACTACAGATAAATTGTTATTACGTTGTACATACAGTTTCTGAATTTTCATTTCTAAACTTGTGTTGTGTATATATTTATTGTATAATTTTTACTTATAAGTAGTTCACATGCCCTATATCATGTAATATGATCAAAAGGATGAATAAATACAAATACAATGCTTACAGTTATAATTCCGCGCCGTTATTTGACCTAACTGCATGATTTTCTGAACGTCATCTGTGTCAATGTCTGCGGGTGGTTTGTATATTGCTACTTGTGTGATTTCTAGTGTTAATTTCAACCGTTATCACCTCTAGACGTTTTAATTGCGGAATGTGTACTTGTTGATGACGATTACTCGATCTATATCGTTAAATTTTCCCCTTCACTTTTTCCGTATACGCCTAGTACTGTTATTTTCTTTCCAAAAATATCTATGTTTATTTTAATTACATTGTTATTTATTGGTTCTCAGTTTCTGAACAATCTTCTAAATTTATTCTTTATCAATATTGATAGTCCCCTTGAAGCACGTTTATACTTTGGCACTCCGCTATAGAAGTGTGTTTACGAGATCCGTTAAAAATATCACGAATTTTGGATTTTTGCAAAAGTATTTATTCATGATATCTAATTTGCCCACTTTAAATTAATCCCCACCAGATATACATTTGTGCCAATGTTTTTTATAATCCTCGTACCCCTTTAAAAATATTTTTGGTAATCCTGTTCATCTCCTCATTCGATGACTTATTTATCCCCTCAAACGTGGCAGAGCGTCGTCATTTCATGTGCCTCTTCGGATTTGGAAACTGAAAATGTCACAGGACGATGGGTCTGGCGAGTACGGTGGCTGCGGCATCATAAGTCTGTTTTTTGGCCAAAAATCACAATTCACAATTAACGATGTGTGAGCCGGGACGTTATCATGGTACAAAACTCAATATCTGTTCTTCCACAAATCTAGGCAGTTCTGGCAAATTGCTTCGCGATATTCCGTATAACATGAAGGTAATATTCCTCATTGACGTTCTATCCTGTGAAAAGAACTAATGATGCATCACCTCCTCCAATCTAAGAAAACTGTAAGCAAAACCTTTACATTCGACCGAGCTTGGCGCGCTTTTTCTTGGCTCTTGAGGCTGCATCTATTGGGCTGATTGAGCTCTAGCTTCTACGTCGTAACTATAAGTCCACGATTCGTCACCCTCTGTCACGGACAGAGCTCAACAACTCCTTAGCAACGTTAATGCGATATTGCTTTTGGTCGTAAGTGAGGAGCTTTGGTACAAATTTTGCAGTGACCCGTCTCATGACCAAATTATTGGCAGAATGGAATGGCACGAGCCAATCGAAATGTTTATGTTCTCAGCAACCTCTCTAGTTGTCAACAATTTACTGAACATTCAAAATGACCGACATTGTCAACGTAACTGAGGGACATCAGTACCAACATAAGACCACAAAAATCGATAATCGAATATACATCGCCCGATGAAATTTATAATTCGCTATGTTTTTCGAACAGATGATGGATTGTATAATCTTGATGTAATTGATCTCTTTCCAATTTACAATTATTACTTGCCAGGAACAATAAAACAGCTCTTGGGGATAATCAAGAGAGAATACGTACTTCTAAAGCTCGTCATTGGTCAATCAAAACAAAGTGACAGATTGCATTACCTGCTCAATACTGCACTCAGAGGAAGGCTCGTCTAGATTGAGAAATATTCTCTGTAATTCCAAGGGACAATTGTATCAGCTGTCAGAATATACCGAAGAAAAAAACTGCCACAAAAATCTATCTTGACAAGGCTACCAGTTCTCCTTCTGAACTGATGAGTTCTCTTTTCTACCCAATTGGACAACGCTCTTTGAACTCATGCTAACGTGCCAGTATGACATTAATTCTTCAAATGACACGCATTATCCCGCTTGCTATAGAGGCCGGGTTTTACTCCAGGAGACCTCAAAAGTGAGATTTGAAGCCGGGTTTTACTCCAGGAGACCTCAAAAGTGAGATTTGTGCACCGGTGCTCCATCTTCACATGCGGTGTTGCATCTAATAAAGTCGGCCGATAAATACTACACATTTCACATTTAAGTCCCGACTTTATAGCCCCACCACTAATAGGTCTAATAATAGAAATGAAATTGTTCTTACACATCAGTCCGTCTAAACAAAGGCATCACGGTTAGGATATGGCTCTTCCTTATCTTCAATTAGCTGTTCTAGTTTTAAATTTACATTATGAAGATGACACCTACTTATCCTCAGAATATAAATAAAAAGGTTGACAAATAAAGTAAAGCCCTACAAACAATATAAGCACAACCAATATTCTTTCACTTTGCAATGTTTTATTTATTGCATTCTAATGGATTGAGGATACAATTTCAAAGTAACATACATCCAGAAGCTTGCAACTACCCATCATACTAGACCTGAATCATGTAATGCACCCTAGCTACATTTATACTTGGGAAACCAATATGAGACATACAAGCTCTTTTCACACCACAGTGACGCAACTCCACCTTAGACCAAAACAATCTTAGAAATTATTCCTTAAAACGTGTCAAGTACAGTTCTTCTGCTGACTCACAATTGACTTTCGCTTCTTACCATCATAACTCACTTTATGGGTTTGCAAACCTGACAACTGAGGTAAGCTCTTATCCCAAACTCTGGTGTGATTTCTTACCTTCATGTACTAAATTATGTCTTCTCAGATTTGACAACTGAGTAAAGCTTTTATCGCAAACTTTACATTTGTGTGGCTTCTTACCATCATGAGTAAACTGATGTGTTTTCAAATGTGACAACCGAGTAAAGCTTTTATCACAAATTCCACATTGGTGTTCCTTCTTACCTTCATGAATTAACTGATGTGTTTTCAAATTTGACAACTGAGTAAAGCTTTTATCGCAAACTGTACATTTGTGTGGCTTCTTACCATCATGAATAAACTGATGCGTTTTCAAATTTGACAACTGAGTAAAGCTTTTATCACAAACTTTACATTTGTGTGCCTTCTTACCATCATGAATAAACTGATGCGTTTTTAAATATGACAGCTGAGTAAAGCTCTTATCACAAACTTTACATTTGTGCGGCTTCTTACCATCATGAATAAACTGATGCGTTTTCAAATATGAAAGCTGAGTAAAGCTCTTATCACAAACTTTACATTTGTGTGGCTTCTTAATTTCATGATTCACCTGATGTTTTTTCAAATGTGACAACTGAGTAAAGCTCTTATCACAAACTCCACATTGGTGTGGCTTCTTACCTTCATGAATAAACTGATGTGTTTTCAAATGTGACAACCGAGTAAAGCTTTTATCACAAATTCCACATTGGTGTGCCTTCTTACCTTCATGAATTAACTGATGTGTTTTCAAATTTGACAACTGAGTAAAGCTTTTATCGCAAACTTTACATTTGTGTGGCTTCTTACCATCATGAATAAACTGATGCGTTTTCAAATATGACAGCTGAGTAAAGCTCTTATCACAAACTTTACATTTGTGCGGCTTCTTAATTTCATGATTCACCTGATGTTTTTTCAAATGTGACACCTGAGTAAAGCTCTTATCACAAACTCCACATTGGTGTGGCTTCTTACCTTCATGAGTTAACTGACGTGCTTTCAAATGTGACAGACCAGAAAATCTCTGATCACATACTTTACAACAGTGTAGTTTCTTGCCCTCACGAAACAGAATATTTACTTTCAAATTTGGAAACTGAAAGGTCTTCCCACAAACACCACACTGTTGTGGCCTTTTACCCACATTAGACAAACCTTTGTGTTTCAAATATAAAGACTGTGTGTGCATATCACCCTCATCACTGTATTTACCATATTTTTCAAGGTGAACATTTCCCTTTGCATGTAGGATTTCTGTAGCATCACTTTTTTGATATTTAAATTCTAAATGATCCTTTCTGTCGTATAAGCTTGTGTCTCCTGCTTGAACTTCAGCAGAGACTAATTGGGACTGGCCAATAAGAGAACAATCAACTGTTTCTTGGAAAAATCTGAAAACAGAATATCAGTACATTCACAAAATCAAGTGACAGCTCTAGTTAAATAGATTCATGTTTAATTACTATATCATCCTGAGCCCCACAGTACGTCATCATATACTGTAACTTGTATAAATTGTCCAGCAGATGGCAGATAAGAGCAATGGGTCTCTGCTAATTCAATAGGAGCTGCTTATACCTAGGTACAATTTCTCAAGTTTGGTATTGCATTTCACTCCTAACTTTGTTGTGTGAACCACTTGTTACTAAGTGACAACACACTGCAGCAGGGCATACACTAGCTGCAAGCTAAGTGTAATTTAAGACTTTAAAGCAGCGAGTTTCTGTTTGAATAATATTCTTTTGATATCATTGATATTAAAAGAAAAGTTATATCTCAAGTACATGCACTGTTTGAGAATTCATAACCTTCTTTTCCATGAAGTCCAGCATTCTGTACTTTGGGACTCAGTTAATACAATCCAATTGGTAAAATTGAAAACAAACATTTCTGACCACCAAAAACGTTTTTTTCATGTATCTGCATTTAACAAATGATTTTATTAACTGAGAAATATCACTTAAAAATACTTGGCAATATGGATGATTCTGAAGATGTTTTTTCTGATGAAGATGGAGATTCAGAAAAGGGAAATACCAGCAACACAGTAGATAACAATCCTATTGCCAGAAACGTAGATGAAGGCTAAAGTGAGAGGCCCAGTAGTGATTCTGATGAAGTATGCTTTCTCTGATTACTAAATTATCTATATAATTCACATTTTCTCGCATTTGCTCTTGATAAAATGATAGTTTCATTTTAGTAAGTTTTCAGGATGAAGCAGTATTTTCCTAACATACCTAATCCAGTCGGTCTAAAGGTTTTTGTTTCAGGAATTTCGAATTGCATTGTGTTAGATTTTAAATTGTATCAGGGGAAGACAATATGCCTGAATATTAGTGCACAAAGTTTTGGTTTGGGTGAAGCTGCAGTGGTTTAGATTACGGAAGGTCTCACTCCAGGACACTATATATTAGTCAGGAATTTACAAGTAAAAGGCTAATGAATGAGCACCTCAGGAGAGATCTTAGCATAACTGGCACAATAGAGAAGAACAGATTACTAAAGGAGGCAGGACTGAAGATTGATGAAGAATTACACAAAGAAGGTAGAGGATCTTCAGACATGGTTGTTCACTACGACAGCAATGTGTATATTGTAAAATGTGTAGATAGAAAGAGCATTACAATGATGTCATCCAACTATGCACGAAATCCTATGGATAAGTGCATACCTTCACAAGATGTGTGTGTATGTGTGTGTATTTAATGCTCAGAATTGTATAATAAAATCATTTTTCTTCTTGCTTCCCAATATTTGGAGACTAGACCTTGATTTTAGAGAGTTTCAAATACAGTTAGATGATCGTAGTTCATTGAATCGTCTTTACCACATAAACAGCACTGGAGAAGTTGTTAATCCAACCTTGAATAAATGTCCATTCAAACAATCGTGGCCTGAGATGATGATGATGATGATGATGATGATGATGATGATGATGATGATATGTATAAGGGTGCTCAACTACAGCAGTCATAAGCGAAGTGGCCTGTGATTAATCTGAACATTGCTACTGAAGATTTTCGAGGTAGATCTGGAATTGTCTTTAGTTTGGTTTGGAGATCTTTCCAATTAAGTTTTTCAGAGGAAACTAGATAGTTGTTATATAGTTTTTGATTAATCTTTTAACTGTTTCATAGGGGATATTTTGTTTCGTTGTTTGAGATATTTTGGAACCCTTTTGGCCAACATTTCTGCTTGCTCATTGCCAGAAATTCGACAGTTTTTTTTTGAAAACTATAGGTATATTTAAATTTTGAAGATGTTTAATCACATTATGAATTTTGTTTATCTTTTAGGTTTAAGGGCTGTCATTTGAAATTACAGCCTGAATAGCTGCTTTAGAATCTGTTAAGGAAACTATGTTGGAAAGCTTATTTGTCCAGGCAAATAGATTTTTAAGGAAGTATAAATTGCATCAATTTCTCCATCAAAACTTGTTAAGTAAATTCCAACATGCTTATAGAAAGAAAAGAATTTACAGGTAGCTCCTGCTCCTGTAGAGAGAGCCATCTGCCTTCACAAGATGTTTAAACCATTCAATAGAGCAAAATAATGCACAGAGATAAATATGAACAGACTTTCCTCACAGTGAACAAGAAAGCAAGTGAGATATGACAATTAAACCTAGGGAGAATAAAACAAAAAAAGAAGTAATATGAATTACAATTCACGTTATGATATTGTGTTTGTGTTATTAGTAATATTGTATTAGTCTGTGGCACAAAATATCAGCAAACTAAATAACAAAATCTATTGGCTACAGCAGTTAAAGTATACATTTACATCCTTGCATAATTACAAATACATATATATTTATGATATATGGTAACTGAAAAAACTATACATAATCTATTGCATTTTGCATAGCTAGGAAAATTGTCTAATTTAGAAATTTCTGTTGGTCCCATATGATTATACTTAGAACAAGTTTTACTGTATATGCATTTGTATCAGTTCAAGTGTTCAATGAGACATGTGATAAAACATAAATATGAGAGTTATATATGAACAAAAGTAAAGAACATACAAAAGGCAGAAAGCTTGTAACAGAAAAGTGTGAAATCTTACCTTGAGGATTTTACTGCTGGAAGGTCGACATCCTGTAACATAATAATTAAAATGTGTAGTTTCACAGAATTATCTAACGTCAATGTCCTATGTAACATGACTAAAACATATGTGGACACAAACATTTGATATTTTATCATGTACAGGGGTGTAAGAAAACCAAGACAGAGAGAAAGTATATAAGTGAATTAGAAAACTTAAAACTAGCAAAAGAATGTTTAATAGATCACAATATATTACTTAAATGGTCAAGTTTTAAGGAAAGTTAATACAGAAACTTAGGAGAAAACAGGAGAAAGAATTGCATGAATAACATATTAGTACTGGACATAAATCATGTAACTGGTGGACTACTCAATACAAATTGTATCAACATTAATGATAAAAGAAAGTACACACAAATGGCTTTCAGTATAGAGATTTACTCAACAACACAAGTGCACATGGACATACTTAAACATGATTATTACATTATAATTATAATGAGGTCATAGTCCACAGAGACCTAACAAGGATTCTTTTATGTTGACGTAACCTTGCATTGAGTTTTTGAGCCTAGAGCCTAATTAAAGTTTAAAGCTGCCTACCTCCATTCTTTTTACATACTTGTACATAATAATATCCAGGATGTATTTTAAATTGTTGCGTTACATCGTAGGAACTGACACCCACAGTGCTATGAACTTATGTCACACAATGCACTGTTGCTCAGTTATGAACTAAAGGGACAAAAGGAATACACTGCTAACAATGCATCACACATGTCCATTATGATTAAACTCAGACCACTCAACCTGTTCTGTGATTTCTAGATCATGCTGCATTAAGCTAAACTGTTCCAGGTCACACTTTTTTCTATGTTCCTATTTTTTATTGAACATCTACAATACAGTTTGCAAATATGTTAAATGATATGGGAAAATGATCCTAAAAATGATTGGGATCCATAGAACTTAAGTGTAAATTCATCTTCCAGGATAAGAGAAAATCTTGGCAATGTACATAATCATTTTGCAACAGTTACTGGGGTTGGAGAGTTATGGAGGTTTCTCTGAGAGAAGCACATTTAACCGTGATGCCGGATTTCAAAAAGCTCCTCTGGGATATCAGGCTTAAAACTGGAAATCCGTTGACTTAAGGAACAATGATCTATACAGCTTGATAATCAATTTAAGTAGTTAGAGAACAAATATCTATACAGCTTGATGATCAACAAAAGCAGTTAGGTTTCTTTGACCCAATTAATCTTCTATACTCACGTCATCTCCTAACCTGACATTTAATTTACTGAAAACAGTCTTTTGTTTAGTAATGCCAAAAGTGATAGTGTTTTGTCATTGTTTATAATTTTGTTATATCCAGTGATCCATTTGTGGTTATAACATTTAATAAATATTCTGATGGGAGAGTTGTATGCACCTGAAACATTGATTTCCAATTGTCTTCCCATCTGACATGTTTCCCAAGGAAAACTTGAACATTTTCTTTCAACAGGAAAGCTTCAGGCCTTATTTTGCATAATTCAAGTAACTGACCCTGATGGACATTCAAACTCGCAGCCTTTTCAATGTGAGGCAGACACACTACCCCACACTGGAGAGGTGACAGATTACTCCCTACATAGCACTGCATTCAAGTGTATACATAAGGGTTAAGGGCACTCTGACTGCATGTTCAATCCATCTTGGAAAGATTTGCAAACATTGGCACAAATATAAAGTGAAATGCATTCTTACACAAACCACATAACAAAGTGAACTGCTAGTGCACATTATGTTCATTTGCCCATTTAGTTGTTAAGTTAGCATGTATGGACCAAGCAGTGATAATATCTTACACTGATGTGGTGTCCATGTATGTAACTTTATAATGCAAAGCCCTCTTGTTCATGATCCAAGTAAACACGTAAAAAATCAATTTTATGATCATCACGTGGGTGGAAAATAGCCTGACATAATTTCTATACCCTTAAGAGCTGGTATTAGTACAATGTATCGTCACGATAAATGTGACGCTTCGATTACATGGGTCACTTATAAGTAGCCCATTGTCCACTTGTTGTTTAGGGTAGGTCACTTTCAGCTTACTGAGCCTGTTTCATATGTAGAATGAGTCAAATATCCAATAGATTTCTAGATAACTTACCTTAGTATTATCACAAAGTGATGTTTCAGTTTCCAGCCACCAAGGTTCTTCTTTAATTTCTATTTTGTTATACATTTCATGATCACTGTTGTATTTCTTATCCATCATTTCAGGATTCTCTGGAAGAAATTCTCCCTCATACTGTTCAAATTCATTGGATTTATCCATCTTGCAGTTGTTGCTCCATATACCTGTTTCAGTCTTAATCTGTTTTACAAGTTCTTTGCTAAAAGAAGTCTCTGATTTAATTTCTGTTTTGACTGCCATGTCACAATCAGTATCCAGAAGTACAGTATCTGTACTTGTCTTCATAGAAACAACCTTCTGAAAGAACTCTCTTTCATTCCTTGAAGTTATGTCATCTGTGAGTGGATCCTCTTCTTTGATTTCTATTTTCTCATCCATTTCAAATAGATGTCGAATCAGATGTAGATCTTATTTTCAGAAACAAATCTGTGAAGAAAGAAACATATATACTACAAAATATTGTTGCCTATAAAGTCTGAACAAGATTTGGGAAATATTTCAATTAATGCAGGTTCACATTTCATTTCATGGTAAGCTTAAGGATTTAGCAGCAATTAATAAGTTGAGACAGGTTGGATGACTCAGTGATCAGAGTAAGCAGTGGTATTGATCTGCCAGCTCATATGCATTCTGTTAAATCCACAGAAAAATTAAGATCTTTCTTGGGTTGCACAAGACTGCACCATAGGATGTAAACCCTCTGTGAAGAACCGCTGAGTCGTATGATCATAATCAGTCTGCTTTTATATCATGTGTAAGCTGTTATTTGTTTACAGTATTTTAAAGGTGATATTCAATTTGAGTAATGACTGAGATAGATCCAAATCAGTACAATTGATAGACCCACTTTGAATAGTGTTTAAATATTTTTATAATTTCGCAACATAGATATAAATTATCAATTACATTGGCAGTGAAGTATTGCTTCTGGTTTCACTAAAACATATTTTTGGAAATTTTGTTTCAAGATGATATGTTCGGGCATCTTGTTTCCATTTGCACCCCCGTAAGACATTACTTTCATAGAGTGATCATTATCAACTGTATGACTACTGTCCTATGCCACTAAGTGTGAATCATGTGTGTTTAAATGTCATAATTTTTTGTAATGATTCCTGAGGCAAGGACTGTCAGGAAACGTGTGTATTTGTGTGATTTAAGAGAGAAAGTGAACTGACAACAGCAGTAAAGCCTGATGTTAGTAAAGTGATACTAGGTTAAGGATCCGCAAAAGGATGCCCACAAAAGGATGCTCCGGCCCTTAGTAACCGTACCAATTCTCCTGTGGAACATTTGCCAGTATGACAACGCACACATTAAGCCCTTTTCTTACTACCTCCCTTCCGAAAAAATACAAAAAACATGCCAGAGGTAACACATTTTAGTAATTATTAGTAAACTAAGTGTCACATTACTTTATTTGTGCTTAGGAATTATATTTCATGATCAATGTAACCAGCCCTTAGGATTTGAGTAAACAAGTGCATTTAAAGATGTTCGATTTTAAGGGAAACCGCAAGGTTCTTTTAGAAGGACTTCTTTTCTTTCAAATAGTTATAGAAGTGAGTATTAACATGGTTTCACTGGAATTTATCACAAGATCTCCAGAGGCAACTATAAATAATATATATGTATTTTACATGGTATCTTTCAAAGCTTCAAGCCTTAAGAACTTATAGTTACTAGTGCTTCGTTTTATGGTAGGTGAATGCTAAAGCCTATAACCTTTGGCGATACTGACACTCAAAGGCATTTATTTAGGCCCCTTAAAGTAGTCTGATATGTTTAGATTTGTTGTGTTTTAACAGGGATTGTCGTGCAAGCATTTCCCTTGTAAACAATCACGAGCAAAAGTTGCATAAACCACTGATTAATGTAAATAAAGAAGTTGTGAAGACAAAATAACATTAATGTTTGAGTATGAGTGGAAGCTGTGTGGCGTGAATGTGAAGTTTTGCTGTGGGGGAGGCATCCCTCTATCAACTTACAGTGAAGAGTGGTGCTAGTATGAAAGAGAATAAATAAAGACAAATCCTAAGGTCGTGTAAGTAGTTGTATTAATGGTAATAATTTGAGTAAAAAGGAAGAAAAATGGCTGAATTTGAAATAAGATGAGAAAGACATAGAATTTTTTTTTAACTAAAGGGTTATCTCAAGTTCTAAGTTGTAGAATTCAGATATGTTTCCCCAATTCACCCTTAAGTATTGATAAAGAAACCTATGACTTATGTTCATTGTTTGTCAAAGCAGACTGATCAACTTGATGTAATTATCATGGTGTGATATTCTAAGGGTACTCCTTTTAAACCAGCAAGTTTTTCCATTAGTTATTGAACTTTTAATTCAGCCAGCAGCACATAACTCAAATACATCCCCTGACGATATTCATTATGGATCTGGGACATGACTAATGACAAAGATTACTTAACTCAAATACATCCCCTGACGATATTCATTATGGATCTGGGACATGACTAATGACAAAGATTACACTAATCGATATATCAAGTTCTGTATACAGATCACAGCACAAAGAAATCTACAATCTGCAACTCCCTTTTGACATAATTGTCAATTAACATTTCATTTATAGGAAAACCCAATGTATGTGTGTTTGGAGGATTTTAGTAACAGTGACGTCAAAATTAATATAAAAACTATTTGTGGTTGGTTTATTGACACTCGTCACTTACTTTTTCATATATTTATGAGAGACTAGTTTCAAAGGCCCTGGCCTCCATTTTCAATCTCTTCCCAACTGGCATTTGTTGTTATCTGCTCTCTCTGGTGGTGGAACTATGAACTTTTTTGTCAAATTATCTGCTGGCGGGATTTCAAAGTTCATTACGCGATCCTTATTTTTCCAGATGAATATGTTCTCCCATGTTGTCAATCTATTTTGGTTTATCACTCCATTTAAATTTATTAAATGTTTTTGGATGATATGTGAATGAACTGAATATGCTGTTGCTTTCTTTTTCATTCACATATCATCCAAAAACATTTAATAAATTTAAAAAGATCTTCAAGGAACAAAATATCATCTTGGCACCTACTAATAGATACTCAATTTTAAAATTACTAAATTCAAAAACAAAATATGAAATTCCTTCAGGTAACAAATCTGGAATATACCAAATAAATTGCAAGAATTGTGAAAAATGCTACATAGGTCAAACAAAAAGAAATTTAAAAACCAGAGTCAAAGAACACTTTAGAAACATCAGATTGAAACAAGAAGACAAGTCAGCAGTAGCATTTCATTTTTGGAATGAAAACCATGACATTGATCCAAATCCAAAATTATTAAAAGGAGTGATAAACCAAAATAGATTGACAACATGGGAGAACATATTCATCTGGAAAAATAAGGATCGCGTAATGAACTTTGAAATCCCGCCAGCAGATAATTTGACAAAAAAGTTCATAGTTCCACCACCAGAGAGAGCAGATAACAACAAATGCCAGTTGGGAAGAGATTGAAAATGGAGGCCAGGGCCTTTGAAACTAGTCTCTCATAAATATATGAAAAAGTAAGTGACGAGTGTCAATAAACCAACCACAAATAATTTTTATATTAAAACCCAATGTACTTTAATTTAACACTGTTGTTTTTAACATCCAGTGACAGTAGAGTACATCATAGCTTTAGATAACAGGATTGATATTGTTTATCGATATCTTTGGTCATACTTTTTTGAGAAAAACCGAAAAGAAACATTATACCTCTTGTTTAAACAATTGATGCTGAACCAGCAAATGTCAGAGTTACTTCTGCTATATTTATGTAAAAAGATAAAGTCATAGGATATCCTTATAGACTGTGAGATACTTGATTGTATCAATGAGACATTAATTACTATGTATTATGAAAATATGTTATGTACCTCTAGAAACAGTTACTCCAGTAGCACCAACAAGTTTAATTCTAACAAAATAGGAAGCCTTGGTTAACTCTGATATTTGATTGATTTTGTGACAGCAGTAGACATTTGTTAGGCGTATGTCTAATCCAGTATATAGGTGCTATTATGTTAAGTCATTAGACATAATTTTTGTAAACAATGTCCTATAATTCATATCCAGTACTGCTCATTATCAAACATGCTAAATTGTAGTAAATATTGTTAATGATAATGTTTAATTCAATTGTATGATGTTTTATGGATAATACTTGTAATTTGTTTCAAGTTTGTCACTATTGTGTGAACAACCATAACTAAATGGAACATCTATGCAGTTTCCATAATTTATTTGTTTGTCATTCAGCCATAACTCAAGCATAAAACTTCATTTTTGCTTACTCTATAAATTTTAACCAACAATTTTTTTTTCTTCTTCCCCTAACACTAATTAATGGTTCCACATAATTTCATACATGTTCCATTTATGTTAATTATATATAACCATAATTTGTAACTAGATATAAGAAATATTCATTTTGTAATGTGATACCTGTAAGCCCTTCCATTTCCTTATCTCTCCATGAACTTTAATTCATCCTCAACAACATAAAAATATTCTTGTGCATCAATCCTAACTCTGGATGCTTTGTTTTTGTGTTGTGGTATGGATGAACAAACACGTCGAAGCATCAGGTAACAACACCACCATAAGGAGAAAGCAGAGGAGACACCACAGAGGCCAGGGACCCTAGCAGTTGCTCTTTCCTCGGAGAAGCAAGGTACCCCAGATGACCAACTATCACATTAGGAGTGGCACCTAAGACTACCCCCTTCTGGAAAGGCACCCAATCTTTCCAGAGGACCGCCTCAACTTCATGGACTCATGGCTATCGCTCTGAAACCCTGGGTAAACGACGAAGCAACTCTACCCAGCAAACTTTTTCAGTGGCTTAAGTAAAATAACTTCTAAGTCGCCCTTTGTGTTCTCATTGACTCACCTGCTAGAACTCAAGACACAGCTGAGGTAGGAGAGTGTAAGCTAACTGGACTATTCTAAAAACCTATAAACTCCACTTTAAAACTTTTCATCGGCTCTTCAGTACAGACTTTTCTAAGCAATTCCAAGGAGTACAGTACACTTGAACATGTTCTTCATCCGCTTCCCTGCTTTAAAACACTAAGTACGAATATCAAGCTGAAGCAGGAAGCACAGACAATTTTTCTCCCTTCTCTCTTTGAAAGCCACAACATAAAAATTTACAATACTTGTGACAGCTAGGTCCATGTTAGACAAACTTAAATCAGTAATTTTAAACCTGCAGTGATCATGTGTTGTGAAGTGTCTCCCAAAACTATATGACATAACTCATAGTGGTGGAACAGTGTATTTCTATAGAACTATGGACTTCATTCAACGTGGGATACCTCAAAAACAATCCGCATTAACCCATTACCATTTCCTGTCCTCTAATTTTCTTTTTCAGGTATTACACTTATGACTCTTCAGAAAAAAAACTATGCATATGTAAATATTTGTATTTTTCCACCTGGCAGGTATGCTCGGTTGCCTATGTGTCCAGCACAATATTTTGTAAGTGTAAATTATTCTTTTATGTATTCTCCACATAAAAATGTGTATCTGATCTGTAAATGTTACCAGTCGTTTGAATTTGCTGGAAGTTGTATAGAAATCTGAAAGCCACAACATTTTATCTGACATTGAAATGGAGGTTTAAATACAAATGTTTCCAAAATTAAATAGAGGGTCACTGTAAATAATTCTCGGGTTTTGTGACTTCATCTTCTTTTCTTTTTCTGAGAATGTGCAATGTATACCATTTTTATTGTAGTAGTAATGGTTAGACAAACTGTCCAAGTTCTGTTATACATCAACTGTAGAATATATGTTACCACCAGATGGCAGTACTAGCAGTGTTTAACAAATTGGGGTTAGCGGTAAGGAGAACACTTTTTATAATTTAAGTTAATTAGGAGTCGATTAATAACACAAAACAACACTCACTTTTAAATTTTCCCGGAACCGGTTTCTGAGGTCTTCCCTCTATCTTCAGCCGGAAATCGACTGAAGTCGATTTCCGGCTGAAGATAGAGGGAAGACCTCAGAAACCGGTTCCGGGAAAATTTAAAAGTGAGTGTTGTTTTGTGTTATTAATCGACTCCTAATTAACTTAATTTATACAACAACACTGTTTTCAACACTTCCATAAAAGGATTTACACTTTTTATAGTTAGGGTTAGCGGTAAGGAGAACGCTTTTTATAGTTTTGAATATCATCAACACCAATTCGTTACTAAAGTCCAGTGCCATTTTCAGGCAAAATACAGGAAGGAGCCTCCTTCCGACAACTATATTTGCAGATGGTACACATAATTTCTGGATACTCATTTTGGCAAAGAGAAAAGCAGTGCTTGTCCTGCTGTGTCAGAAGCAGATATGAATCAGATTTGGAACGTTTATCTCTGTAAACCTAATAAATCAACTATGAGATGTAGCAAGTTCCTCAAACCACAGTATGGCAAGTTACGAAGGTGCCTAAAGGTAGTTCATATTCAAAGTATAAACTTGAAAGAAGCGTAGGGACAGTGAAGTACAAATTAGCACAAAAGTGAATCGAGAAGATATTGACACATTCCTTCACTCACACTGTTTATTCATAGGACATGTTTCAAGAGCTCTGGCTCCTATCATCAGCTGGTACTCAATTAGTGCAAGTTGTAGTGGTTTCCTCTTTCTCCATATTGTCAATAGATGGCGTGATCTACTTGACAAAAATGTCCGGTGGTGGAGTTTCAAAATTCATGACTCCATGAAGATTTTTTCCCATACGGAAAGGTCTATGGGGTGATTAACATATTATATTAGACGTGTTTCTAAGTTGATGTCAGGTTTAGTATTCAAAAAATGAAAAGCCACTGCTGATTTTTGTGTTTCACCATTTTTAATGTTTCTTAATTGTTCTTTAGTTCTGATGTTATTTCTTTTTGTTTTTCCTATATAAATTTTAGGGCAAGTTTCACATTTGATCTTATAGATTCCTGGTTTTTCTTTGGCAGTGATTGAATTTTTAGGAGGGCCTTTCAACAAATTTCTGATATTAAACCTATTTTGAGGTGCAATAATTATGTTGTCTTTTGAGAAGATTTTTTGGAATTTATTATAGGCTGATGGATGGAAGGTGAAGTTTTTAAAAAGTTTTTTCTGTTTTCTCCTGTAGGTTCAAGGGTGGTGGTTTCTTTAATTTTCTTAGCTTTGTTGAGTCTGTTAACTGTTTTGTCTACTAAATTTGGGTTGAAACCATTGGATATAGCTATCCAACTATCCATTTATACACATTTATATTTTTTTATTTATTTACTTTGATATACCCTGTATTATATTCATAAGTCATTGCAGTTGAGCTTTAGAGAAACAATATCCAATAAAATGACAACAAACTCTAAGTTCTGAATTACTTACAGTCTTGAACACCAAATAAAATGGAATATTTTCTGATTTAGCTATGATATTTGACAACCTCTTGTTATAATAGTTAGCATTTTACGGTTTCAATGAGTTCCCTATAAATTAGCTCAAATCTTTCTTAAACAAAATGCAGAAAACCAGGATAAATGGTTATCATTTGGAACCAGGTCCTACTACTACAGATGTCTCACAAGTGTCTATACTTAATTCATTCTTATTTTTAATATTACAATTCATTTTTCAGAATTGATTTGAAGCAAATAAGTTATCGTTAAATTATGATAATATAAACCTTTTTTCAATTTAAAACAAAGCGTAAATAGATAATGGAATAAAACATCAGATACGACAATTACATCATAAGTGAAGTATTGATGGAAAATTTCTTGGGCACAAAACATACAAAGAGCTTTATTGGAGAAAACAAATAAGAGCCATCAAAGCTTAGCTCAGCTTGCTCTGCTTAAAGGAACTTAAAAAATGTGATTAATCAGAATGCTTTAAGAGTAGCATACTTTGTATATTGTCAGTCATGTTATGATATAGAATTATCTTTTGGAGTAACTCAGTACACAGCAGACAGGTGCTCATATTACAAAAAAAGGGTCACAAATTTCGTGTGGCATAGTGCTACATTATTGGGGTATGTCCTTATTTAAAGGCCATAATATTATTACCCGTATTGATTAATAAATATATTCTCTTTTAAGCTATCTTACAAATAATTATTTATAATAATTATTAATTATACAAATAATTATTTATAAGGTTAACTTTGATAACAAAATTACGTTTTGAAGACCCAAAACCGTGGCATATTGTTACGTGTATAAGCCAAACGATATTTAAGAATTATTTGGCATTATCGAGATTTAACTTTTCATCTCTTACACGTGTGTAATGACTGGTATATTTCGGACAGGATACGTACATTGGACTGCTAAATCAGCTTTTCCGGCAAACCGAAGTCGCATGACCAAGGCTAATGTGATTCTGGAATACACAACTTAAGACAATTGGGTAAGGCAGAGAGCCCAATCGGCAGGAGTGAGCTGGATCTGCTAAGACAGGGTTCCTGCCAGAAAGCAAATGGATTTTTCTGTCCAAAAGTACCTCTGACTATCACAAAGAGATGACAGTTGATACATTTAAAGAATGGTTTCACAACAGATTCTTAAATTATTTAGAAGAGGGAAGCATTTCTATAATGGATAACGCACCGTATCATAAAGTTATTGCACATAAAATACCAAATTCGGTCAGCAGGAAGAACGAAATTGTTGGATGGTTACAAAAAAGGGGGGTTTAATTTTCGGAAACAGAAACTAAAAATGAGTTATTGCAAAGAGTACTTCCGTTTAAAAACAAGGAAGAAGTGCATCAGACGTATCAACTTGCAATTGAAATGGGACACCAGGTAATATACCTCCCACCTTACCACTGCCAATATAATCCAATTGAGTTGGTGTGGGCTCAAGTAAAAAGGAGGGTTGCAGAGGCAGAAATAATACGTTAAAACTGATGGACGTTAAACGACTTGTTCACGAAGAAATTGACAAGGTAATGCAACAGGACTGCGAAAACTGTGTAAGGCATGCAGAAAACCTTCAAGAAGATGATATTAAGAAAGAAATAGCATGGGATGAGATTTTGGAACCGATAATTATAAATTTGTAAGACTGAGACAATGAAGACAGTAACAATGACATTTATTTATTCATTTCAATGTATTCGTATACTTCAGAGCAACAACTTGTTTCTGTGACGCTATTCCCTAACAACAAAACTGTACGCCATTAAAGTGCACCTTTACCCAATATGTTTATTTAATTTCCCTGCAATCCATATTCTTAATTTGTTATTCAAAACCCTGCATGTCATATATTCTACATATACCATGGTTTATTGTCTTCATGACATCATTTGTTGGTTGTGTTACAGGTTTCTCAGCTGCTAATGGTTACCGCATACACAGTTACTCGTGTAATATTAATATCTTTTAAATGCATATTATTTTAACATTGTTGGTAACAGTATCTTGTCTGATGTACTTACGGACTGATATATGTTACAAATTTTCCAATTTCAATTGCCACCAAAACGTTCTGTTTAGCTAAGCGCTTGAATAAATAAAGCAAATGACTTAGAACATAGTGATCCACAGTAAATCATTGGAAACTGAAATTTGTATATTTATTCCTGGATTGCCACTTCATCCTGTACTGTGAAGCTCTACTCAGTTATTATACTTGACCAGGTTTCTCATTATGACATTGCAGTAAAGTTATATAATATCTCATGACACAATGCT
Source organism: Mantis religiosa (assembly GCA_030765055.1). NCBI lineage: Eukaryota > Metazoa > Arthropoda > Insecta > Mantodea > Mantidae > Mantis > Mantis religiosa. The sequence continues at coordinate 905,925 of JAUKNK010000061.1, forward strand.
CAAAGAAATGACAACAATACAGCCATTGCGGATTTGAATATAAAAAAGTTCATTTTGTTGAATGTCTCTTGATGTTTGTATAAGATATATTGTTACAACTACAGCAGCTGGCATTGTTGTAGATCTTAAGTCTAGGTGCAATTTCCAACCCAAAATTGTTGCCTGTTTGAGTTACGTAGCATAGCTTTAGGAAATGTTATTGATCTGATTGAAGGATGTTTTTTGTTGGATATGTAGATATTTGAATGTTTCAGTAGTGTGGATAGTAGCACCTTCTCTATAGAGGCATTGCACAAATCTAACATTCAACTTCAATCCATGCAGCTGGATAGCTAGGCGCAGCTCTGGAAGAAATGATTAGGTGACTCGGAAAATCGGCTAAGCTAAATTTGCAAAATCTCTATTACTGTCATATGATCAATGCGACAAATTTAAAGTAGGCTAATGATCATGTATGAAATCGTAATAGAGACAATATTAAGCGGCTGATAAACTTCGAGTGGGAGGGAAAACAGAAAACAAAATTTACAATACTGTAATAAAAAACAAAGGAAAGGTGCTACTGCTCACTGCTTCACTTACTAGATAATTAAAATAAGACTCACCTTACTGCTTATATATGAAGTAAATTTTTCTGTTTTTCGTCCCCATGAAAGCAACTATAACGTCTTCGTAGAAGGGCCAAATTTTCATTAGCTCAGTGAGTATGCCCTTGTGAATAGAAATAGTAGCCAACCATGTCAATCTGCTATTGCCCAAGCTGTTTATGATGTAACTTTTTATTCTCTTTATGCATGAAAGACTTCGTTCTGCAGAACAACTAGTGGACAGTAATCTAAGAACAAAGCTTAACAGTTTGTATGCATCACTAAATGAGTCATCTGTATTATCTATTAAAGACTTCAATGATGCTTGAGTATTTACACCATTCCTTGGTAAATTAATTTAAGTTCCTTCCTTAGTCTTTCCAAAAGCTGTTTTGGGTATCAGAACTTCATATTATTGAAGCTTTGAAAGGGAATATTTTGGAGCATTGTTGAAATTTTGAACTGTCAGCAAACTTTAGAAATTTTAAATTGTTGTTGTTTTCAAATGCTAGGCTTTGACAATGAAGCCATTAGCTCTCATGCTCTCCAATATTTCTGTGTAGTGGGTCCGGCAGGCAGGGCTTCACAGGTTAAAAGATCTTCAGTCATTTCCTCTTCTTCTTTGCACAGAGGACAATTTAGATTAGTATAAATTCCTAATCTGTGTAAGTGTTTGGCCAAATCATGTTCCGTAAGTAATCCAAAATTTGCTACGCAGCTTTACGTGGGATCTCTGGAATAATTTCTTGATTTTTAATTAAAATGTTCCAGTTTTTATCTTTGGCTTTGTTAGATATTGATTGGTTTTGTTTGTTTTTATATTTCCTTTTGATTAATCTTCTTGTGGATGTAAAGGGTAAGTTTTTACTTTTGTTCTGAATTAAATTTTCACCTTTTTTGGCAAGAAAATCACCTGATTCATTTCCAGCAGTTCCGCAATGTGCAGGTATCCACTGTAATATAATTCTTTTCTGTAGTTTTTGAAGTTTTTGGACTGACCTCATATTATATGAACTTATTGCACATATTGCTGCTTTAGAATCAGAAAGTATGACAGCATTTTTTAATTTGTCTATCCTGTATAGAAGGTGTTGGAGTGAAATATGAATAGCCGTTACTTCTGCATAAAAATTGGTTGTATGGTATCCTGCTGGTTGATAGAATAAGAACAGTGCCCACTTAATTGCTGCTCCTAAGTTCTTGTCCAAGTTAGATCCATCTGTGTAGATATGTAACCATTCTTCAGGTGGGTATCTATTGTTCACAGTTTCTAATGCTTGTGCTTTTAGTAAAGGTTTGGAAGTTTCAGATTTTGTAACTATTTCTTCTAAATCTATTGGTTCAAAGGTCAGTGGGCTTTCTTTGATTAATATGTTTTCTTTACAGTTAGGGAGATTCAGAACTGTTTTTAATTCCATAACTTTGTGTAGGAAACTTCTTTGTGTTTTCAACTTGATTGGTTGTAGTAGTCTTTTCTCCCATTTTTTTGTTTTTAACCGCAACATTTTTTCATGTTGTATTAGTGCCTGCTCCTCTAAAGTTAGATGTATTGGATAGCTCCGAGTTAAGGCTTGCATTGCTGTGATTGGAGTTTATTTTGCTGCGCCGGTTATTAGTCGTAAGGCCTGATTTTGGCATATTTCTAAGTGATTTATGTTAGAGCTGTTGGCTGTAATTATTACCTCTGCATTATAAAGAAGTATTGGCTTGATGAATGTTTTGTATGTGGTGTTCAGTGTCTCCCGACTACTGCCCCACTTGACTCCAGCTATTCATTTCAAAATTGAAAACTTTTTTGTTGATTTGTGTACTATTGCTTCAATATGATGTCTCCAAGATAATTTTGAATAAAAAATTTTTCCTAAATATTTTGTTTCATATGTTTGTTTGAGGTTTGTTTTTTTGAACTGCAGATTTAGTTTAGGGATTTTATTTTTTAAGCTAAATATTTGGAATGTTGTTTTATCAGTATTTATTTTCATCAACTTGATGTCAGTCCACTTTTCCAATAGTATCAGAGCCTTTTCCATTGAAGTTTGGATTTCTCTATTTGTGGGGAAGATGTCCACATGATCATGTCATCTGCAAAAATAGCTGTCTTTATTTCTGTGTTTGATACAGCCATGGGAAGATCATTGATGTAGTTGTTGAACAAGGTTATGGCTGCACCATGGCTCAGTGGTTAGACCTTTTAGCTCCCGACAAGGCGGCCCGGGTTCGATCCCAGGCAACCGCAAAAGTGAGAATTGTGGTGGACAAAACGGCGCTGGGGCAGGTTTTCTCCGAGATCTCCGGTTTCCCCCGCCATCTCATTCCACCTGTGCTCCATCTTCATCTCATGTATCATCAGTGTCATCACCCGTGGTGCCGAATGTAGTAAAAGCGGGCGTTAAACACTACACATTTCATTTGAACAAGGTTGTACTGCACTTTGTGGTAGGCCCATTTTTATTTGTTGGAATTTCGATGTATTGTCAATGTATTTTGTAGCACAGAAATGTTGAGAGAGAAACTGAGTGATCCAATTTAATATGTTATCTTGAAAGCCTAACTTTGAAAGTTTCTCAAGAAGTTTATGTCTGCATACTGAATCGTATGCTTTTTCAAAATCAATGAAAACGAAATTTTAAATTTAGCACGGCTTAAATTCATTCATTAATTTAGGTCAGTATGTAATGCATTTTTCACAAAATAGGGACTTCAAGTTTCGTTTATACTGATCTAAGGAGAAGACTTCACATTTCAAATGGGGCTCTTTCTTTATATTAAGTTGATTCAATAAATTGTTTGAAGGATTTAATGTTTTTCTTTCTGTTTAAAACGTCTATTGTATTGTGAGTCATGTTTGTAGAGAATCTTATATCTAATGATGTCTTCAGCAATACACTGAATAAAATATCAGTCATATCAGAATTGTCTTTAGAAACTAGAGAGAGGAAGACAAATTCAAAGATACTAAACTCATTTAAGAATTGCTCAGCCTGACAAATACTTGTTGATTCATCAGTTTTCATTGTATGTCCAAATACCCATATCATTCCGTCCCATTCTTCTACTATTACCTTTAAGGTCTCAGAAACCAAGGACCACCTAGTGTCTGATCCTGTAGGTATACGCCTTCCAATGTCGGTACCAGCAACATAAGACCATTGGCTAGAATGGGAGAAGAAACCTGGTATCCCACTCACGTTTTAAAGAAAGGCGGCATTTCTGTATTCTATTACAGCTTTATTGCAGAACTAGTGTAAGTCTATGAGCAAAACTCTGAACGAAAGATTGCTTGGGGTGCTATGTCTTTCACGTTCTTCTGGTGACCATTTAAATGCCCAGCCATAACAGCAGCTCCATCATAGCAGTCTCACAAGTTTAGATTATAATGAAGCTCTGATAATGAATCATCAAGTGCATGAAAAAATACATCTGAAGTACGACTTTCACTAACATCACAGAAGCCCAGAAATCTTTCAACTACATTTCCATATGAATTGATGTATCGCAAAATTACAGAGCATTGTGATTTTTGTGATATGGCAGTAGTGTCTTCCCCCTGAACCGAGAAAAATTCTCTTTAATTTCATCATTAATAGAGCCTCTTATATAATCAAATATGCACTTTGTAATTTCAGTTCGTGTTGTGTATTGTTTTTGAATGCTCTGTAAAACTGTTTATTATGCTGTATTAGTGGTTTTGAAATTCGATGGGACTTACCTCTATGTATGAATCCAAAAGTTCCTTAAAGTTATCTTTATGTAAAGAGTCCTCACTTTCATTATGTCCACGAAATGCCAGTCCTTGTCTACTTAAAAATAAAGCAGCCTTAATGGGATATTGCATGAAAAGTCTGTTAAGCCTAACATTCTCATTGTATTTTACAATATATAGACGTGAGCTTTCCTGAAGGCTGGCTGTAATTTTTTTAGTGTTTTTACAGCTTCATCAATGTCACACAATTTAGTAATTTAAACCTAATCCAGCATTAAATATACCAATTTCAGTTCCTAGTGGTCCACTGTGGATCACTGTGTTCTGAAAGTCTGGGTTAGTCATTTACTTATTTTGAGGTTAAAGCACTTAGCTAAACACAATGCTTTGTTGGCAATTGAAATGGGAAAATTTACCATATTTATCAGTTAGTAAGTATTATATGCACGTGATAAGAAGAATGATTGGGTTCCAGATCCTCATTCGGTAAGTTCCGTTTAACTCTGTACACATATATGACAACTCTAAAGAGAATTTGAAATGATTACTGGTATTACAGAAGAGGTGTGTAAGGATTGTTTGTTCATTAAAATCAAGGGATTCATGTAGAAAATTTTTTAAAAAAGAAAGAATTCTTACAGTGGATGCATTATATATTTTTAGAGTTATTCTTCTAGTTAGGAGAACTACAAATATAAGGAGTAATAGCAATATACATAAATATGACACAAGAACTAAAGAGAATATGTATTGGGAAGCAAAGAGTAAGAAATTTTTTCATAAAAATCCATTTGTAATTGGAAGAAGCTTATACAATAAGCTGCCAGCCACAATTAAACAATCAACTGGTTCCAAGTTTAATAAATGTTTAAAAAATTACTTAATTGAGAGGGCCTTTTATGACATAGATGAATATCTGCAATTGTAATTTGAAAAGCTTTTTTCTTTTTTTTCTTTCTGACATATGTAATTTGTAAGTATTTCACTGAGGGTATAAATGGGAGATCAAACTGTCAATCTGTCTAGTAATTTCAACAAGTGAGTATAATCTTTAAAATATATTTCTGAAACCAGTAAATAAGTACATATTTATGAATTATTATTCTTATTACTATTATTTATGTTCAATCATTATATAACAAATAAGAAAATACTAATACAGTTTATTACATCTTCTGTTTCATATTACTGAGATCTTCACATGACCAATGGACAGGAAGAACTGCCAGACCCTCCTCAAAGAAAGGGAAAACCGAAGGTTTTTTTTTTTTTTTTTTTTTTTTTTTTTTTTTTTTTTTTTTTTACCATGACGACAGTTACATTATTTATTAATCTCTATATATGCTCTGTAAAATTTGTAAATCTTGATGTATGTAACTAAATATTGTAATATGTAAACTTTTTCGACGAAACTTGAAACATGTATGTCATGTCTGTAAGTGAATAAATTATAATTATTATTATTATTATTATTATTATTATTATTATTATTATTATTAACTTTGAAATTTGAAATGTGCTATATGCTGACATCCAGTGGCTAATATGCTAAGCTTTATCATGTCCCTCATATTTCGTTTTGATCAATTTCAAGGTTAATTAGTTAACCAGTTTACAATTGTATGCCAGAATTAGAATTTTAGTTCATCCTTGGCAACATACTCATGTTATGAGACACATCAAAAGGTATAAATACAGTTTATATATAAAGTCAAATTGATTACATACAATATACAAAGTAAGCAGTTTCTCTATGGTTTCATATTTACTAGAAGAAATGTCATAATATAAATATTACAGGTTTGTGAATGTACTATGTCCCCAGTGCTCATTTACATGCTTATAGTTCTAAAAATTCATTAACTGTATAAAAACAGTGTGCATGCAAAAATTTCATCACATTATTCTTACAGTGTTTTAATGATACAGTAACATTATCACTTTGTAGTTAAAGCTTCCTTCATAAAGGCTTGTTTGAACTGCCAGTTTACCCTTGTTACGAGTGTGGTGGTAATGTACATCAGCATTTACTTGAAAACGATTTATATTTGTATGGAAATTTATGGATGTTATGGCTCTCGAAAAGGGACACATTATTATTTGTCTACCTCAGTATTACTGTGATCTGAATGCAATTGAGCTGACGTGAGCAAAACTAAGGAATGTTTTCAGAGAATGCAATGTTACTTGTAATATCTTCACTTACCTTACAGACTCTTTTGCTGAATTCTGTCTTTCAAGGTTGACCACACTGGAGAAACAAAAGGGCGTTAGTTCTCACTTCTTCCCCTCTGCCCACACCACACCATAAATCCAGTGCTCAACTTATCTTGTGTGTACTATACATAAGACAAGACACTGTTACCAAAAAAGTTAAAATAATATGTATTTAAAAGATATTAATATTGCATGATTAACTGTGTATGCGGAAACCGTTAGCAGTTGAGAATCCGGCAAAGCCATGAAGTACGTAAACCATGCTATATGTAGAAAATTGGACATGCAGGGTTTTGAATGACAAAATAAGAACATGAATTGCAGGGAAAACAAATGGAAGAGCTGGGTAACGGTTGATTTTAACGGCATACAGTTATGTTGGTAAGGAATAACGTCACGGAAACAGGTTGTTGCTCTGAAATATACGAATACTAAGAAAAGTTTCCAACACATTTTCTATTACTGATTATAAACTTGTGATACTGTAACAGAAATACTGCATAGTAAGCATAATTCCTGAATACAGGGAAACGTTTAAATAGGAAAAAATTTACCATTCTGAAACCTTTGTGCTACAATTCCTTTTAGCTTTTAAATAATAATAACTAATAATAAATTGCAAATCCCAAAAACAACAACGATGACGATAATCACTACCAATTTTGTATCATTGTTATCGCATAACTGTCGAGAATAGAGTGGGTAAGCAATGATCCACTGACACAGTTTCCTCACCTCAATATCCCTATTAATAGCTAGAACTGTATCGCTAGTTTAGTTACGTAGTGTTGGTATTTTCCGCGATAGCGTGCTTTGTATGTTGGCAACGCTCGAGTCATAAAGTCACGAACGCCATATTGCTACGCCGTTAAAGTACACCTTTACCCAGTACTGTTATATCACGTCTGGGAAAACAAGATATTCTACATTTGTTAACTTTCGCACATCCACTAAAAACTTTCTAAATACGAGAGTAGCTGTTGTACCTGACCTTTATGGACGTAATCCATGTGGCCCTGACCATTACAACTCTACCAGAGACGGCAATGCGGACAGAGTTAAATACGTCACAATGCTTTACGCTACATTGGAAAGCAAAATTTAATTTCAATTACTGAGATTTTATTCTTCCAACATTCACTTAAACATGGGCATGTCAGGAGAAACTTGTTCTAACAAGATTTGTGAAACTTGTTCAGGACAATGAGGCTAACACAATCAGTTTGTTTCTCTCAATTTTTCACTTCATACACAAAACAACTTCAACTAATCAACATAAATTATTATAACTACCACCACCATACATCAAAACAAGTCTATTTTATCACACCACCAAACATATAACATCAGTAATTATTCTAACCTCAAGTAGAACTTTGGAGCCAGATCACTCAGCCAAAAACATTACAAATTTGAATGGCCTTACTTATTGATGCGTATTACCTCACACTATTGATATTTTCCACAGATCTATTTTCTTCTTCTTTACTGAGTGTAGCTTACTTTGTTGTGTTAAATTATCATTGCGAAAGCAGTTTACCCTGATGTACACAGACTAAATTAAAACAACTGCCGGCTTGATTACTGAAGTTAAATTTGTAGGTTTATGTGCTAACAATGGTAGCTGCAATTTTGGAGTAGTAGTAAGTAACGATAAAAACAATGTTTACACTAATAGAAAATAAATTGTTATTTCACACCAGTCGTGTGTAGGCCTAATTCTGTACAGGATGAGTCAGGCTAAAAAATACAATGCCACAGCCGAGATTTGACTTTCGTGTTGTAAGTTTACATTTCCGACATTCACTGAAACATGCAAATGCTAAAAGTATTATCTGAGGAAATTTGTTCTAACGAGACTTTTTAAACCCATTAAGGACAATTACATAGGACATAAAGTAATTATTCTAACCTGAACCAGAACTTCGGATACAGACCACACAGCCAAGATTTATACTTATCTTCTTGATTTACAGCAATATGTAATCACGCGGTCAGTTTGATCATTTCACGGCCTTGTAAATCACATAGTCAACGACCTCTGGTGAAGATGCCTAGCCCGAAGAGTTGTACTTACTTGAGTTATGAGCCAATCTTATCATAAAATAAGGTTCTACTAGCAGAAATAGCAGTGGGAGGAATACAGATATAGCTTCTTGTATATTGGAAGGTATGATATTTGTTTGCTCATTCGTTGGATAACAGCCGTGAGCTAAGCTCAGGAATATTGTATACGTTACACATTTATGGTGAAATAGTACTTTCATCATATTAGAATTTAGCGTCTTATTTGCTATCCAAAGGGGATTTGCAGCTGCAAGATCCTACATATGAGGATTACACAGTGTAATTTTTCTTTCAAAGTTCATCTGTTTTAAGGCGGGTGCGTGGATTGGGGGATTCCAAAGTGATAACAGTTACACCGAAGGTACTTTGTTAATCTTACTAGCTTTCATTGTTGGACTCCATTCTTTGTTTTACTAGATTTACACTAGATGAGTGTAGTATGGTGTGGATGATTGTTAAATGTTACTGGTTGCTTCAGACTTAATCTGGGTAGTGGCAGTCGTGAATTCCGAGGGTTTGCACGTTAATATTACATTAGAGATACTAGCTTCTGTGTGGTCATTACTGACGTCACAAAACCGTACAATTCTTTCTTCAACTCGTCCCTCTGGTATGACGAAAAGAACAGTTGGTAGTTAGTATTTATTTGATACATCAGTGGTTTCGTCTATGTTGACTGATACAAAACTTTTCTCACTCACTTAATTCTTATTTCATTAATCAAAACAACAGAAATTCGTTCAAGAATGTCATTTTCTGTCACATTTGACGTTCCTGCAAACAATTTAGTCCGAAGTTGTTCCCCTAACTTATCATTTGTTTGAACAGTTAGGTGTAAGAATTCTACGTATTTATCTTTGTTATCCGAATTTCTGGACTCGTTATAACCCTAAATGGGAGTTCTTGCTCAGCTAAATAACAAGCAACACTTATCAATCCCCATTGCATATTTATTTTTACATCTTTACCATTTTTTTCACTTCGATCTTATATGTGTCACTCAAAGAGGTGTCAATTCTTGTTTTTCCAAACTTAACTAACATTAGAATGGAAATTATATTAGTTAATGAATTTTCATGATGAATTCTCAAGATGCAAAACTAATCATACTGCTGATGCCATGTGTCTTCCTCGCATTCTTTTCATTAGACAAAACCAGACATGGCCAACAAAATAGTTTCAACAATTTGTCACAACCACTCAGCCAAGGAAACTCGTTATACCAATAGATGCTAATATGATTTTGAAAATGTCCATGTGATTTAGTTTTTAAAGGTGTAAGTACCAAAGTAGGCTTTACTGTTGAAATTATATGACATTTTCACAAAAAAAAATGCAAAGTCAAGGACGAATTTAAAAGATCTTTGATCACTTAATCACAGTCACTTTTACGCACAGTTTATGATGTCATTCTTCTTATTGTACTTTTAACATTAGTTCATTCACAATGTTATTGTTATACATGAAGAATTAACACTGAAACTCAAGTTTGGCCTTTTCACTGAAGTCATAACTATTGTGCTATAAAGAAGTAACAGAAGTCTCTTCCCACACAAATCTGTAAGCTCTGAGTCTGCTGGTGAGCGCCATTGGCAAAATAGTGAGCTATTTAGAACTGCAGGATGCTAGATGACTGACCTCAAGGAATCTGTCACAAATTAACACAATTGAAATCTGAAAGTGAAATCACTTGGACCTTCCATTATTCTTTGAACAAAAATTAATATGAAATTTGGATATACATTAATCAGCTGGCAGCAGTGGCAACATTAACGCTACGTTACTTTAAGTGTAATAAATGTGTAAAATGTCATGTCCATGGTATTTTCCATTTCTAATGTCAACAATGTCCACTTTGTTGTTTGATTATTTGTCAGATCCCACTGAGAGCAAAGCTGAGAGACACTAAACATGTCTTACATTTATTGTACATGCATCAGTAATATATCACCACCACAAGTACACTGGTACCTATAACTTTGTTTTTGTTATAATCTTAATTTATGTAATAACATTGAAAATTTCGTAATCTCCAAAATGTTACATATTAACTCAGAACATACATTACAGTAAGGCAATAATAATGTTGTAAAATTATGGTTGCATGCAATCTGACTTGTGTATTACAAATTTAATTGCTAAAAGGAATATTAAAGACTTTCTCCAGATCGTGTGCAGGGTGAGTATTTAGAATAATTTTAAAACTTTGGTGATGATAGAGTCAACCTGAAATATTCAATGCCACAGCTGGGATTTGAACCATGGATCAACTGTTGTCCGTCCAGTCGTTCTTACCCATTAAGTTATAATGGGCAAAATTAAGTTCTCCAATTGACTCATATATTTTCCTGGTAAACCACTATGGGCCGTCATATTTGAGATACATTGTTAGTGGCAACTTACTGTAGTAAGTACTTTAGTCCCAGGCTTCATCGTTAGGCTCTTATTATTTAAGCTAATTGATGAGAGTTAATTATTTTTCTCTCTAGCCATGGAGATCCATGGTTCAAGTCCTGGCCATGGCATTGAATTTTTCAAGTTGACTCTATCTAAGCCCTTAGCCTATATCTACTAGTGAGAACAAATGATTAATTTCCATTATTTAACTTAAATAACTTCAGTGAAGAATTTAGGATCAACTGGTATGACGGTTAATATAAGTTTTTATTGCAGAATTGTAATATTTGGAACAATTTCAAGTTGTGTGCTGGTCTTACACAGATTGCCTTAATTCTTGATTCTGTGGTCCTGTACAGCACGCGCTGTTGTCAAGTTATTATAATTATCTGTAAGTTAGCTTATTAGAGAATGTATGTTCTCATCAGCAGGAGTAAGAGTTGTCCGTGTTTTAAATATAGGCCTCCAGGAATGATGGGCCCAACACCACAAATAGGACCTACAACACTTCTGGTAATATGAAAACTTGTCAGCCGTGTGCTGAATTAACGCTGAAGATAATTCCATTTCCCAACATGGAGTAAATGTAGGTACAGTACGCTACTCTTAAGGCAGTTTAATTAAGCAGATTAAGTGGTGGTGATTTGCCATAACGTTACTTTTCAGAGCTCTTTTAACCATCATCTTTGAGAAGGTTTATCAAGATTTCCTGTTTTCTGTAATGGTAATCTCAACACTTCATTAACCTTCAACATCTAACTGGGTCCTGTAACTGCAAATTTAGTTTGAGTTAGTGTCTGTATATCAGCAGGAGGATAGGCTTCTCTGTTCTTAAAATTGAACCAATGTTTATTTATTCATATATTTTTATTTATTTATTTTCATCCTTTTATAACACAAAACATGTTTCTTAGATACGTCAGTTAAATTTATATTGCATATTAAAAAAAGCATGCAATATTACATAATTATATAACATTTCACATTAATAATAATAATAATAATAATAATAATAATAATAATAATAATAATAATAATAATAATAATAATAATAATAATAATAATAATAATAATAATAATAATGATTTTTTTTATTTTGCTTTATTGATATCAACAGCATGCTCCATTACATGGTAATACTACATGCTTTATAGTTACATGTCCTATTTTGAATTAGTAATTGTACACATTACAACGATTTGACAGTGGGTTATTCTCTGTTCTAGACACTATGTACATTAAATTGAGTCTATTCTTTTAGCTGATTTTTGGGTGTTCACAATTTGTAATTATTTTACTCTAAAAACTTGTCATATTTGTAGAAATGGTGCTTTATGGTTTACTTAATTGTAAGATTATAATGAAACCAGAGTAAGTTGATTGTATAGAGTTCACAATTTATCATTATTACACTCCAGAAACTTCAGTCCATGTCCGTGATTTTTATAGAAGTTGCAAATTTTACGAATGACTTAAGGTGATTATTCGCAATCTTCTCGTTGGTAGGCCATTTCCCTCCATTGCTTGTTACACTTTTTGCCAACTCTAGTCTTTGTTTATCAAGTCTTCTGCAATTAAATATAGTTGATGGTCTGTTCTCAGCAAGGACAGAATGGGCTATTCATTATTCTAAATTGTTATAAGTATGCATTTAATTTTCCATGGCCAGTTAACATTGTAGTGATTTCTGGGGATATTGGAATCTTTTGACACAATCTGTTTTTCACTATTGGGAAGAACGCTTTAGTCACTGCACCTTTCGTTGTGTTCGTACAGACTTTTTGTCACCTGTTGAGTCCATATTCCTTCGCTCTCGTTACTATTACATCTTTTGATATTTTGTTGTAAACTACTTCACTATCTTTGATAGCAGCTCGTTTTGCAAGCCTATCTGCTGATTCATTCCCTTTTATTCCACAGTGGCCTTTAACCCAGCCAAAGTGGATGATCCAATTTAAATGGTTTAGTGTAAGAAGTTTGTCTTTGATAGATGCAATTAGTCGATTTCTTTTTCAGTTGTGTTTCAGTAGATCTATAGTAATTCTGCTGTCATTGCATATTGCAACAGTTCTGTTTCTATCTATTGAACTGGCATAATAAACACCCTCTAATCTGTCTAGTACTTTTAAAATAGCAAGTGGTTCGGCTTGATTGTTAGCGCAGTGGCCATGCAATTTGTATTTTAACTGGTGTGTCATAATTCTGTTTCCAAATATAATTCCTGCTGCACCAACTTTCTCCCCCATTTTACTTCCATCTGTGTATGCTTCCATTCTATATATGATATCTGTGTTCAGCTGCTCAATTGTTGCCACTTCGGCTTGATGTTGCCAGTGTTTTACTTCTAATGGTTTGTTGAAGTCTGCTATGTGACTTTTTGTTGCCAGATATATTGGGACTTTTTCCTCTATAGTTATTTTTATGGGATATACTCCAGCTGGTACGCATGATGCATCATACGAGAGAGTTCTATGCGCTTCTGTCATTTTATTGTTAGTTAATCTTTGAATTCTTCTAAATTTTGCAATATTTTTATTCTTCCGTATCGCATCTATCCACACAGGAGCTCTGTATATCCAGACAGGGACTATAGCTCCTTCATAGATTGTCTTAAGTGCTTTGTGACCTAGCCCCCATTGTAGCTTTGCTGTTCATGCTAACATATTGTCACCCTGGTGGTAGGCTCGCGAAGCCGATGAAAAATGATGGCCGATCGTTACCGGAAGTGAGAGACAGTTGAGGGTAGAGTGAGAGAACATAAAGTGTAGTTTTTGTGTTTTGTAACCTCGTTTTATCATTTCACGAACCCACAAAGTCACAATATGAACCAACGAGATTGTTTTATCTGCAGTATATTCAATGTGCGCAATGAAGGTAAATGTGCTATCTAAATATATTCTGAGGTATTTTATTTCTTCGGTTTGGTTAAGTTTATGATGATTCAAAAATATGTTGACATCCCTATGTGTATTTCTTCTTCTTGTGATAAATAGAACCTTGGATTTGTTTTGGTTAAATTGAGTTTTGTTTTCATCAGCCCATTTTTGGATTTTCCTAAGATCGTGATTTGCAACATTCTCTGCTTCTGATTTGTATGCTCCTCTTGTCATTACTACCAGGTTGTCTACGAAGGCGATCTCCCTTGTCCGTTGATCATATTCTAAATTCAGTATCGAATTGTACATTATGCTCCAGAAACCTGGACCACAGCATGATCCTTGAGGGCAGACTTTCTGTACTTTTCTTTCTGCAGTATAGTTGTTCACTGAAAATACTGCACTTCTGTTGCTGAAGTAACTCACTACTAAATTATATAAATTCTTAGGACATCTAAACTGTCTTAGATTCTTGAGTATGCTAGGCTACCAAGCTGCATCAGAGGCACCTTTGACATCAAGACTAGTGACTACTACAATTTGTTTTGACTTCAAGCATTTATCGATGAAAGATTTAACTTCCATTGCAGCGTCAAATGCTCCCCTTTGGGGGGTAAATCCAAACTGGTTATTGTGTAACAATTTATTGCTGTACATATGGTGTAGTATTCTGTCGATCATAAGTTTTTCTAGTACTTAACCTCCGCTATTTAATAGGCTTACTGCTCTGTATTTTGATGCATCTTGGCAGTCTTCATTTCTGGGCTTAATTATTTCTAATAACAACGGACTGCTTCCAAGCTTTTGGAAAGCATCCCTTCTTTAAACATGCGTTGTATACTTGCGTGGAGAATAGAGGGAGATTTTGGAAAGCTCTTGTAATTATGTTGCTAGATAAGCAGTCCTTCCCAGGAGATTTCTGTGGATTGAATTTTTGCATACTAATGATGATTTCTGCAGTTCTGAAAGGTTTGTCATCATTAGTATTGATGGGTTCTTCAATTTCTATCCTAATTGCTTTGTGCAATTCGTTGTCACTATCTTGATTGTCTTCGGGTACAAAGTATTCTAACATATCCTTGATTGTATTTTCAGTATCTGTGGTAAGTGTTCCATGTCTTTTTGTAGGGTAGTCAATCTCACAGCAGTTCGGAGTTTGCTGGAAGCTAATTTGTATACTAAACCCCAAGGATTGGTATCGTCACATATTGTGCAAAACGCTTTCCATGACTTCAGTTTTGCATCTCTCATTTTTCTATTGTACACCCTTTTCCCATCCCGCTATTTTTCTTTCCTCTCCTGTCATAGATTTTTGCCGATGACAGTTCTTTGGTATCTTTTCCGCAGTGCATTTGCCATTTTCTTAATCTAGTTAGTTTGTCTGTCCACCAAGAAAGACAACCCGCACCTGTTGAAAATTTGAATGCTGCATTACTAGCTGTTATGATACATGAAAAGGCAAGGTTTGCCATTTCCTCTGCGTCAATTTTACTTCCTACTGTCCTGTTTAGTTCCTGATCTAATTTCGGCTAGTTCTCTTCATTATAGTGGTAATTGAATTTAGATATCACCGTGGAAAGGAAAATAGTGTCTAATTTCTTGAAATCTTCATTGTTGACTATGTACTTTGGTCTCATGTGGTCGATGCAAATTGTGGATGTCTTTTCAATCTGCTTTGTATGTTTGAAAGTTAATATCTTGTGAATCAGAGCAGCTTTCTGCGGAGCCACAGGTCCACTCACTGACATGCCTTAACAACTTATTGTTAACAACAGTTAGGTTGATATAACTGCTGCCTTTTCTAGTTTCAAATGTAGGCTCCGATCTAGCATTCACTATGTTTAAGTTGCACATTTATAGAAAATCTTCCATTGCTCTCCCCCTGTGATTTGTTGTTACGTCATACCACGTTTTACTTCTGGCATTAGTGTCCGCTGCTATAAGTAAACCACTCCTCTTTATATAGTTTGTAATTCGTTGTGTTGTCCTCAAATTTACCTCAATATCTTGTGTAGAATCAAAATATAAACAAGCTGTGTAAAACTTCATTCTTTTGTATGTTATTTCTGCGACGACAGTATCTTCGTCAGAGAGCTGTGTAATAAGAATGGCATCTATGTCTTTGTTATTTATAAGCATTGCTGACCTTTTCCTTCCCTTAACACTCTTGTAAGTTCTTAATAATTTAGGCACTCCCGCTACATTACTGTGTATGGTGTAAGGTTCTTGTATAAAGGCAAGGTCAATGTTACTGTTGTTCATATTATATATAATATTATTCATTACTATTCTTTTATGTTGCAAATTAACCTGTACACATCGTAGATAATTCTTCCCTCTGTCCGCGTGACCATCCATGCTAATAGTCAATTTTTTCCATATTCTTCTTCAGGGCAGTTTTATAGCATGGGCAGCTTTTATCAAGCGATGAATGGTTCCCACTTATAGGCATTGATCCATTGTATTTTTTATAATTTATGCAATTGATGCATCGGTGGTTTTCTTTAGGTGCTTGGCATTCGTTCATTCATTCTATGATTTCCAGAGAAATGTGGACATACTTCTTCCCCTGTGCACTCCTGGGCTCTATGGTGGTATTTACAGGAATTATGGCAACGTGTAACTGACAGGTAGTCGTCACTATTACGTATGTGCCAGCCTAATTTAAGTTTCCTGCCCGAAAGGCACCTACGAACTTGTGACGTGACTTCTATTATCAAATTCTTGTTCTTCCTTCTATCGGCAAACACGAATTTAGGAATTATTGCACTTTCGGTCAGTTTCAGATCTGAATTCTGATTAATTATGGCTTCTGTTGCATTGTCTATAGTAATATCCTCTGGAACATTAAATATAATTCTTCTGGGATTCCTGAGTTTCGGCAAATAACTTTCGAGTTCTAACCTGCATGTTTCAGTTATTGCTTCACAAACTTTTTATATAAACTATATATAATACATATATAAGGCCAGTTCTTAATTACTGTGGAGAAGTACTGATAGCATCATCACCTTCAACTTCCATGATACTGGAGCGCACACAAAATCAAGCTCTTAGGTTAATTACTGGAGCTATAAAAACTACTTCTATTATAACCTTACAAGCATTTACATGTAACAGACCCGTAATGACAGATTTAGAAATGCAAGCCCTTTTAACATATGAAAAGCTCTTAAGAATTCCAGATAGTAATAAATGGGTAAAACAACACACATCCACCTTCAGTTTGAAAACTCAATTAGGCTTCATACAGAAAGTTTAACAACTAAGTAATAAACTAAAGTACCCATCCAAAATAGAACCTTTCATGTCTCTTAATAACCCACTGAACATCATTGAATTAGAATATACCTAGATTTACCTGCAGATTTTAAAAAGAAAGAATACTCATCTACAGAAGCTAAAGCATATGCCCTTGAAACCATAAATGTAAGATATCCAGTTGACAAATGGACACACATCTATACAGATGGCTCTCTTTATAATCAAGAAGATGGAGCAGGAGCTACCTGTAAATTCTTTTCTTTCTATAAGCATGTTGGAATTAACTTAACAAGTTTTGATGGAGACATTGATGCAATTTATACTTCCTTACAAAATCTATTTGCCTGGACAAATAAGCTTTCCAACATAGTTTTCTTAACAGAATCTAAAGCAGCTATTCAGGCTATTATTTCAAATGACTGCCCAGAAA
This sequence comes from Mantis religiosa, assembly GCA_030765055.1. Lineage (NCBI taxonomy): Eukaryota > Metazoa > Arthropoda > Insecta > Mantodea > Mantidae > Mantis > Mantis religiosa. Next base: position 923,466 of record JAUKNK010000061.1, read on the forward strand.
CCGAAAAGATAAATGAAATTCATAATATGATTAAACATCTTCAAAATTTAAATATACATATAGTTTTCCAATGAATACCAACTCACTGTGGAATTTCTGGCAATGAGCAAGCAGATATGTTGGCCAAGAAGGGTTCCAAAATATCTCAAACAAGGAAACAAAATATCCCCTATGAAACAGTTAAAAGATTAATCAAAAACATCTTCACAAAACTATATAACATCTATCTAGTTTCCTCTGAGAAACTTAATTGAAAAGATCCCCAAAGCAAACTAAAGACAATTCCAGATCTACCTCGAAAATCTTCAGTAGCAATATTCAGATTAATCACAGACCACGATTGTTTGAATGGACATTTATTCAAGGTTGGATTAACAACTTCTCCACAGTGCTGTTTATGTGGTAAAGACGATTTAATGAACATCGATCATCTAACAGTATGTGAAACTCTCCAAAATCAATAAGATCTAGTCTCCAAATATTGGGAAGCAATGGGAAAAATGATTTTATTATCAAATTCTGAGTATTAAATACACACACACACATTTAGCCAATACAGTACACCTATGCATGATTTCACCAACAGATGTTAAGACTTAGCACTGGTTGACTGGTGCTAGTTGAATGTTTTGTTTTTGGAAGACTTTTTTGAATTTATCATAGGCCCATGGACGGTAAGTGAATTGTTTGAAAACCATATTAGTTTCTGTAGCTGAGAGGGTTGTGGTTTCCTTTAAGAGCTTCTTCCTTTTTGCTAAGTTCACTTTTTTGTCTACTAATGATTTGGGAAAGTTTTTTTGTGCTATTTCAATTATTTTGATGTATTCTGTTTTGTATTCTTCTGCTGTGAGAGGGATGTTTACCAGTCTGTGTGCTAAACTATTTAAGATTGCCTGTTTGTGGGATCCTGGGTTGTAGCCATTAGCTTTTATTAGCTTTTTTGTCTGTGTTGGTATTTCTGTAAATACCAAAGTTTAGTCTGTTTTTATTCCTCATTATTTTTAGATCCAAAAATGGTAAATACTCGTCTTTTTCTATTTCTACAGTGACTTGATGATTTTTCATTGGATATTTAAAAGTTTTAGTGCAACACTGATGTGTTTATTTGGCACTATTGCAAAGATGTCATCTACATATCGTTGCCAGAGTTTGAACATCCAAGGGAAACCTTTGTTGATCCTTATTTCTAATGCACTCATATACAAATCGGCCCCGGACCCCGAAATCATTTGAGCAGCATTTCACCCCTTCCGATATGACTTAACGTTGCAGGTCATAAATTACACACACACACACACACACACACACACACACACACACACACACACACAAGAACAGTGGCACCTTGACGTCGCAGTCTCGCTGATGGCTGGCCACGAGCTTTCTCAGATGTTCTTCCAGAGTTTTGATACACCTCTACAATAAGCCTTCCAGCCGGGGCCCCAGGTGTTGCGTTTGAATCGGCTCATGGGTCTGAACGATTGGTGTTACGCTGACCACGGGCTCGCACGTCCCCAACACCGTCCCGGCCTGGACGCCGTGATCGGTATCTGTGTGGTTTAGCAGCCTCACTGGCACCTCCTCTCGGCACGGCAAAATGTCCTGGCTACACAGAGTCCGTGCACAGGCGTCTTCTGGGTCAGCATCAAGTTCTTTGTCCGCTGGCTTTCCAGTCGCGCCGTCACCACCACCTCGCTTCTCGCGGGGACAACCACGTCTTCACTCTGGATGACCCCGCAGATTCTCAGGCGTTCTTCGGGTGGCCGGTAATGTCCGCTTCTCCATTGAGCACCAGCACCTTCCTGTCGACGTCGACCGTTGCCTCGTGGCTCCTGAGGACATCAAGTTCCAGTATCACCTCCTCAACCACCTTCGCGACGAACACCCACAGACGCACTGCACTCCATACCAAGGTCAACTTGAGCAGGGCCTCCTTCTCCACAGGCAAGGTATCACCTGATGCCGTCACAATCTGATATGGTCGGCTCGGTTTCCTGGACGGCATACCCCTGGCTACGTCAGGTCTGATGACGGTCTCGGTTTACCCGGTGTCTACGAGCACGGGGCATGGCTTCCCTCTGACGCAGCCTTCCGCGATGAGGCTGTCATCCATCCGTCGGCTGACGGCGCGAAGTGTCACGCGAGGAGAGTTGTGCACGGCACCGACGTGCTCCTCGCCACGCCGGACCTTACTCGTTCTTCCGGCTGCTCTTCCTGGTGTCTCGGCTGTCCACACCCCCAACACACGCCACTTTGTCTTCGCCGGTGTCCCTCGGCTGGGCTTCGGTCTCCATTGTAGAGGATACTCCTTGTTCTTGACGCCGGAGTAGCCGTCACATTGGCCGCCTCCATCCTCAATGCTGTCGTTAGCGCCTCGTGGATTGTTTTGTAGTCGCCGAGCATTAGGTGCTGACGTATCTCAACGTCTCGTACCCCGTCAGCGAAAGTATAGGCGGCTTCCCGGGATACGAATTCAGGTGTGAGGTCGACCAAGGCTTTGCTGGCCAGCTGTTTAATTGCCAGGGCGGACACCTGCTGCGTCTCCCCTGGCCGCTGCGTTTCTGATTTCAGTTGGCTGCGGTAGGCTGCGGCTAAGCGGTTCCCGAGGCTGTTGTCCAGGGTTTCCCAGATGTCCTTGACGCCGCCACTGTCTGCACCGCGTTCAGGACTTCTGTGGCCTGTCCGTAGAGGCTGGCTATTAGCTGCGCGGCCTCCTGTGGTGGCCACTTTTGCTTAGCCACTGTGTCGAACGTGGACGTGCCGTCGGACTTCGGCGGTTTCACGCGCGCAGATGTCGTGTCGCGTCTCGACGCATCGGCCTCTAAATATTTCATCCTTGTGCTGACGATGTCCTCTACCATGGCGTTCACGGGCCTAGTGTTGGTGTCGGCATTTCCCTCTAAGTTGTTAACGTGGCTCACCAGATCTTCGACGCGCTCGTCCACTTGCACCATCCGCTTCTCCAGCTGGTTCCAGGTTCGTGGAATTCAAATTCCAATTTGCTTAAATTCTAAATGTTATTTGCGTAGAAATGCACTGTTCAATTCTCACGCAAGAACATTACATTACATATACAACACCAAGGTCGATGACAGTAACAAACAGCTTACTCAACTTCCACTGTTGTACTCAGGTTGTACTCAAAATTGCTGCCCTGGTCTTAGTGGAGCTCTAACGGCACCCCAAATCGGCAGAAGACATGCTCCACGAGGCAGTCTGTGACTGTCTTCGCCTCCTGGTTCGGGATGGCATATACCTCCGGCCAGTTGGTGAAGTAGTCCACGACCATCAGGTACTTGTTGCCTCGGTCGGATGTTTCCTCCGGAGTCTCAGATGTCCTCCTGAAGTACCGGCGCACACTTCCTCCAAGACCTTTGGAACCTTGCTTCAGGGAAGTACCAACTGTTCTCTCTGTGTCTTCCCATCAGACGATTCCCATACCCGGAATAGCACGCCGTCCCTTGTCTTCAGTGAGTCCCAGTGGGCCTAGTAGGACGTGTATGTGGCACTCCTTGGTGCGACATCCTCGCAGGTTGATCTTGTCCCTGTCTCCACTTAAGAGTGGGCCCAAGTCTGCGTCCGCCAGCTACTCCCTCCTCAGGCCTGCGCTATCCCAGTCATCCGCAGGCACTGCCGTGACCACTCAGCAGCTGCGGCATGCTCCTTCTCTTCCACTCTTGTGCACTGGCCGCACTCCTCTAGACAGGGTCTCCGTGACATTGCATCTGCATTACGGTGGCTCTTCCCTTTACGATGTTCAAAGGGGAAGTCATATTCCTGCAGCCTCTGGACCCAACGTGCTGTCTGGCCTTCCAGGTTCCTAAAGCTCAATAGCCAGGTTAGGGCGGAGTGGTCAGTCCTCAGCTGGGATGACTGACCATACAGGTACTTTTGGCAGTGCTCCAAGGTCTTTACTACTGCCAGTAACTCGCCGGGTGACGCAGTAGTTCTTCTCTGCCTTGGATAGCATCTTGCTATGGTAGGCTGTCATCCGCTCATGATCGTCCTGGATTTGCAATAGGACGCCTCCAACTCAATGGTCACTGGTGTCGGTGTCCAAAATAAAAGCACCACCTGGTTGTGGAAATCACAAAATTGGAGCACTGCATAGGTCTCCAGGTGCCAGAAAGTGCCTTCGGCATCATCCGTTCACACATAGGGCTGGTGTTCTTCAGTCAGGCGGATAAGGGGTTTGGCGATGTTGGAGAACCCCTTGATAAAGCGGCGGTAGTAACTGCACAGCCCCAGCAACCTGCGCAACTCTCTCATATCCTTCAGCCGAGGCCAATCTCTCACGGCTTGTGTCTTCTCCGGGTCTGTGGCTACTCCGGTTGCTGAGGCTATGTGTTCCAAGTAGTTCAGTTCCTTGCGGAAGAGCTAGCATTTCTTGGCGTTCAGCTTCAGGTTAGTCACCTGCAGTCTCTGTAGTACCTTGCTCAGGTTTTCCAGATGGTCTTTGAAAGTCTTGCCGACGATGATGATGTCCAAGTATAGCAGGCAGGCTATACCTTTATGTGCGAACCTTTTATGTGCATTGCCACGACAATATTTTATGATTAACCTTTTGCTGCACGAATTACTTTGCTACTGATGCCCCGTTCTTGCTGTAGTAACTAAACCGATTCTCATATCGCTTTCTGCGGTGCATCAGCACAATCGATTCGAAAAGCCATCATCGTTAAACTGATACGTTTGGACTGGTCATCCATTCAAATCTAAACGTCGTGAGTTTGAAGTATTAAAGTATTATTATTGAAGTATGCAAGTATTAAAGTTGTTGTTTAATTTAAATATTGCAGTAACTCTTAAAGGCAATACCAAATACAGAAATATCATGTCACAAAGGTGATGTGTAATGCTGCAGATACTTCATAGCTAATCATTGTTAAGTTTAATCTGTCAAATTATTTTTCATGAGTATTATGGAACAACAGTTTACAAAATACAAACTGTGATGGTTCCCAACATTGCAGTTCGTTTAAGGTATATCTGATATCTGACAATGCTTTGATCTTTATCCAAAACATTTTAAATACACTAGCAGGTTTAACATTGTTACATTTCCTCAGTAAGCTAGCTGAAGTGATAATAGCATTGACATAAAGAGACAAGTATCTGTAGTTTGAGTTCTGGACATAACCTTGATATACTTGAGGCTTTCCAAGAAGTTGTTTGTACAACAACAGAACACTGGTGTGTAGTGTCATTTGAACAATTATTGATGGATTCAAAGAAAGTAATTGTAAAATTTATGCATATTTTTTTAGTATATATAATATATTTCTCTCGTTACAGATTTGTTTCTAAAAACAAAATTTCCATCTGATTCAAAAGCGATTTGAAATGGATAAGAAAATAGAAATCAAAGAAGAGAATGTCACAGATGACATAACCTCACAGAATGAGAGAGAGTTCTTTCAGAAGGTTGTTTCTATAAATACAAGTACTGACACTGTACTTCTGGATACTGATTGTGACATGACAGTCAAAACAGAAATTAAATCAGAGACTCCTTTTATCAAAGAACTTGTAAAACAGATTAAGAGCGAAACTGATATATGGAGCAACAACTGCGAGATGGATAAAAGCAATGAAGATGAACAGGATGAGGGAGAATTTCTTCTAGAGGATCCTGAAGTGATTGATAAAAAATACAACAGTGATAATAAAATTGATAACAAAATAGAAATTAAAGAAGAACCCTGGTGGCTGGAAACAGAAACTTCATCAATTGGTAATAATACTAAGGTAAGTTATGTTGAAACCTGTTGAGTTAAACTGAGCAATGTTTTGTAATAATCTTGCCAATATATTCTGTACTATTGGAGAATATTACAATCTCTTGTCCTTAAATAAAGAGTAAACTGAAGTCTCTAATTCGAAGACAATAGTTGACCCAGACATAAACGTTTAAACCGGGCAGTTTAACTCAGAACCAGATTCTTTGTATTATCAAAAATATTCTTAATAATAAAAGTAATAAATTTAGACATTTAAGCAAAACACTCAATGTCTGTGGAGACTTCAATATTGATTTTGCTAAAATCTCAAAACAAGAGAATGACTTTATTGATTTGGTGGATACATTTAACTTAAAACCTTTAGTTAATTTCCCAAACAGAAATACAAAATTCTGTGCAACCATAGTTGACCAAATTTTTACTAATGCTAGTCAGTTGTACAAAATTCACCCACTGAATATGGGTTACAGTGATCATAATGCTCAGTTACTATCAATAAATGTGGACAACAGTATAAATCCAAACCTTAGAAAAACAAAATTTACCAGACAATTCAATGCTTCAAATATAGACTATTTCTTGTATGTATTAAAAAGCGAAATGTGGCATGAAGTGTATGATACATCTGATACTAATGAAAAATTCAAAACTTTTCAAAAGATATTTAAGCATTATTTTGATATAGCTTTCCCACTTGTACAAATAAAAGAATCATTCTCAGGAAAATCAAATTTGTGGCTTATTAAGGAATTATAACATCTTGCGCGCACAATAGAAAATTACATGAAATTCTGCAAACAGTGACTGTCACTCCACAACTCACTGACTATGTTAAAAAATATAAAGCCACATTGAATAAAGTTATAAAACAAGCAAAAGAGATGGCAGACGATAACTTCATCAAAAGTACCCAGAACAAAATGAAAGCCTCATGGAAAGTAATACACAATGAAATAAAGCCCAATAAGAATGTAGATAATTTAGTACTGCAGAAGCATTCAAAATTAATAACAAACCCAAAGTAAATAGCGGAGACTTTTAATGATCACTTCATAAATCTTGCTGAAAATATTGTTTCACAAAAGAACTCCACAATGGGTACTTCAGTTAAAACAAATAGAGTAAATATATGTGAAACAACAATGTTCTTGTGCCCTACTGATTTCGAGGAAATCGTTTCAGTAATATCCAAATTTAAATCCAAGCACTCTTCAGGTATTGATAACATTCCTGAATTTTTGCTAAAAAAATATTCTATTCTTATTGCACACCCGTTAGCAGACGTATGCAATAGCTCACTTGAACATGCAGTGTTTCCAGAAGCTTTAAAAACTGCTAAAGTAAAGCCACTATACAAAAAAGGAGATAAAACCGATTTACTAAATTACAGGCCAATTTCACTCTTATCCAGCTTCTCTAAAGTACTGGAAAATGTATTCTGTAAAAGACTTATAGCATTTATAGAGATGAATGATTTAATATCTAGAACTCAGCATGGGTTTTGTAAACAAAAGTCAACAGAAACTGCACTTTTTAATTTTGTAAACAGTGTAATAAATACTTTAGATAACAAAGACAGAATACTAGGTGCATTTTTCAACCTAACTAAAGCATTCGATGTACTACACCACAATTTACTGTTCCAAAAATTAGAACATATGGGTATTAGAGGGTATGCATTGGAATGGATCAAATCATCTAAAGGACAGGAAGCAAATAGTAAAAATTTCACATACAGAAAAAGATCGCATTAAAGAATACCGATCAGACACAAAATACATTAAGTTTGGTGTACCACAAGGTTCTATTTTGGGACCTATTCTTTTCTTATTGTTTGTACATGATTTACAGTCAAATATTACAGCTAAATCAATAGTTCAATATGCAGATGACACTAATATATTAATTGAAAGCAATACACTTGAAGGCTTCAAATCTTATGAAGCAGAAAGTTCAATAATATTTCTAAATGGTTCAGCAATAATAATTTAATTGTAAACTTGGATAATACTTATGTAATTCATTTTCATTTTTCTCAGAATATCTACTGTACAATCACAATTAATATGTAATAATCAAGTAATTAAGTATGTGAATACAACTAAATTTCTTGGTCTTTGGATACAGAGTAACCTAAAGTCGGAGACACATGTTGATCATGTAATTAAAAAACTGAGTACAATTTGTTATAATTTCAGACAACTGGTGCACATAGTTAACATAAAAACTCTCAGAAGCATGTATTTTGTGTGTGCTCACTCCATTTTAAAATATTGCATAACATTATGGGGTAACTCACAACATTGTAAATCATTATTCACAATGCAGAAACGGATTCTAAGAATACTTGGAGGAGTTAAATCAACATCTACATGCAGACCATTATTTAAAAAATTTAAAGTGTTACCTCTCCCATGTATTTTCATTTTTTAAATTTTAAAATTTACCAAGACAAATTTAATGAAAGGAAATGGCCACTGTACCTTTAATGACACAGTTCATAATCATAATACTAGACAGAGAATGGACATTCATGTGAATAGAAGTAACACAAGAGCTCATCGAAACAGTGTAATATACCTAGGAATCACATTTTTTAATAAACTGTCTATAGCCAATAAAATCACTTGGAATTTTTCAGCATTTAAAAAGTCGGTTTTAGCACACTTGCTAGACCACTGTTTTTATTCTGTTAGTGAATTTGTGGAAAGTTTATAATATTGTTACATTTCTGAATTAATTGTGTATATTATAAAATTCTTGAGATATCTTTATAAAACATTATTTTGTACAAACACTGACTTGTCCTTATTGGATGTGTCTTGTTAATTTATAAGTATAGTTAATGCACTCTAAATTCACAATTTGACGTGTTTGTATCATAGTACTCATGTACAATGTATGATTTACAAGATGAATAAATTATCTATCTATTGTGCCTAGTTTAGTAAGGCAGTTTGTTAAATATAACAGGATTAGTGTTTACAGCTGTATTTTCTACTAACTGTATCAAATAGTTTCCGGAAGAATTTATAAGTAAGTTTTGTTTAGTTTCATTAATCGACTCCCTTTTATCGAGATTCAACTGTATTGGAACACCACAGTGAAGCGAAAAATTATTAAATTTTAGATGAGTCGCATTTTTTACACATCTGCTTCACTTTCGTACCTATTTTGAGGACATGTTTCGCAAATCCTCGCCCGCATCTACGGCTGATAAAGGGAACAAAATAGTAATCTTAGATACAGCTACATACAAAGAAAAAATGTTAGAGTTACTACAACAAAAAGAATTCCAGGAAATAGATTCTAATCCACTCAACCGATGCATAAAAGATGTACAAAAAACCATCATTAATAGTAAAATTTTAACAACTACAGAACAAAAAACTATCAAACCAGACAACCCTACCCTTGCAAGAATATATGGTTTGCCTAAAATACACAAACCCAACATACCCATGAGACCCATTGTAAATAATATAAACACTCCTACTTACCTTCTGGCAAAATGGCTAACCAAAAAATTTCAATCCTTTCCACAATTCCATACTCTGAGTATAAAAAACTCTTTAGACCTGGTAGAAAAAATTCAAAATCTTAAACTAAAACCTCATGACACTTTAGTATCCTTTGATGTCCGCTCCCTCTTCCCTAGCATTCCATTAGACAAACTTTTGATTCAACTGAAAAAATGGCTAAATTCTATAAACCTGGATGCCAATGCAATAGAAGAATATGTGGCAATGACTGAATTATGTATACATCAAAATTATTTTGTCTTCGATGGAAAATATTACAAACAAATTTCAGGACTAGCTATGGGAAGCCCGCTATCACCATTTTTGGCCAATCTATACATGAGCTTTTTCGAAACACATATTACTAAAGCCTTCCCTCATATGTTTAAAACATGGTACAGATACGTAGACGACATCTTTGCAATAGTGCCCTACAAACTAATAGATGATGCTTTGAAACTACTCAACCTGCAAGAACCCAGCATACAATTCACAGTAGAAACTGAAGAGGACTGTACTCTACCTTTTTTAGACCTTAAAATCAAAAAAGGCAATGAAAAACTAGAATTTGGCATTCATAGAAAAGCAACACACACAGATAATTACATCAAAGCAAATAGTTTCAACCCAATTCCACACAAACATGCAACCATCAACAGTCTGACACACAGATTAGTAAATCTACCTCTCAGCCAGCAAGAATATCAAAACGAATACCATCAAATCTTAAAAACTGCAATTAAAAATGGATATGGAAAAAACCTTGTAGATAAAAAACTAAAATTATTCAAACTTCAAAAGAAATTAAAACAGATCACAGCTCTCACACCAATAAAACAAGAAACTAGATTTGCTAAATTTACTTACCACCCCTGGGCCACAAAAAAGTTCCAAAAAATATTCAAGAAATACAATATAACATTGGCACCAAAAAACAATTACAACATTAAAAACCTACTTCACAGTAATAATACTGATAAGATAAAACCAGAGGAAAAGTCAGGCATTTACAAAATTAAGTGTAAAGACTGTGAAAAAATTTACATAGGAAGTACAAAAAGGAACATAGGCACTAGAAAGAAAGAACACTTCAGGCACTTAAGATACAAAAATATTGATAAGTCCGCAATAGCAGCTCATTTCTGGTCTGAAAAACATGAAATTGAAGATAGCACAGAATTACTAAAATACGTACAAAAACATAGTGAACTCGTCATATGGGAGAGGATATACATAGAAAAACATAAAAACCAACTAATGAACTTTGAAATCCCACTAGAAGAGAATCCCACATTTCAGTTCATCACTAAATCAACAGATGGCAGCAACAACCCCAGAATTACCCACACCGCTGGATCTAGCGTCAGTCGCACAAGAGCCGTAGATGCAAACGAAGATTTGCGAAACATGTCTTCAAAATAGGTACGAAAGTGAAGCAGATGTGTAAAAAATGCGACTCATCTAAAATTTAATAATATATTTTGCAGATGTTGCGAAGAAATTAACACAGACAATTCCCCATACAATATTTAATGTATCTCTTCCAAAGAAATCCACCAATCATGCCTCTGTCTACTTACATCCAACAACTAAGTATGAAGTTCAGCAAGCCCTTTTATGGCCTTAAAAACAAACAATGGAGTGGTTATGATGACTTAGCAGATTCGCTTGTAAAACAATGTGGAAAATATTTTTTAAGAACATTAATGGATATGTAACATGACCTATGTAACTAGTATCTTTCCCGAACCATTTAAAATAGGAAAGATTAAACCTATTTTTAAAAAGGGTGAAAGAACACAAATTGAAAATTATAGGGCTATATCTTTACTTCCTCCCTGCCCTCCCTCCAATGCCTAGCTATATTTAGCCTTTGGCTGCATAATGCATAATATTATAAGAGCACAAACAGTTAATAAAATATTAAATTAAAATGAAATTATAAAGTTACTATTTTAATACACTAGATAAATAATACATAATAGGCCGCGCCATGGCTCAGTGGTTAGACTGCTTGGCTCTCACCAAGGCGGCCCGGGTTCGATCCCAGGTGACCGCAAAGTGAGATTTGCGGTGGACAACACGGTGCTGAGGCGGGTTTTCTCTGGGACCTCCGGTTTCCCCCACCACTCATTCCACCGGTGCTCCATCTTCATCTCATGTATCATTAGTGTCACCGCCTGCAGTGCCATATGTAGTAAAAGTGGGCGTTAAACACTACACATTTAATTTAGTTCATGAAGGTAAGAGGTTTTTAGTTCATGAAGGTAAGAAGTCGCACAAATGTAAGGTTTGTGATAAGAGCTTTACTCAGTTGTCAAATTTGAAAAGACATAATTTAGTTCATGAAGGTAAGAAGGACACAAATGTAAGGTTTGTGACAACAGCTTTACTCAGTTGTCAACTTTGAAAAGACATAATTTAGTTCATGAAGGTAAGAGGTTCACAAATATAAATTAATTATGTAAATTATTACTAATATGTAAATCTTTGTAATTGTCATATACATATCTGGCAATAAACATTTCAATTGAATCGGTTTCTATCCACGGATTGGCATAAGTGGCCACTCCTTTCACCAGCGCTTAAATGCCGTTATGTTATTCGTTGTATTCCAGACTTTCGTTATGTTAACAGCGAACTCACACAAGTGGTTTGCTTACTATGCACTTAATAGATTCTCTATAATCATTTTCACATTTGTTTAGGAAGGCCAGAGAAAAGTACAGGAGTTTTTTCTCCCAGCTGACACAAATGTTCCATAGAAGCACTGAGAACATTTCTTTCCCCAGACATTCCTTTTTCTCAGTATGGTATTGATCAGATACTGCACTTCTGTTGAAAAGAACGTTAGTTTTGCTAATGACAAACCATCGTGAGCGGTAGTTTATGACTCCTATTTTTTTGCAAGTCGTAGTTCATATTACTCATTCAGTCTCTTGTTTGTCCCCATAAGCTTCCTTCTGGTTGCGGGCAGCTCATAGTTTTGAAAGTAGCATCTTGTAGACATAGTTTAGTGGAAGCCACAGATTCCGTGGTTATAGCTGCCGCCACCTTGCAAATAATTCATATGTTACTTAAGTATAAAGCTGTAGATTTGACCTAAGGTCTACATGTTTCGTCGGTACCACTGTCAAAGTTGGCGAGCAAAAGCCTGAATTAAAAGTGCATTACAACGATATTAAATATGAAGTTCATATAATACATGCATTGTGCACTACGTGGCAATTTTAGAAAGTGCTGTCCTTAGCTTACCTGTCGCAACAGCATCAAAGATGCCCAATGATCTGAAAGAACTTCTAAAGATATATTGAACAACCAAACGCATATGATTTATCGAATAATTGAAAACGAAGCAATGTTAATTCTGCAGTACAGACAAAAAGAACAGCAACGGTGAATATGCAATTGGGAACTGCAACGCCCTTCTCTGAGGAAAAATGCCAAAATTATTTGTGATAACTACTTACTCAGGGAGAACAGAAGAAATAGCTGATGACTCTTAGTATCTGAACTTGAGACAAATTATAATATCCGCTCAATTCGTATAATATTTTAGCTGATCTGTTTAATATTGTACGGAAAGCTTCCCTCACAGCGTTTGTCTTTATTAACACTGATAAAAGTGGCATAAAAGCTACCCGGTGATTTCAACATGCTCGGAGAAACCCAAATACTCGTACGGAGTTCTGATGCAGAAGAATGAAAATTGCAGATAATCTTTTGCTTCCTTCGTTCTACGTTGCTATAGCAACCAAGTAATTAAGTCCTACTGGTCCAAATCGCCACATGAAGTAATCACATTCTTGCAGCTACAAATAACCACAATGTTACATAATGTTTCTCTCACATTGCATCATGTCTTGAACAAACTAATGTTACACTTTCACTTTTGTACAAATTTACCTTTTCAGAATAACCTTAAATCAATTTTTAAAGTTTAACAGAATATGACATATTCGCGTTTAGTTATATAAAGATCAGTTTATATCATTGATATTTATAACACATAACAGCAAGATTTAGGTTTCAATAAGGTTTTGTTACCATGTTTCTAAATTTACTTTTTCTGGAAACTGCAATGTATATAAAACTCATGTGCCAGTCGCAGCATTATGTTTGGTACCTCCAATGTTAAGCTGGTCGCATTCTAAGGAATTAAACTGATAAACAGCAGAAGTTTTATAATTGGGAATTTTATCTTTTTTAGAGAGTAATGTAGCAAACTTTTAATATGATATTTATTTTGAGGAGCCAAAGTTACAACTATTTAAGAATCATATAAGCCAATTATATTACAATAATAATAACTATTTGATATCTATTACAAATTAACTACATTTCTCTAGGAAAGGAAAAACTTAAGGTAAAGGATAACACAAGCTCTGGATTTTCAATTTAATTGTTTAAATTGTGACAGATTGTGTTGGTGATAGGAACAAAGAAACAAACAAAAGACACACAAATGCTAAGAAGATGTGACTGAGGTGGATAAAGTTGAACGAAGATGGACATGATGAGTAGGTATTTGCTTATGCATTAACGTATATCAATTCATTAATTTCTTTACTTTTTGTATATTCTCCAACGTTAAGTTAAATAGGTCAAATGAAATGGATGAAGCAATGTACAAATGAGTCCAGGGTCCCTAGAGCTTAGCTACCTGATATCGTCTTACAGGATTTTTAACAGCTTTTTCTGCATTTTTCCGGAATTATTATACATTGAAATATTTTTGCTCTGGATATAATTTTGAAAAACTGTTCTAACCAAATCCCCATAGAAGTCAGAACTGAGTTACAAATTTCAAAGTTGAATCATCAGTTTAATAAGACAACTGCCATCTACTATACTAACAATGTCCAGTTTGAGCGTGACATACTTAACCTTACTTTGTCATTTTCCCAATTTCTCCTTTATCTCTGTTCTTTGAGTCTTACTCGTTTTCGGGTTAAAGCGCTTATTTAACCACAACGGACATTCCTAGCTTTACAAATGGTAGTTACTAACAAGTTGTTTCACAAATGTTATAGAAAATAAAATAAATGAAATATTAACAATGTTCGTTAAACAATTATTCAGTAAGCTCCCTACTCATACATTCTAAATCTTCATAGTCTTGTCTATAACTTTTGGTCATCAGCTGAACTTAAGGTATAAATTGTAGAATTAACGATGGGAATTCCCATATATCTGTACTTAGTTTACCAGTTTTGTAAATCTTGTGTCCTAAATATGTTACAAATCGTTGGTGACAAACTACATCCTCTTATAACCATTTGTCTGATACATTCTTACCAATTCTAACTCTAGATGATGCACATATATATAGCTTATATGTGGCATTCAAAGTAACTATATTTTCAATAGTTATACTTACTGAAATATTAGAATGTTCGTATATAATCTACAAACTGTATTGAGGACTGCTATAAATTATTCCAGTCCTTTCAGCCTTTTTTATGAAGGATGGATATAAGTCTTCCTTTCCCTGAATTTGGAACGTAATCAGTATTGATATCTCTCTCAAAGAGGCTTCTTAAGATCTCAAAAAGCTTGTTTGTGCCACTTTTTTAATGAGTACTGTGTATATTCCATCCAGAAGATCGTGTTTCAAATCCCGGCTATCACATTGAATTTCTTAGCCTGACTCCGTCTTTCTAGACCTAATCTGTTCCACCTGCTGCTCCAGCTCTTAATTATGCAAATGTTATTTCAACAATTTCTATATCCAATTCGATTAACGTCTTTAGTATTAAACAGAGAATAATTTTCATTTGTAAGTTCATATCTATCTTCTTGTAGCAGTTTTGTCAAAATGTCCCTTTCATGATTTTACTTAAATTTATTTTTTTTAATTTAATTTCCCTGTCTATGTCTTCTTTAACCTTATTACTTCATAAGTGAATCTGTTTGTTCCTGTTATCGTTATTTCTCCCCTAAAGTCTCTGAGAATGCTTCATGTATATTTGTTATAAGATATTTATATAATTCTCCGCTTGTATATCATTCTTTTTCTGTTAATTTTTCATGTAATATTTTCTGATGTCATTATATAGTATTATAATTTTTAAGGATCTTACACATGTGTTCGCCATAACTCACAATTTGCAATATCTTTATTGTTTACTTGTTTCTTATGAATGACCACATAATGGTCGCTGACATGTTGGACCTACAAAACTTTAACTTCATTGATCTGAATTTCTAATGATTGTTTTACAATTATGTTGTCACCCAAATATCGGAAGGCACGACCAACGTGAGATGGGTAGGTGACAGGAGGCATTTATACCACGCCTACCCATTTATCTTGTGGTTAGGAAAGTGTTACGAGGCACGTCACCGGCTCTTTTCTCTGCCACTGACTTCTGGAACCATCAGGATGATTCACTGAGCCGCGAAACCTCTAGACACAGCGATCTTCCTATATAAGGGCTGCAGTGGACGAGTCAGTTCCGTTCTTGGTGAGCAGTTGTGAAGAGCGCAGTGCTAGAGAACGGACTGGAAGACTGCGTACGTGTATGAGAGGAATTGTGCGTAATTGTGAGTGTAGCGTGGACCTGTGACAGACGAATTGTTAGATTGTAATTGTGTGCGCTACGTAATTCTATGTAATCGGCAAGTTTTCCAACTGTAATTTGGTGGAAATAAAGAACATTTTGAGTTTGTGCAATTGGACTTTTAATTTCAAGAAACTGCAAAGTCACAGCTGGTGTCAGAAATGGGATGACATGGAGGCTGCATTAGAAAAGTTTACGGAGTAGCTGACGGAAATGAAAACAGCAAATGAAAACTTCGCTGGGAAAACAGAAGCGGAAAATAACAACCTGACCGCAGAACTGAAGGTAATGAAGACCGAATTGACCACGGAAATTAAATCAGTAAACGAGGTACTCGCCGAAAAAATTTGAAGAGTAGTTGGCCGACGAAGAAGAACGGAGAGCTGCGCTTCTGCGTAGACTACAGGAAGCTGAACGCTGTCACCTGGAAGGACTGTTTCCCCTTATCCCGGATTGATGACACCCTGGACAAGCTAGCTGGTGCACAGTGATTCTCATTCCTGGACCTGAATTCGGGCTACTGGCAAGTAGCTCTAGACCCGAAAGACAATGATAGTACCGCATTCTCGACAGGCTAAGGGCTTTGGCAGTTCACAGTTTTCCCTTTGGCCTTTGCAATGCACCAGCTAACTTCCAACGCCTCATGGAGTCAGTGAGGAGAGGAATGGCTTACGACGCCTGCCTGGTATACCTGAACATCATCATGGTCGGTAAGACCTCTGAAGACCATCTCGAGAATCTGAGTAAGGTGGTACAGAGACTGCGGGCGACTAACTTGAAGCTCAACGCGAAGAAGTGCCAGCTCTTCCGCAAGGGTGTCAACTACTTGGGCCACAGTGTCCGCAACCGGAGTGGCCACAGACCCGGAGAAGACACAGGCTGTGTGAGAATGGCCTCGCCCAAAGGATAAGAAAGAGTTGTGCAGTTTCCTGGGGCAATGAAGTTATTACCGACGCTTCATAAACGGGTTCTCCTACATCACCAAGCCCTTCACCCGAGTGTCGGAAGAACATCGACTTTATGTGTGGACGGAGGACGCCGAAGACGCCTTCCAGCGCCTGAAGAAGACACTGAGTAGTGCTCCTATGCTTGGATTTCCACAACCAGGTGGCGCCTTCATTGTAGACACTGACGCCAGCGACCACTGTATTGGAGGCGTCCTATTCCAAGTCCAGGACGGCCACGAGCATGTGATAGCCTAATACAGCAAGACGCTATCCAAGGCAGAGAAGTACTACTGCGTCACCCGGCTTGAATTACTGGCGGTAGTAAAGACCTTGGAGCACTTCCACAAGTACCTGTACGATCCGCCATTCCACCTGAGGACTGACCATTCCACCCTAACCTGGCTATTGAGCTTTAAGATCCTGGAAGGCCCGACAGCACATTGGATCCAGAGGCTGCAGGAGTACGACTTCACCTTGGAACATCGTACAGAGAAGAGCCACGGGAACGCAAACGTTATGTCCTGAGGAGCCTGTACAGAAGAGTGCAGCCAGTGCACAAGAGTGGAAGAGAAGGAGCGTGCCGCAGCAGTCCGACCAGTCACGGTAGTGCGTGCTTACGGCTGGGATAGCGCAGGCCTGAGGAGGGAGCAGCTGGTGGACGAATACTTGGGGCTACTCTTGAGGAAGTGGAGGCAGCGAGAAGACTATATCATTATATAGTATTATAATTTTTAAGGATCTTAGACATGTGTTCGTCGTAATTCACAAATTCCAATAACTTCCTTGTTTACTTGTTTGTTATGAATGATCACATAATGTTCACTGACATATTTTGGACCTACAAAAACTTTAACATTAGTGATCTGAATTTCTAATGATTGTTTTACAATTATATAATCATTATACTTTTTAAATCAGAGTATCTTGATGTCTCGTAAATGTGTTTACAACTTTATGTTGGTTAAAAGCATTTAATATTTTCAGTGAATGATTCTTACATATCCCAATTAATTGTAATATAAACTATTTTCTCCAAATGTTCTGACTTAACATTATCAATTTTCTGAGCTGTTCCGACATTGAACACATCTGTCTCTAATATTTCCGTGGAAGTTCTAATTTCACTTAACACACTTACTTAATCATTTAATTGAATCTTCATCATTAAATTTTCATCTTCACTTATTCCACAGACACCCAATATTGTTACTTTCTTTCCTAAAATATCAATGTTAGTTTTAATTACATTCTAACTGATTGGTTCGTAGTTTTTATTCTTTATCAACATTGACACTTCTCTTGTAGCTCGTTGACACTTTGGCACTCCGCTATCGAAGTGTATATTGTCCTAAGTTGTCTATTCCATTTTCCTTCATTTTAGTTTTTGTTACTTAGTTTTTCCAATTCATACTGTATGTCCTCATATTTCTTAGAAATCCTTGAACATACCATATTCCCAAACAAATAGTCCGTTTTGGTACTTGCTGTCGTCGAAAATATTAGTAATGTTCCTTTAGTAATTGTCAGTGAGGTAGGCGTTACTATTACGCAATCCTATAACCCAGCCACCGTTTGTCATTTACTTTCATAACAAAATCAACTCGCAGAGGTAGAACAAAGCGTCATATGGTGATAAGACTTTGGGATAGCAGACTAAGAATCGAATTATAGGAAAATAGAGTAAAGGTAGTGTTATATTATTCATGAAAAACACTAGATTATATTTTTATTAAATTGTGGACTGTGACTTATTTATGTAGAAACCAATTTTGTGAAAAGAAAAACATTTAAATTAATTTTCGGTTAAAGAAGCTACAAGCAGTTTGCCTGTCGTTTGTTTTATTTGTCATTGAATTTTAAAGCCTACTGTTGGAACTGCCCAATGTTTGGAATTGTAACATCAGGGAAACAAGATTATTGATATTACTTACATATCTTCATTTATTTTATATTTAGTTAACTTTCTTAATTCTGAAAACAATAAACCAACGCCAGCTACGTCCGTGTTCTTATATAATTGCATACTATTGCTGCCTCTCTTAAACAATTATCACTAAACTCATTTTAATGACAATAATATTCTCTGCTTGGCACGTTTAGAAACTTTCAATATGTTACACCGACACGTTCTCTACCAGTGAAGAATGATACGAGGGAGAACCCAAAAGAAACCGGATTGTTGTCATAAAGATTTTATTGATTAACCTTTTTTTTAAAAAATACTTAATTTCACATCCAAGTAAAAATGCTGGTTAACAGACTGTCAGGGGGTACGAATACCCGATACACAATTTCACCAACATCCAAAAAGACAACGATCATCGTCTTCACATTTGACTTCACTTGCCTTGCTTTCTTGGTCTGGGAGAGTTAAGAGTCCTCCACTGGCTTGACGCTTGCTTGGTTTCTAAGTGATAACCCGTAACACCAACTCTCATCCGCTGTAATAACTTTCTTCAAGAAGTTTGGATCACGTGCAAACTCTGTTTCAAGTCCTGTCACATTCATGCGGATGGTTTTGTGCTCCCTTGTGAGAAGTCGCGGAACAAATTTAGCAGCAACACGTCTTATGTACAAGTCCTCCCTCAATATCCACTGGCACGAGCTCCAACTGACTTCTGTCGTTGCTGAAATTTGGTCGATCGTTTGGCGACGACCCTCGTTGATCTTTTGGCGGACATTTTCAATGTTCTCCTCATTTCGGGATGTTGAAGGGCGTCCAGAACGAGCTTGGTCTTCAAAACACATCGCACCACGTAAAAAGCACCCAAACCACTCGAAGACCTGTGTGCGGTTCCAAGCGTCCTCCTGGAAAGTTTTCTGAGGCATTTGCTGTGTCTCCGTTGCAGAGTTTTAAGCAGGAAACAAATTTTCACACACACTCTTTGTTATTTTAAAGTTGCCATAACGACTTTGCAGAGGTAACCCGCCAACAGTCAGAGAAACACAATACCACACTTGCACGTTCACATTTACACTGAGGTCGTCTGCACAGCTGTTTCATGAAGGTCTCTACTAACACCATCTAGCGTGTGAACCCCGCACTACATCTACGAGTGGCAGCTCGCTCGGAGTCTTGTTTCTTTTGGATCCCTCCTCGTATGTCTGAGACTGTTGTCTTATATTACTGTCCTCATAATACATTTTGCTTACAAAAAATTGAAAAGTGATTACAAGGAAAACGGAATATTGAAATACTAATTCCTTGCGACAAGTGATTGTGTTCGAAACGTAAAAAATTTACGCCTTACGCTCGCGTTAACTTTATATTTCCCTTCATTCAATTCATGTTCATTAAGATAAATAATAACAACTTACCTATTTTGTAGGTCGAGGGGAATTACGAATACAGTAGGCTTTAAGGGAGAGTAAATGCTTTAACAGAACAACTGCAACTAATTTGATTATATTGTCGCGCGGAAATTCGCTCGGAGTGATAACGCGGCTTGTTAACACAAAGGAACTGGTAAATATATAAATATAGCATGCAGATAAACGTCTGCCGAAAGAAACAACCTGAGCTAAATGGAAATTTCTGGTGACATCTTGATTGGTAGAGATTATTCGGTTGCTTAATTGTTCTGGAAGTCTGGAACTATCAGATGAGGTATTTAAAGAGCGACGACTCGCCTAAAGGTAGTCGTGAACAGTAGTACACAGATGTAATCAGAACGCTGTTTGTTAGTATCATCGACCTTGGTAGATCGTGTATGTGATGTAATACTGCTAATGTGAGTGTACTTCTACGCAAATAAAGATTTTAAATTTTACAAATTGGAATTTTAATTCATGGAACCCAAAAAGTCCTTATATTCTCGTTATATAGCTTAAATAAGTTGAACGAGGTTGTCCGGAAAATGACATTGTTGTTGATTATAACGCCTGAAAGCCAGTTACGTATGAAAGTAAATGGAAGTAGCACGTTATGGGCAATATGTTACTGAAATGCGGGGGCGAAGCACAATGCAAAGTAATAAACAAGAATTAAAGTAACGTAACTATAAAGATATCACAATGCAGTACAGAAATGCCAGTATACAGTCTTATAATAAGGGAAGAACCATTGCCATTTAGCGAAAAACTTGGTTTCAGTGGGTTCTTTTCAGCAAGATAAGGTTAAATATTGAAATGCGGTAGCTATGGGATTTCAATGATTTTCAGTAGAAGAAAGAACGACAAAACGTTAGGAACGCTAACACGAAAAGATGATTTAACTGCTGATGGCTTGTGTAATCCTGATGTAAGTGATCCCTTTTCTAAATGACTTCATACAAACGAATTACTAGCCAGGAACGTCAAGGAAGCTCTTGGGGGAAAACTATAGAGAGTATACGTAATTTTAACTGCGTACTTTAACACAAATGAATGTCAAAGTCTACCACTCATCGTGATTGGTCAACCGCAATGCCAACGTTGTTTTCAACACAATGCAGATTGCATTACCTGATCAATATTGTGCTTAGAATGAGGCATTTCTGTCAGAGAAATATTCTCTCTGCAGATTCAACGAACATTTGTATCAGCCATCAGAATATATCGAAGATAAAGCTATCACAAAGAGCTATTTGACAAGTCTACCGGTTATGCTTCTAAACTGATGGTCCAGTCCATGCACCAGGTATATCATGATAGACATGTACCTTTGTCTCTTTGCTGAAGGAATGTGGAAATGACTACGGAGGTTCTACTATAATCCGCGAGATCTAAGTTGGCACTTTTTGCACTATCCTTGTCTAGCACGGCCGCTGGGTCTGTTTCCTTGAAATGGTCAGTCCCTCTTAAAGCACTACTGTACTTACTAATGACCTGCCGTAATGTGAGGGTAAACACAAGATTATATCACTGGTGTAGCAACCCTTGAAAGTAAAGAATCGGTTGTTAACGTGTTGGAAACGTGAAAAATGTTTTAGAAGTTGAAACTTTTGTGATTATGATAAACACACTGCTTGGAATAGTGCTAGTGTCTGCGATAGTTCTAGGAGGCGTGGGAAGAAACGGAAAAGCTATAAGATCAGATACCCACCTCGGTAGCGTAGACGGTAGCGTGTCTGCCTCACGTTCAAGAGGTATCGAGCTCAAATCCCGATCTGTATGAGTTTCCTGGATAAGGTTTTTCCGCGGTATTCCCTTATCCTGAAAGAGGAATGTCGGATAGCTCTAAGCTCCAAGGAGCCTGGGCTCATTTGAGCATCATTTCAGTCATTCCATCCATCGTCCGATATGACTTAGCGTTGGAGGACGTAAATTACAAAAAAACTATAAGATCAGATGGCAGGGAAATTGTGATTAACGTTCTTTCATTTTTACAGAGGAATGCGAGGTCCTAAAATGCGGAAAGCCAATTATATTTGTGTCCATTATAATTGAAAGAACTGCTGCATCTACAGCTATTTAATCTTGTACTTGAAAAGAATACTTAAAGATCAAAATGAAGTGCAAGCAAGTGTTAATTTCATAGAGATTTCTGGTTAAAAAAACGTCCGAATGCAAAACTCAACAAAAACAGCGATAGACAATGTGCTGACGCAATAATACAATGTATTCACTCTATCGGAGTGACTTTCTGGTCAGCTTCGAAGACATAAATAAAGTTCTAAAAGAGAAAAAATATTCAACGTGTGTTTATGGAGCTTGCGAAAAACACTTTATCAAATTAAATTTAGATTTATAAACAACTCACGCGGAGGAAAGTTTCTGATAGAAATTCCAGACGTTGTTTCAAAAAGATTCGCGTTTCTAAGAAAAATGAAAGAAGTAAGTACTTCCGGTGCTCCTAGTATTTACTTAGATGAAAGCTGGATCAGCATAAATCTTACGAAAAGCGAAATGTGGAAAAGTGGAGAGGACGATCTTGAGTTTCCCAATAGGGAAAGGATAGAAATTTCTTACACGGGAAGAGTTCGACATGTTTCATTCCCTACACTCTTCTGAGTTTTTAAATCAAAATCAAGCAAAGACTATCATGAAGGAATGGATAGTGAAGCATTTAAAAATTGGTTTATTAATCAGTTGTTAATCAACATTCCCCCAATACTGATGTTTTAGATAACGCCTCTTATTTAATCTTAATATGTGAGCCATGTAAACTGTGATTTAAATATGGCGAACTCCCCCTTTTAAATACATACATAATCATTGAAATTAAAATTGTTAGAAGTTTGTGAGTTGTGGCAGCAGAGCTATGCGGTAAATTTTATGCTTGTTGTTGGTATCTCTGCTGCAGATGTGGCTGCATGTGTATTTGCAGAAGCCTCTCACAATAAGGCGAATCGTTTACATTTGAAGTACATGTGGCTTATAGTTGCAGTTTTGTTTACAGTTCAAATTATCGACTTGAGTGTTATTTATTCACGATTATTTGAAACTTTGCTATAAATATAGGTAGAGTAAGCCGTTTTGGTTGGAGAATGGCAGTGTTTTGTCGTAAAAACACAGACTTTGAAAGTGTATCTAACCTTACCAGTTGCAGTAAATTTTCATCTTCTAGAAAAAATTGTTTCACAATCAACGAGATAACAGCTTTTGCTTAGATAACAGTTGAGCTCAGAAGAGTTTTGTAATTGTAGAGCTATCATTGTTATCCAAACTGGTGCAGAAAAGTACAGGATTATGGTGCAGGAATGTTGTAGCTTTTGGTGAGTTAGCTGAAAAACCTGTTGTTTTAGGTTTTTGCATATTTCCAAAGGTTGCAATTTTAAATGTTTGGGTACACAATTCCCAGAAACCACTCTTGTTAGAGTAGTGTGAAACTTTTTGTAGTGTAACAAACCATTATTTTCAATAAAATGACCGTAAAGATATTTTCAGGTAAAACATTTTGAATTTTTAAAAATTTAAAATCTGTACATTTTAAGGGAAATAATGGTATCAAATTCAACATTTTTTGCCTATATACTTAACTATATAAAAATTCTGACACGGTCATTTTATGCATCACTGTGTACTTTATTTCTCCTAAATCAGTAATTTAATCACTCAAATCAGTAATGCAATCATGACTCCGTAACAATAATATTGAGTTTGGTCCGCGTTCCACAAAAGCTGAACTTAATGAATAAACAAATTTCAAAAAAGACGGTCTCAGAATTTATGAAATAGATGGCATAGTGCAAATGCAGGCAAACGATAAATATGACCACCTAGGTATTATTGTGACCAAAATGCTACAGAACTTATATGGGCACAGATAAAAATATATCGCGAAAGACAACATATCATATAAGTATGGTGAACTAAAAATACTGTTTGATAGTGCAGTAGACAGTATTCGACCGAAATTGGCTCGGAGCTTGTGAACACTTTGAAAAGATGGAACAGTTTCAGTGGGAGAAAGATGGATTAATAGGCAAATTAATGATAGGTTCATAATTAATTTAGAAGATGATTCAGATAGTGAACATGAGGATAGTTAACATTTAGAAATTTCTGACAATAAAGAAGGGGGGCAGAAACCAAATTTGGTTACGAAGAATGAACAGGCGAAGGAGGATCATCAGCCACTCAAGTGTCATCCCTGCCTGGCTAGCAATAAAAGAGGGGCGGGTTGGAAGAGGCGGGGTGTACATATTTCTTTGTCTTTCTACAAACCATGGGCCAAGTTAAATCTCGTTCATTGTAGAGGCACATGAACCGATCTACTTATGTGGTTCACTTTCTAAACAACAGAAGCCCGGAATACAACATATAATGTAGTTACATTACAAAGTTCGTGACCATGACCATGACCATGACCATGACGTGCTGGCTGGCTGTATATAGCCAGAAGTTTTTTGCTGCGTGCCCACCCGTTAAGGGTTTTACCGTAGGTAAGGTATTTGAACAGGATTTTGTAGGATGGATATCGTGTAGGTTTTGAGATTTGAAGAATTTTGTGAGGTTACAATCTGTACCTTCGGGATGAAAGGACAGGATGCAATTCCCTGCACCCTGGTGTTTTTAATTTAGTTTTGGGTTAGGGAGAATTTTGTTGCCAAGCAACTTAGGAGATTATGTGGAGCTCAGCTTTAGCTGCTGTTAGGAATAGCTCCTGGATGCGGGGGACCCGATGTTGCCTGGAACGGCGTCTAGTGGGGCCATAATCTCCCAATGATCTAACAAGGGCGCTTCTATGAGTTGGTAAAGTTGCGTAGAATTCTGATGCCTGGCGCCTAACTTCGTTCTCCACATATGGAAGTCCCGAGGCTTCGTGAAGCAACCTGGTAGGAAAATAGTGACCCACAGAATAGATACACCGTAGCCCTCTATTCTGTGCACGTTGAAGCCATGGCAACCACCTATCTGCGGCCATGCCCCAGATCTCGCAGACGTATAGCATAACGGGGATCTCCAGCGCTCGGAAGAGGTATAACCTCTGGTATCGAGCTCGACCCCAGCATAGGATACAGGGAAGCGATAGCTCCCTGTACCCTTGCCGCTAGGTCTCTGATGTGTTGACGAAAGGTTAGGCCTCTATCCCATATGACTCCAAGGTCTCGGACAGAGTTAGTCCACTCTATCCGTCGACCTCGGAAGCTCAAGTTGGGGCAGTCTGCGGGGGTGTGGCGCTTTGTGAAAAGTATGGCGTGGCTTTTGTCCGGATTTATTTAAGTCGCCATCATCAACGCGAAGCATGGCCATTTTATCCTCCCACGCTTGCACCTTGTGCTCGCGCAGTCAGACACTGGCCTCGCGACGTGAACGTCGCAGGAGCGCTCGATTATGTGGCGTGCGGTGACGCTGATATAGTCTCCGTGCTGCCCAGGATCGGCGGATGAGTAGTATTATGTCCAAAGGGAGGACACCTGGATGCAGTGGGGCTGCAGATTGGATTGTCAGGTTTTTGACAGTTCGTGTCACGATGGAAATGAAGGATGAGATTGCGTTCTCCAGGGTAAATATGTTAGTGATTTTGGGGTTTGGCGGAATGGAAGTGCGGAGGCAGTTCCTAACGCCTTCCCAATCGACTTCACGCGTTTGAAGCGAGATGTCATTACTGGCAACCCTGGTGTTGACTTCCGTTAACACCGGATTATGATCACAATGTAATGCGTTTAATGATGTGTGGGTGGGATGAAATGGTAGATGTTTTGTGATAGCGAAGTCGATGACTGAAGCCATTCCTCCACCTCGCGGATAGTGAGTGGGTTGCCAGGGACCCTGACTTGAAGCTGAGGGTCGGCATCTATAAGGCGAATGATTTCATTGCTCTTGCATCTGCTTGGCGACCAAATGCCAACGTTGATGTTTAGCATTGAAATCGCCGGCCATGATACCACTGGGATATAGGGCTAGGATGGAAAGGTAGTCGTTTGGCACGAACTGCCTATTTGGTGCATGATACACGGAGACCACCAAGACATCTAATCCACCAATGTCCGTACTAATGGCCGTTGTCTCAAGTGTTTGAAGAGGTGGGAATTGTATTGGTTGGTGGACCACATTCCGCCTCACCAGCGCCGCAGTTCCGCCTCCTGGACGGCCCTGTCGATCTGTACGATGGCAGATGTAGCCCGGTAGTCGGAATCGGGAATCTGGTCGGAGATGCGTCTCGCTCACTAAGATGACGTCTAGAGCATGGGATTGAGCGAAATGAAGTAACTCGCTCCCCTGACCATACAGGCCATACGCATTCCAAAATGCGAATCGAAATGAGGTACGAGACCTATTGCGACTCGCCATTTGTGGGCTGCTGGATTCCTGTTGTCAGAAGAGCCAATGCCTCCATTGCCGCCACCAACTTGGCAGCCGGATCTGTAGCGGAGAAGAACTTCACCACGATCTCGCAGATTTTGTGCCCATGTACCAACAACGGTTGTTGAAGCCACTGGAACACCTCTGTGAGTTCGAGGAATGCTGAAAGGGGAGCAGGGTTAGGGGAAGAGGGCTGGGGGCTTGAGGTGGGTGAGGATGACCATGACCTAATAGAACAGGTCTTCCTTCCGCCCTTTCGTCTCTCAACTGCCGCAGGGGCATGGGAGTTCCATGCTTGCCCTCAGCAGTTGGGTCTGTGGGCTCGGAAGGACGCTTGGATCCATTTTTGTCAGAGTTGGGAGCGGAGTTTTTTGGAGCTGGGGCCCGCGATTGTTTTTGTTTCTGAGTAGGATTAGTGGTTTTATGTCCACGTGACGTTCTAGTGGCATCAGGGGCTCGTTACGCCATTTCTGCAAACGTGGGTCTCTGGTCCTGCTGCTCCTGCTGTTGGGTATTCTTCTGCCTGAGTCTAGGCCAGGTGCTGGTGCTTGTGGTGGGGAGCGACCTTTGCTCCTCCCTGGTTGGCGCAGGTCGTTGTTGCCTGGGTTGCTGCATCGGCTTTTTTGCAGCAATCACTGCCTTCCTGGCAGGACATCCTCCATAATAGGTCACGTGGTTGCCCTTGCACTTTGCGCAGGTCGGCACATCAGTGGCAGCTTTTGTGCAGGCCTCCTTGTCATGGGGACCACCACACCTTAAGCAGCGGAGGTTCCGCTTGCAGAAGGTGCTGGAGTGGTTAAACCCCAGACAACGATGGCACTGCGGAGGACCGCCAGTGCTTCTGACGGCTTCTACCTTGACTCGAAGGTAACAGATAATATTGATACCTTCTAATTTTACCTCCGGGTCGTTAGCCCTCTCCCATTAGTTTCAGTACAGTATTACTATAGGAATAATTCAGGACATTGAATGTACTAGAATAAGTGGTATCTAAGAAATGACTGTGTAACATTACATTAGTTCTAAGCTATAACTACGAAAATTGTAACCAACAAATCTGTACATGAAACAATAAAGAGGGGAACACGATCTTGTGTTTAAAAAAGGAACCGGATTCCCGAGTGTAAAAGGCTGAGATCTTGCTTACTAGCAAGATCTCAGACTTCTTTTTTCTCCACGATCACCAAAAAGTGGGCTAGGGACAGGGCCAGGCGTCCCTTGTGGAGCAGGCTTTGTCAGTTGCCTGACCAGATGGGGCCTGATGCCCTGACGGTTGAGGTCTCCCTCGAAGTCTCCCACCGATGTGTCGACCGGAAGGCCCCTGATGATCTTATGGATGTCACGGGGCTTATCAAGGCCGAAGGTGAGGTATTGAATAATTATGCCATTCAAGGCCCTGAGGAAAAGCTGGTAGTCCTCCACGTGTTTCACCTGAAAGACGAAATGACTCTTCCTCCTCTCCACCGTACACAACCCTGAAAGGTTTGGCATGACTTCCTTTAGGAAGCCTACCATACCCTTGAAGTCGTCCACGATGACAGGAGGAATATGTCTCCTGGCTGGCTGACTGGGCTCGTCAGTCTTGTTTGTGGAGGTGGTGGTCCTCTTCCTCCTCCTTGTCACTTCACGGAAAGCAGCTTCATCTGCGTCCGTGGAGATGTGCGATGAGCTACTACCCACCTCGTTAATTTCCATCCTGAAGGATGAACCTTCCGCTGCTAAATTTTCAGCTTTGGAATCAGAGCTGTCTGAGAGCACGCTCTCGGTAATTTCGCCTACCCGCTGTAGAATCTCGCGGGAAGCGCCCTTGTTAACCGGCTGTTTGGCTACAGTCAGACGTTTAGCCTTGCCATTTGCACCCTTATCGGGCTTTCTGCGCGGCCATTTGTTTCCTGCAATCAGGGAAGGAGCCCCGACTGCAGGGTGGGTGACACCAGTACTGGTACGGGGGTTGCATCCATTTCTGGATGGTTGGATGGGGTTTGGGGTCTGCTGGCGGTGTTTACCTGGGCCATATTTGCCCTTCACCAAAGTGCATTGCACAGCTAACCTTGGCTATTTACTTACCAGTTAACACAGATTTGCTAGTACAAGTCCAAGTCCAAGTCGAATACTGACAGGCTGTTAACAGCCAGAAGGTTTTTGCTGCGTACCCACCCAAATTTTGGGTCTGAGCGCAGGTTGTTAGATGGTTACAGGATGATGTGGGACTTTTTGTTGAGGTAATTTATCGAGGTAGCTTTTTGCTCATCTTTAATTTTGTACAGGATACCAAACCACTTTTTTGTATACACCCGGGTGTTTTATATTGGTAAAGTGGGCTAAATTTTTGTAGCCATACAGCTCATTTGGAAATTTTGAAATTCAGCTTAAGCTGCTGCATGGATTAGCTCCTTTGTTACCTCGGGTGCCCGCAAGCCACAAGGGGTATCCGGTAAAGCCTGAAGTGGCGTTTCGTAGCGTCGTAAGCTCCTAGAGACCGAACCAGGGCGCTTCTGTCAGCTGGAATTTGAGCGTAAAATTTTGTCTCCCGGCGCCTAATTTCGTCCTCCACGTATGGGAGAAGACCAGCTTCGTGAAGCAACCTCACGGGGAAAGAACGACCCACAGAATAGACGGATCTGAGTCCTCTATTCTTTGCAAGCTGAAGGTATGCTATCCATCTATCGGCAGCCATGCCCCAGATTTCACAGTCGTACAACATGAGTGGGATTATCAGCGCTGGAAAGAGGTGTAGCTTTAAGCGGACTGGCATCGAGCGCGAACCCAACATTGGGTACAAAGAGGCAATAGGCCCCTCTACCCGTGCCGATTGTTACCTGATGTGTCCGCGGAACGTTAGGCCTCTAAAGGTTTGCTAAAAGGCCTAGGGAGCAATTCATACCGCCTTTTACTCACCTGGCTGATGAGGTGCTGGTCGGCTGTTTTCTGCGAAGTTGTCGCTCGCACGCTGCTGCTGCTGCATTCTCCTGGAGATTTATTGATGAGGTAGAGTTAATGGCCGAACATCTAGCTTCCACCTTCCAACCGGCAGAATCAATTGACGGCGAATTGACAGAGGAAATCATTTCAGAATTCCACCGTTACATTAGTGTTCCTCACATAGTGCATGACGTCAACCTAGCATCCTCGCCTGAGCTCAGGAGCACCATCACCTCTGTAAGGCCCTTTAAGGCAGCGGGAGCCGATAACTTGTCATATGCTGCCTTTAAAGCCCTGCCGCAAATTTGGATACAACTCCTAGTGCATCTTTTCAACAGCTTGCTGATATTGGCCTATTTTCCAGTGGCATGGAAACATGCTAGAGTAATAACAAGACGCTAAAACTGGAAAAGACGCTACAGACCTTACCAGTCATAGGCCTATTAGCCTGCTTCCATCCATCAGCAAGTTGTTTGAAAAAGTAGTGCAAAGCGCATCCAAACCATTCTGGACCAACATCACGTCTTACGTCTGGAGCAATTTGGTTTCAGGAGACAACATTCAACTTTACACCAGCTCCTTCGCATATTGGACGAAGTGGTTCAATAATCGGCATTGCGTTGCAGCCCTCCTTCTAGACGTATCCAGAGCCTTCGATTCTGTCTGGTACGAAGGCCTCCTACATCGCCTCATTCAATACAACATCCCATCCTACCTCATACACATAATTGACCAATACCTTCAAAACCACTCATTTGTCGTCGCAAAAGACGACATTCTATCTCAACCCTACTCCTTAAACGCAGGAGTATCTCTAGGCAGTGTCCTTGGGTCCCTGCTTTTTTACATATATAAACACACTTCCACCCTGAGAGGCTGCAACCTCTACCTATTTGCCGACGATACTGCCATAACAACAGCATCAAAGCGTCATCACGTCGCAGTGCAACGGTCACAGGTATTCACGGATATGCTGTATGCCTGGTTTGCGAACTGGCGGTTGAAACTCAATGCCACTAAGTCCTAGGCCGTCACATTTACACTGCGAGCACTACAAGATGTACCTACCCTACATCTAGGTGATGTCAATGTACCCTGGTCTACGCAGGTAACATACCTCGGCGTGCTTCTGGACATGCGCCTTATATGGAAAGACCACATAACAGCTCTGGCTAACAAAGTTAGTAGAAGGATGGCCATGTTGTATCCACTCTACAACTCTAAGTCACCTTTGGCTCTTCGGAACAAACTGCTACTCTATAAACAAGTATTAAGGCCGGTTTTCACCTACGCCTGCCAAGTCTGGGGTGCTTATGCCAAAACCCATGTCTCTAAACTTCAAGTCCTCCAAAAGCGTTACCTTTGGTCTGCAGTCGCAGCCGACTGGTACTTCCCGAATGCAAACATTCATGCAGACCTATCCATCCCAAAAGCCACTGACTATATCCTACACTTGTCCCACAGTTTCTACTCGAACCTCCCAAACAGGTTCAGCAACCTGATCCGTTCTTCTTCATCACCAAGACTACAGCGGAACACCAAGGGCTGTCCCACTCCTCAATCACGTCATCAACAATGACCTGGTGACAACAATTTCGTTTAGTTTTGGAGTGTCTCCTTTGATGAAACCCGCTGGTTGCTTCATGCAATTTTTCTCGTTCAGTTCAGCACTAAGAAACGTGGTCTCTACATTGAAATGATAAAACATTAGGTTTTCTTCTGCTGCAGTTGATAACAAGGACCGCAGAGCTGCTAAACATTCTATGGAAGCGAAGGTTTCATCAATTGCTTCTCCGTACTTTTGTGAAAATATCTGAGCGATGAGACGAGCTTTGAACATTTGAACATACTCATTGAACATTCTCAGCTTAAAACATCCTCTCCCGAGCAATCGTGACCTGGCTCCTTGAAACTTGAGGAAACTTCCATATGTCCGGGAAGGGTGACGCCGGACCAGTAGTTCGTACCAGATCTTCTTCCGGAGGGCGTCCATTACAAATATCGTTTCCTCAGCCACCCTCGTGAGGAACAGCTATAAGCTTACAAATGCTCGACAATCCAGTCTACAGCTTGTCTTCAGACAAAGTGTCACCCAATGTCGTCTGCGATTTGTAGCACCGATCTGGTTTGGATTTCAAGGCCTCAACGTGAGGTCAGAAGACGCTTACTGCTGTACCTGTCCACGATAGCGTTGCCCTCCACTCTTCTGGTGGTTTCTTAGGAAAAGGCCATGACTTCTTCGGGTTCCACTATCATGGTGGTTAGGCTCTGTCCTATCTTTGAATGGGCTATCTGTTTGGCCATTTTTTGTGTTGGTGCGGGAAATATAGTTACATCCCTTAAGAAGGGCTTAGTGATGTCGTACTACTACCCTAAATAGGCCGGTGAGTGCAGATAAGCCGCTCGTTTTTGAGGAGGCAGTTTAAATTAACTACTCTAAAGTTGGAGAATGAAGAGAACAGGCTTACGGAAGTCTATCTGGGGCCTAGCGGGGGCTTAAGTATAGATAAAACAGAGCAAGGATAGAGATACTGTAAGAAGACGAGGCAGTTTGCGAGTGATAGACAAAGTTACCCCCAAAGGCGCCTTGGTAACAGCTGAAAGCTATTGGATATGTTCGTCTGCTCGTCTAAGCTGGTAAGGTCCTCACCGAAGTACTTGCTGACTTGCGGCGCTGCCCTTGTAGCTTTCCTGCCAAGTGTCCTCTCCGCATATGACTTTCTTTTCGAGTGGAGGAAAAATGCATTAACCCTGGGATTGGGGTGCAGGGTTCTCTAACGGAGTAAACTGTCGTCCCTACACACTAAAAGCCTCCCCCGGTGGGTATTCTAGTGAGGAAGTGTAACAGTACCGCTATTGTACCTGCGGATTCAGGGTGAGCGTCAAAGCCATGGCGGGGCCTGGGTAAGGTGAGAAATAGGCGCCGTGACACAAACATAACCGAGGCCGTGCTTGTGCCTAATTCTGTCTCATTTCTGATGTGACGTCGTTCGTTGTACTGTGATCTCCTGAAACAAGTGACGAAATCGTTACTACCAACTACAGCTCTGAGAATGGCGTCAAATTTTCGTAGGATATTTTAATGAATTAAATGTAACATGTAAATGCACTATCAGTTCTTAGTACTTTAGTTAAGATTGCCAAAATGTCCTTGTCTTATATGCTACATTAGGAGTATATTGATATTGTTGCTGCTTGCGTACTGCTTTATATAGATTAATTGGTATTTATATATAATCTCATTATGTGCTGTTTGTCCGCGTGACTTGCCCTAATTAATTTTGGAGGGACCGTCCTACCCCAGGACCGCCCTTGTTGACAGTAAGGACTTCAAGGGCCACTTGTATGGTGTATAGAGGAAACCCAAAGCCATAGCTCCCTCAGACCAAGTGTTCTGTCGGAAAGGGATAACGGTCTGTTATACGAGTCATTGGGTGTTGTGGGTACCCAGATTCTCGAATGAGGGAGTTTGGGATTTTCCCTCTTTTATCGTAAAGATCGAAGCTAGGTAACTTATTCATGTCTTCGATAATGTCCAGATTTAGTTTTACATGAAGCTCCGGCACCTTTGTGATTGTTCTTATAATTTTGTTTTGTAGCGTCTGTGGTCTGTTTATAGGCGTTTTAGCAGTCTGTACACAGAGGAGGCTACATACGTCACAATTGGTCTAATCAGCGTTTGGTAGAGTGTAAGTCATGTTTATTGTCATATTTTCAATACAGGTACACTTAAATAGCCTTTTCACAAGCATCAAAAGTTAATTAGTAATGATTTGTCATTGCAATAGTTCGATTCTACTTACAGAGCTACATAAGCATTGCCAGGACAATTTGTCATTCAGATAATAACGTAGAGAATAATATTTTGAGCTTATGCATTTTCTAGACGCATTTTTTAAAGCACAGAAGCTATTTAAGATGATTAGGAAGAGCGCCAAATACTTTGATGGTTTCATTATGTGCAGCTTTCTGGAAGCAAGGAAGTTTAGCAATGCGATAGTGGCCGTTACATTTTCTTGTGTTTATCCTATTAACTACATAAGTTGTAAGTAAGAATCGATTGGGTACACAGGATCTTAACATCGAGAATATATACACGCAAGGAAGGGTTAGTATTGTCACGAGGTCACTCGTAAGCGAACGCCCAGAGAGGAAAGCGGAGAGTAAAAGAGACAGATAGCGTGCAATCCACGCCCATACATGGCTAACTGGATGGTGTTTGGCAAAGGAGTAGCGGAGAGGGGCAATCGCAGTGACCTCTAGATAATACTCTCTCCTGCGCCTCGGGGAACCTTCCCTCGGGGCACCTTCTGCATGCGGTAGACCACGTCGTTGGTCCTTCTCACCACCCGTTACGGTCTTTGACACGGCTGCTGAAGCTTCGGGCAGCGTCTCTTGGTCCGGGTAGGGCGATACGACCAGACCAGGTCACCTTGATGGAAACCTTGGCTGTTGGCTTTCCTGTCGTATCGGGTCCTCATGTCGTCGCTCGCCTCCTGGATGTTCTGACGAGCCATCTCATGCGCGCCGAGGAGATGGTTCACCAGGTTCTCCAAAAAGGTGATTGCTGGCTGTTTTGCGTCCGGGGGCTTCCAAAAGCCACATCACAGGGGAGGCATAACTCTCGACCGAACATTAAGCAGGCTGGTGTCATTCCAGTGGTGTCGTGCGTTGACGAGCGGTAGGCCAGCAAGAACAGTGTCATCTTGACGTCCCAGTCTCGCTGATGGCTGGCCATGACTTTCCTCAGGTGGTCTTATGACGTCTTGATGTATCTCTCCACCATGCCGTCCGACTGCGGGTGTTGGGGTGTTGTGCGGAGTGAGTGAGTGTGTGGTGTTTAAGGGCCCGTCGACAACAAGGTCATTTGGGCCCCTGTCGTGCGGATGTTATTAATCCTGTTTTTCTAGTGCCTCCATCAGGAAGGCACCCTGTAGAACGCTAACGGCACCCCCAATCGGCAGAACACTTGCTCCAGGACGCAGTCTCTGATTGTCTTTGCTTTCTGGTTCGGGATGGCATTCAGCTCCGGCCACTTCGTGAAGTAGTCCACGAACACCATACCGTACTTGTTGCCTTCCTCGGACACTGGGAATGGTACAGCTATGTCGACAGCGATCTTTTCGAATGGCGCTCTGACGCTGTACTGCTGCTTAGGACTCCTGCTCCTGGTCTGGAGGCCACGAGTCGCCGCGCGAAAATGACATTGAAGGCACCATCTCTCAGCGTCTGCTCGAAGCCTCAGCCAGTGGTAGCGCTGTCGGAGTTTGTCGGTTGTTCGGTTTGCTCCCAGGTATCCTCCTGAAGTACCGGCGTGCACTTCCTCCAAGACTTCCGGAACTTCCCCAGGTCTGTGCCATTCCCTATGGCATAGTAGTTGCTTTCCCTGCGGAAGAACTGCAACTTATTTGCGTTTAGCTTCAGGTTAGTCACCTACAGTCCCTCCTGGTGAAAGCGTTCAACTTCCTGTAGTCCACGCAGAAGTGTAGCTCGTCGTTATTCGTCACCAAGACTACAGGGAAACACTAAGGGCCATCAGACGCTTCAATACCTTCCCTGGGTCACATGTCCTCCAACATGTCCCGTACCGCCGATTGTTTCGCCTGCGGGACGCGTCTAGGTAGCTAATGAATAGCCCGGGCGTGTCCGGTGTTGATGTGGTGGAGCACTAGGTCCGTGCGGCCGAAGTCCCTGTCGCCTTGGTTGAAGACGCGTTGGTATCGTCTCCGCAGTTGTCGAACCTTCTCGAGCGTTTCAGTGGCCAGGTGGTCGGCCGTCCCCTCCAATATTCCCTTCCGCTGGGGCGCAGTTTTTGAGTCGGCACCGGCTCATGGATTATATCGAATGGTGTTACGCTGACCATGGGCTCGGACGTCCCCAAATCCGTCTCGGCCTGGAGGTCGCGATCGGTGTCTGTTGGGTTGACTAGCCTCACCGGCGCATTCTCTCGTCATGGCAACAATGTCCTGGCTATACAAAGTCAATGCACAGGTATCTTTTGGTGCAGCATCAAGTTCTTTTACCGCTGTCCTTCAAGTCGTGCCGTCACCTCCACCTCGCTTCTCGCAGGGACAACCACGTCTTCTCTCAGGACGATCCTGCAAATTCCGAGACTTTCTACGGGCTTTTGGAGTGTCGCCTCTCTCCTTATAGCCACAGGAGCTTCCTGCCAACGTCGACCGTCGCCTCGTGGCTCCTGAGGGCTTACAGTCCCCCAGATTCATCTCCTCAACCACCTCCGCGACGAACAGCCATTGACGCACGGACTCCGTGCCAGGGTCAATTGCAGCAAGGCCTCCTCTCCACGGGCAAGGTGTCGCCCAATGCCGTCAAAAGCTGGTATGGTCGGCTCGGTTTCCTCGACGGCAAACCCTTTGCCATAACAAGCCTGGTAATCGTCACGGCTGCCGTGGTGTGTACGAGCACGCGGCAGGGCTTCCCTCTCACTCAACCGTACGCGATGAGGCTGCCATCTATACGCTATCTGACAATGAGCAGTGTCACTCAAGGGTATGGTGGTGATGATGACGGCCTTTAGTCGTTTTCCGGCTGCTCTCCCTAGTGTGCTCAGTCTCTCTCCAAGAGTCCCGGCTGTCCACACCCCCAACACACGCCACTTGGTCTTCGCCGAATTCCCTCGGCTGGTCTTCGGGCTCCAGTGTAGCAGATACCCCGTGTTGTTGACGCTGCAGCAGCCGGCTCCATTCTCAATACTACCGTTAGGAGCTGACGTATTACGACGTCTCCTGCCCCATCAACAAACGTGTATGCCGCTTTAGGGGACACAAATTCCGGTAGGAGGTCGACCAAAGCTTTTCTGGCCAGCTGTTGAATTGCCAGGTTGAACTCATGCAGCGCCTCACCTGATTGCCGCGTCCTTTATTCAGTTGGCTACGTTAGGCTACGATCAAGTGGTGGTTCCCGAAACGGTTCTCCAGGGCCGTTTAGATATACTTGTGCGCCATCCGCTGTCTGGGCCGCATTAAGGACTTCTGCGGCCCGTCTCTGGAGGCTCGCTATTAGCTGTGCGGCCTGCGCCCCTGGTGACAACTTGTACTTGGCCACTGTTTTCGAATTGGCAGAAGAGTTCGAACGTGGACGTGACGCTATACTTCGGCGATTTGACGCGCGCAGAAGTTGTGTCGCGTCCCGGCGCGTCGACCTTCAAACCTTTCACCCTTCTGCGGGCAATGTCCTCGACTTGGTTTTTGTGTCGACCTCCCCTCCAGGTTGTTAACGCCGCTCGTCAGGTCTTCGACGCGCTCACCCAACTCCGTGACGTCCTCCTTTACGCCGGCGAACTGCTTCTCAAATTTGGCGGCGATGGCTTCGTTTGTAGCCTTCATTTCAGATAGATTGTGATTCGTCGTCTTTAAATTCGCAGAGAGGGTGTCATTCCCTGTCTATTTTTTCAACTCTGCGGTCAGGTTTTTATATGTGACCTCCAGCTTTGCGGGCAGATTGCTATTTGCCGCTTACGTCTTCGTTGTTAGGGTGTCGTGAGCCGTGTTTAATTCTTCCTCTTTCTGTAGAATCTTATCAATGCAGCCTCCATGGTGGTAGGTCGCACTCCTGACACCAATTGTGACTTTGTGGATTCGTGAAATTATAAGTCCAGGTTACAAACACTAACGTTTGGTTTTTATTTCCATAGAATTATGCTTCGTACACAGCAGTCCAGAATTACGTCACATACACAATACAACTTGCAAGGTCATCGACCGTAAAGTTTACTATGACAGCTGTTCACGCACACGCGTCCAAATACCGACTGACTCACTGTGACTAATCACATCCTGGAACGTTCTCAGTCAAGACGGCTAGAACAAAGACAGCTCTCGAGAAATCCGTCTCATTCCCCCACCGTTTCGGCCAGCTTTTATCTCCGCACTGCATTGCCCGTCTATTTGATCTGGTTGCCCGCCCGCCTCAAATCAGCGACAATACTTTCGTTAAGGTTGTCAGTATATTAACATTGTTGGTTCTGGCGTACTGTTCCTGAATGAGGTCTTCGATAATGTGCAGATTCAGTTGTACATGTCGCTGCGGCAGCTTTGTGATTGTTCTTATAATTCTGTTCTGTAGCGTTTCTACTCTGTTTATGAGCGTTTTAGAAGCCGGTACATAGAGGGGGCTACATACGACACAATTGGTGTAATCAGGATTTCGTAAATTGTCAGTCCATGTTAAGGTTTAGATGGCTATTTACGTTAATCAACGGGGAAAGTCTCTTTATTCGAATATTTGCTTTTGCTCTGATGACATTTATGTGCTCTTTCATGAGAGACCTTGATCCGTTGTGACATCTAAGTAGGTGACTTTGTTTTTCCATTCAATTCTTTCGTCACTGTATGAGAGTGGCGTCTGTGCATGCCTAGGATACTTATGTGGTAGTCTTTTTGTGAAATTATTGATTGGCATCTGTTGGAGTTTATTTTCATTAACCAGGGTTCTAATTCGTTTTGCGCGTCCTGCAGACACAAATGAATTATGCGAGGTTTAGTGGACTGTGCCACTAGTGCTGCATCATCGGTGTAGATGTCTTTATCCGTTTATGTCACTGACTTATCAATAATGTAAAGTTTGAGTAGCACCGGTCTGAGAAAACTTCCTTGAGAGACTGCGGTCCTAATGGACCTGCGAGAGGAAGACCATTCCTCCACCGTTACTCGGAACTAACGTGCGCTGAAGTAGTCTTTGATTAGGACAGTTATGTATAGCATCAAGGAAGTTGTATGATTTCAGTTTGTGAATGAGGTGAACGCGCCACATTTTATTGAACGCGTGTTCGATATCCAAAAATATGCGTCTGTTGACTTATTCGTTTTAAATCCATTAGGGATTAGCTCTGGTAGATGAACAAGTCGCTGAGTTGCCTGCTGTTGAGTTCTGAAATATTTATATCTTTTGTAATGTTATTAAATCTATTTTGTCCCCTTTATATTAATCCCCACTATATATACATTTGTGCCAACGTTTTTTATAATCCTCGTACCACTTTAAAATATTTTTGGTAATCCTGTTCATCTCCTCATTCGATGACTACCTTATCCGCGCAATCGTGGCAGAGCGTCGTCATTTCATGGGCCTCTTCAAATTTGGAAACTGAAAATGTCACAGGACGATGGGTCTGGCGAGTACGGTGGCTGCGGCGTCAGAAGTCTGTTGTTTTTTGGCCAAAAATTCGCAATTCACAATTAACGATGTGTGAGCCGGGACGTTATCATGGTACAAAACTCATTTGTTCTTCCACAAATCTGGGCTGTTCTGGCAGACTGCTTCGCGATATTCCGCATAACTTGAAGGTAATATTCCTTATTGACGTTCTATCCTGTGACAAGAACTAATTATGCATCACCTCCTCCAATCTAAGAAAACTATGAGCAAAACCTTTACATTCGACCGAGCTTGGCACGCTTTTGTCGGTCTTGGCTCGTGGGGCTGCATCTATTGAGCAGATTGAGCTTTAGCTTCCACGTCGCAACTATAAACCCACGATTCGTCACCCTCTGTCACGGACAGAGCTCAACAACTCCTTAGCAACGTTAATGCGATGTTGCTTTTGGTCGTAAGTAAGGAGCTTTGGTACAAATTTTACAGTGACCCGCCTCATGACCAAATTATTGGTCAGAATCGAATGGCACGAGCCAATCGATATGTTTATGTTCTCAGCAACCTCTCTAACGTACAACCAATTTACTGAACATTCAAAATGACCGACATTATCAACGTAACTGAGGAACATCAGTGCCAACATAACACCACAAAAAATGGAAAATCGAATATACGTGGCCAGCGGAAATTTATAATTCGCTGTTTTTCGAACACATGATGGATTGTATAATCTCTATGTAATTGATCTCTTTCACATTTACAATTATTACTTGCCAGGAACAACACAAAAGCTCTTGGGGATAAACAAGAGAGAATACGTCATAAACTGCGTGTGTCTAAGGCTCGTCATTGGTCAATCACAACAAAGTAACAGATTGCATTACCTGCTCAATACTACACTCAGAGAAAGGCTCGTCTTTACTGAGAAATATTCTCTGTAATTCCAAGGGACAATTGTATCAGCTGTCAGAATATACCGAAGATAAAACTGCCACAAAAAGCTATCTTGACAAGGCTACCAGTTCTCCTTCTGAACTGATGAGTTCTCTTTTCTACCCAATGTGACAACGCTCTTTGCGCTCATGAACCAGGTACATCAATATAGACATGTACTTTTGTCATTTTGTTGCATGAATGTGATGACACCACGGAGGATCTATTAAACGCGCGTGAAGTAATCCACTTATTTGAGTTCACTGAAATGTTACATAAACTTGTAGAATAAGTTGTCGTTAAGTGTTGAACGACGGAAACTGTGAGACAGACCAAGTTTTAACAAATGAGATAAATAAAAGCGTGCTGAAATGTGCTGAAAAAGGCATAAGATGACGGCTCATGAATGTCACTTTGCTAGTGCTGACATATTCCTGGATGCAACAATCTGAAACATGAAGCGACTGTGTAATAAAGCGTGTCGCCGTTGAGTACAAACATTCCGACCACTAAACGTTCCGGACAAGCTTCATAGAGACACGAGTAAGTATAGACAAAGGCTAAGTATTCCGGAAAATGAATTAAAAATGAGCAGTCCAAGTATAAAACATATAGATACGATGTGAAACACTTGATGCCATAGCCGGGATATGAACACGGATCACCTGGTCTCCTTCTGGTTGCTATAACCATTGAGCTACCATGACTAACGTGCCAGTATGACATTAATTCTACTGACACACATTATCCCGCTTACCTTAGAGGCCGGGTTTCAGTCCCGGAGACCGCTAAAGTGAGACTTGTGGAGGCTCATGACACCGGTGCTCCATCTTCATCAACTGTATCACCAGTGTCAGCACATGCGGTCTTGCTTGTAATAAAGTCGCCTGATAAACACTACACATTTCCCATTTAAGTCCCAACTTTATAGCCCCACCACTAATAGGTGTAGTAATCGAAATGAAATTGCTCTGACACACCAGTCTGTCTAAACGCAAGGGTTATACCAGCGATAACTGCCAGCTATAAAACATTTTAGTCAGATTACAATGGCGGTGGTATACTTAAGCAGGGGAAATTTTAAAATTGGCTAAAAGTATCTGAAATTTTATTTTGCAGAACATATAAAGTCGTCATCCTTACATGTTTATTTTAATACTAAATTATACAAACTAAATCAATCAACAGTCCTGCATAAAGAAGGGTGTTGACAACTATAACTTAACTCAGGATTTGAACATTATTTTTAATTCAGTTATTACAAAGCAATCACGGTTAGGATATTGCTCTTCCTTATCTTCAATTAGCTGTTCTAGTTTTAAACTTACATTATGAAGATGACACCTACTTATTCTCACAATATAAATAAAAAGGTGGACAAATAAAGTAAAGCCCTACAAACAATATAAGCACATCCAATATTCTTTCATTTTGCAATGTTTGATTTATTGCATTCTAATGGATGGAGGATACAATTTCAAAGTAACATACATCCAAGAGCTTGCCCTTTCCCAACAAAGAGGACCTGAATCACGCAATGTACCCTAGCTACAGTTGTACTTGGGAAACCAAATGAAACATACAAGCTCTCTTCACACCACAGTGACACATCTCCACGTTACACCAAAACAATCTTAGAAATTCTTCCATAAAACGTGTCAAGTGCAGTTCTTCTCCTGACCCACAATTGACTTTTGCTTCTAACCATCATAACTCGATTTATGGGTTTGCAAACCTGACAACTGAGGAATGCTCTTATCCCAAATTGTGGTGCGACTTCTTACCTTCATGGCTTAAATGATGTCTTCTCAGATTTGACAAATCAGGAATGCTCTTACCACAAACTTTACATTGGTGTGGCTTCTTACCATGTGACAACCGAGTAAAGCTCTCATCACAAACTCTACATTCGTGTGGCATCTTACCATCAACAATTAAGTGGTGAGTTTTCAAATCTGACAACTGAGTAAAGCTCTTATCACAAACTTCACATTGGTGTGGCTTCTTGCAATCATGAATAAACTGATGCGTATTCAAATGTGACAACCGAGGAAAGCTCTTTTCACAAACTTTACATTCATATGGCTCCTTACCATCATTAATTAAGTGGTGCGTTTTCAAAGTTGAGAACTGACTAAAGCCGTTATCACAATCTCCACATTGGTGAGTTTACTTACCTTCATGACCTAAATTATGTCTTTTCAAATGTGACAACCGAGTAAAGCTCTTATCACAAATTTTACATTGGTGTGGCTTCTTAACTTCATGAATAAACTGATGTGTTTTCAAATTTGACAACTGAGCAAAGCTCTTATCACAAACTTTACACTGGTGTGGCTTCTTAGCTTCATGAATAAACTGATGTACTTTCAAATTTGACAACCAAGTAAAGCTCCTATCACAAATTTTACACTGGTGTGCCTTCTTTCCTTCATGAATTAAGTGGTGTCTTTTCAAAGATGAAAACTGTGCAAAGCTCTTGTCACAAACTCCACATTGGTGTGGCTTCTTACCTTCATGAATAAAGTGGTGTTTTTGCAAAGTTGACAACTGAGTAAAGCTCCTATCACAAATTTTACATAGGTGTGCCTTCTTTCCTTCATGAATTAAGTGGTGTCTTTTCAAAGATGACAACTGTGCAAAGCTCTTGCCACAAACTCCACATTGGTGTGGCTTCTTAGCTTCATGAATTAAGTGGTGTGCTTTCAAATTTGACATCTTAGTAAAGCTCTTGTCACAAACTCCACATTGGTGTGGCTTCTTACCTTCATGAATTAACTGATGTTTTCTGAAAATGGACAAACAGGTAAAGCTCTTATCACAAATTTTACATTGGTGTGGCTTCTTGGCTTCATGAATAAACTGATGTGTTTTCAAATGTGACAACTGAGTAAAGCTCTTATCACAAACTTTACATTGGTGTGGCTTCTTAGATTCATGAGTAAACTGATGTGCTTTCAAATGTGACAACCGAGTAAAGCTCTTATCACAAACTTTACATTGGTGTGGCTTCTTACCTACATGAATAAACTGATGTGATTTCAAATGTGACAACCGAGTAAAGCTCTTATCACAAACTTTACATTGGTGTGACTTCTTTCCTTCATGTACTAAATGCTGTCTTCTATCATCTGACAACTGAGTAAAGCTCTTATCACAAACTTG
The DNA here is from genome assembly GCA_030765055.1 of Mantis religiosa. Classification (NCBI taxonomy): domain Eukaryota; kingdom Metazoa; phylum Arthropoda; class Insecta; order Mantodea; family Mantidae; genus Mantis; species Mantis religiosa. The sequence continues at coordinate 966,041 of JAUKNK010000061.1, forward strand.
TAGGATTTCTGTAACATCACTTTTTTGATATTTAAATTCTAAATGATCCTTTCCACCATATATGCTTGTGTCTCCTGCTTGAAGTTGAGCACAGAGCAATTGGGATTGGCCAATAACAGCACCATCAACTGTTTCTTGAAAAAATCTGAAAACAGAATATCAGTACATTTAAAAAATCAAGTGACAGCTCTAGTTAAATAGATTCATGGTTCATTACTACATCATTCTGAGCCCCAATGTACGGCATCATATACTGTAACTTGTATAAACTGTCCAGCAGATGACAGATAAGAGCAATGGGTGTCTGCTAGTTCAATAGGAGCTGCTTATAGCTAGGTACCATTTCTCAAGTTTGGTATTGCATTTCACTCCTAACTGGGTTGTGTGAACCACTTGTTACTAAGTGACAACACACTGCAGCAGGGCATATGCTACCTTAGAGTTATGTGCAAATTAAGACTTTACAGCAGTGAGTTTCTGTTTGAATAATATACTTTTTATATAGATGATATTAAAAGAAAACTTAGATCTCAAATACATGAACTGTTCGGGAATTCATAACCTTCTTTTCCATGAAGTCCAGCATTCTGTACTTTGGGACTCAGTTAATACAATCCAATTGGTAAAATTTAAAACAAACATTTCTTACCACCAAAAACGTTATTTTCATGTATCTCCATTTACCGAATGATTTCATAAGCTGAGAAATATCATTTTAAAGAACTTGCCAATATGGATGCTTCTGAAGATGTGTTTTTCTGATGGAGATGGGGATTCAGAAAATGGAAATACTAGCAACACAGTAGATAACAATCCTATTCCCAATGAGGTAATGAAGGCTAACGTAAGAGATCCAATGGTGATTCTGATGGGGTATGCTTTCTCTAATAAATTATCTATATTATGCACATTTTCCTGCATTTGCCCTAGATAAAATGATAGTTTCATTTTATGAAGTTTGCAGGATGAAGCAGTATTTTCCTAACAAACCTAATCCAGACAGTCTAAAGGTTTTTGTTTCTGCAATTTTGAATTGCATAGTGTTAGATTTTAAATTGTATCATGGGAAGACAATATGCCTGAATATTAGTGCACAAAGTTTTGGTTTGGGTGAAGCTGCAGTGGTTCAGATTACAGAAGGTCTCACTCCAGGACACTATTTATTACAGTCAGGAATTTACAAGTAAAAACCTAATGAATGAGATTCTCAGGAGAGGACTTCGATTAACTGCCACAATAGAGAAGAACAGATTACCAAAGGAAGCAGGACTGAAGATTGATGAAGAATTAGACAAAGGAGGTAGAGGATCTTCAGACATGGTTGTTCACTACGACAGCAATGTGTCTATTGTAAAATGCGTAGATAGAAAGAGCAGTACGATGATGTCATCCAACTATGCACTAAAACCTATTAAGAAGTGCACACCTTCACAAGATGTTTAGACCATTCAATAGAGAAAAATACTGTACAGAGAAAAATATGAACAGACTTTCCTCACAGTGAACAAAACAGCAAGTGAGATATAAGACAATTAAACCTAAGGAGAATAGAAAAAGAAAGAAGTAATATGAATTATAATTCAAGTTATGATATTGTGTTAGTGTTAATAGTACTATTGTATTAGACTGTGGCACAAATATCAGCAAACTAATTAACAAAATCTATGCTACAGCGGTCAATTATACATTTACATCTGTGCATAATTACAAATACATATATATTTATGATACATGGTAACTGAAAAACTATACATAATCTATTGAATTTTGTAAAGTTAGGAAAATTGCCTGATTTAGAAATTTCTATGGGTCCCATATGATTTCACTTAGAACAAGTTTTACTGTATATCCATTTGTATCAGCTCAAGAGTTCAATGTGACATGTGATAAAACATAAATATGAGAGCTATATATGAACAAAAGTAAAGAAAATACAAAAGGCAGAAAGCTCGTAACAGAAAAGTGTGAAATCATACCTTGAGGATTTTACTGCTGGAAGGTTGACATCCTGTAACAGAATAATTCAAATGTATAGTTTCACAGAATTCTCTAACATCAATGTCCTATGTAACATGGCTAAAGCATATGTGGACACAAACATTTTATATTTTATCATGTACAGGGGTGTAAGAACACCAAGACAGAGAGAAAGTATATAAGTGATTTAGAAAACTCAGAACTAGCAAAATAAGTGTTTAATAGATCTCAATATATTACTTAAATGGTCAGGCATTAAGGAAACTTAATACAGAAACTTAGGAGAAAACAGGAGAAGGAATTGCATGAATAACATATTATTACTGGACATAAATCATGTAACTGGTGGACTACTCAATACAAAATGTATCAACATTAATGATAAAAGGAAGTACACACAAATGGCTTTCAGTGTAGAGATTTACTCAACAACACAAGTGCACATGGACATACTTAAACATGATTATTACATTATATTTATAATGAGGTCATAGTCCACAGTGACCTAACAAGGATTCTGTGATGTTGACGTAACCTTGCATTGAGTTTTAGTTAATTGATGGAAATTAATCATTTCTCCACACTAGCCGTATATAGGCTAAGATATTTGATGGATAGAGTCAACATGAAGAATTCAAAGCCATGGCCAGGATTTGAGCCACGGATCTCCTGGTTTCCATCCAGTCGCTCTTAACCTTTGAGCTACCATTGCCAACGTGCCTTCCTGATATTAAATTCTCCAGTTGACTCATATATTTCCCCGGTAGACCACTAGGGGAGTCAACTGGAGAATTTAATGTCTGGAAGACATGTTGGCCATGGTAGCTCAAATGTTAAGAGCGACTGGACGGAAACCAGGAGTTCCGTGGTTCAAATCCCGGCCATGGCACTGAATCTGTCATGTTGACTCTATCCATCCTGCATTGAGTTTTTTGAGCCTAGAGCCTAATTTAAGTTTAAAGCTGCCTAACTCCATTCTTTTTACATACTTGTACATAATAATATCCAGGATGTATTTTAAATTGTTGCGTTACATTGTAGGAACTGACACCCACAGTGCTATGAACATATGTCACACAATGCACTGTTGCTCAGCTATGAACTAAAGTGACAAAAGGAATACACTGCTAACAGTGCATCACACATGTCCATTATGATTAAACTCAGACGAATCAACCTGTTCTGTGATTTCTAGATAATGCTGCATTAAGCTATACTGTTATAGGTCACACTTTTTTCTATGTTCCTATTTTTTTACTGAACATCTCCAATACAGTTTGTAAAATCGCTGAATGACATGGGAAAATGATCCTAAAAATGCTTGGGCTCCATAGAACTTAAGAGTAAATTCATCTTCCAGGATAAGAGAAAATCTTGGCAAAGTACATAATCATTTTGCAACAGTTACTGAAGTTGGAGAGTTAAGGAGGTTTTGGTCATTTTCTCTGAAAGGAGCACATTTAATCGTGATGCCAGATTTCAGAAAGCTCCTCTGGGATATCAGGCTTAAAATTGGAAATCCGTCGACTAAAGGAACAATGATCTAAACAGCTTGATAATTAACATAAGTAGTTAGGTTTCTTTGAACCAATTAATCTTCTATACTCACGTCATCTCCTCACCTGACATTTAATTTACTGAAAACAGTCTTTTGTTTAGTAATGCCAGAACTGATAGTGTTTTGTCATTGTTTATATTTTTGTCATATCCAGTGATCCATTTGTGGTTATAACATTTAACAAATATTCTGACGGGAGAGTCGTATGCACCCGAAACGTTCATTTCCAATTGTGTTTTCATCTGGCATGTTTCTAGAGGAAAACTTGAACATTTTCTTTTAAAAGGAAAGCTTCAGGCCTTATTTTGCATGATTTAAGTAACTGACCCTGGTGGACATTCAAACAGTGACAGATTACTCCCTACATAGCACTGTATTCAAGTGTATACATAAGGGTTAACGGCACTGTAGCTGCATGTTCAACCCATCTTGGAAAGATTTGCAAACATTGGCATAAAGTGAAATGCATTGTTACACAAACCACATAACATAGTGAACTGCTAGGGTACATTATATTCATTTGCCCATTTAGTTGTTAAGTTAGCATGTATGGACCAAACAGTGATAATATCTTACACTGATGTGGTGTCCATGTATGTAACTTTATAATTCAAAGCGCTCTGGTTTATGATCCAAATAAACAAGAAAGAAATCAATTTTATGATCATATGGGTGGAAAATAGCCTGACATAATATCTATACCCTTAAGAGCTGGTATTAGTACAATGTACTGTCACGATAAATGTGACACTTCGATTACATGGGTCACTTATAAGTAGCCCATTGCCACTTGTTGTTTAGGGTAGGTCACTTTCAGCTTAGTGAGCCTGTTTCATATGTAGAGTGTGTCAAATATCCAATAGACTTCTTGATAACTTACCTTAGTATTATCACAAACTGATGAAGTTTCTGTTTCCAGCCACCAAGGTTCTTCATTAATTTCTATTTTGTTACACATTTCATGATCACTGTTGTATTTCTTACCCATCATTTCAGGATTCTCTGGAAGAAATTCTCCCTCATACTGTTCAACTTCATTGGATTGTACCATCTCGCAGTTGTTGCTCCATATACCTGTTTCAGTCTTAATCTGTTTTTCAAGTTCTTTGATGAAAGGAGTCTCTGATTTAATTTCTGTTTTGACTGTCATGTCACAATCAGTATCCAGAAATACAGTATCAGTACTTGTCTTCATAGAAACAACCTTCTGAAAGAAGTCTCTCTCATTCTGTAAGGTTATGTCATCTGTGAGTGGATCCTCTTCTTTGATTTCTATTCTCTCATCCATTTCAAAAGGATGTCGAATCAGATGTAGATCTTATTTTCAGAAACAAATCTGTGAAGAAAGAAACACATATATACTACAAAATATTGTTGCGTATAAGGTCTGAACAAGATTTGGGAAATATTTTAATTATTGGAGGTTCATATTTCATTTCGTGGTAAGCTCCAGGCTTTAGCAGGAATTAACAAGTTGAGACAGGTTGCCTGACTCAGTGATCAGAGTAAGCAGTGGTATTGACCTGCCAGCTCATATGTGTTCTGTTAAATCGACAGAAAAATTAAGAAGAGTCATTCTTGGGTTGCACAAGATTGCAGCATAGGATGTAAACCCTCTGTGAAGAACCGCTGAGTCATATGATAATAACGACACCATTTTTATATCACAGGTAAGCTGTTATTTGTTTACAGTATTTTAAAGGTGATGTCAGGAACTGTCAGGAACCATGTGTATTTGTGTGATTTAAGAGAGAATGTGAACTGAAGACTAATATATAATTACAGTTTTGCTGATACCAACTCTTAGATTCAGTCGCGAGATATTTTAAGAGCATATCTAGCACTTAGATATGGCATGCTTATGATACATTTTATTTGAATATAATGTAGGATGAAGTTTCCTACCTTTAGTTTGCCAGGAAGTAAAGCCTGATGGTAGTAAAGCGATGCTAGAATAAAGGTTAAATATCGCGAGATTCAACTTAGTATAGAAAATATTAACTTTGCCTTCTATAAGACAGATTAGCTGCGAAATGTTGATTATGGACGTTGGCATATCAGTTATGTTGATTAAGAGATATGTTGTGATACTAATGAAGACATATTACCAATGCATCGTGAGATTTTAGCACGAGGATGTGCTTCTTTTTGTTGACTATTGTGTATGTGTATATGATTGTCTACTGTAAAGTAAGTTGGTCAGAGTAGTTTCTCCTGAGATTAGATATATTTAAGTCAGTCATGCCAATTGTTAATGATCACATTAATTTAATTTCTCGTCTCTAAGTTCTGTCCATGCTTAATATTTATGTGAAACCTCATTATTCTAACTGCTTCGCTTTATTGGAAATTGTTTATGTTTACACAGATAAGAAATAAAACCACAACAAATCCAATATAGTTTTCAACTACTTTTAGTATAATTCATATAAATTCTCACTCAATAAGATTATTCTACGATTAATCCCAATTACTATAAATCATAAAAATCCACAAAAAAAAATCAAATTTGAGAGTAATATTTTGTTTGAAAATGGAAGAAATGTTGTTCTATGCATAATTTGGTTAGTTCGATGTAGTATGAAATTTCAAATGATGCCATGCCAAGACTACATAGAACTAACCAAATTATGCATAGAACAAAATCTCATATATTTCCCCGGTAGACCACTAGGGGAGTCAACTGGAGAATTTAATGTCTGGAAGACATGTTGGCCATGGTAGCTCAAATGTTAAGAGCGACTGGACGGAAACCAGGAGTTCCGTGGTTCAAATCCCGGCCATGGCACTGAATCTGTCATGTTGACTCTATCCATCCTGCATTGAGTTTTTTGAGCCTAGAGCCTAATTAAAGTTTAAAGCTGCCTATCTCCATTCTTTTTACATACTTGTACATAATAATATCCAGGATGTATTTTAAATTGTTGCGTTACATTGTAGGAACTGACACCCACAGTGCTATGAACATATGTCACACAATGCACTGTTGCTCAGCTATGAACTAAAGTGACAAAAGGAATACACTGCTAACAGTGCATCACACATGTCCATTATGATTAAACTCAGACGAATCAACCTGTTCTGTGATTTCTAGATAATGCTGCATTAAGCTATACTGTTATAGGTCACACTTTTTTCTATGTTCCTATTTTTTTACTGAACATCTCCAATACAGTTTGTAAAATCGCTGAATGACATGGGAAAATGATCCTAAAAATGCTTGGGCTCCATAGAACTTAAGTGTAAATTCATCTTCCAGGATAAGAGAAAATCTTGGCAAAGTACATAATCATTTTGCAACAGTTACTGAAGTTGGAGGGTTAAGGAGGTTTTGGTCATTTTCTCTGAAAGGAGCACATTTAATCATGATGCCAGATTTCAGAAAGCTCCTCTGGGATATCAGGCTTAAAATTGGAAATCCGTCGACTAAAGGAACAATGATCTAAACAGCTTGATAATTAACATAAGTAGTTAGGTTTCTTTGACCCAATTAATCTTCTATACTCACGTCATCTCCTCACCTGACATTTAATGTACTGAAAACAGTCTTTTGTTTAGTAATGCCAGAACTGATAGTGTTTTGTCATTGTTTATATTTTTGTCATATCCAGTGATCCATTTGTGGTTATAACATTTAACAAATGTTCTGACGGGGGAGTCGTATGCACCCGAAACGTTCATTTCCAATTGTGTTTTTATCTGGCATGTTTCTAGAGGAAAACTTGAACATTTTCTTTTAAAAGGAAAGCTTCAGGCCTTAATTTGCATGATTTAAGTAACTGACCCTGGTGGACATTCAAACAGTGACAGATTACTCCCTACATAGCAATGCATTCAAGTGTATACATAAGGGTTAACGGCACTGTAGCTGCATGTTCAACCCATCTTGGAAAGATTTGCAAACATTGGCATAAAGTGAAATGCATTGTTACACAAACCACATAACATAGTGAACTGCTAGGGTACATTATATTCATTTGCCCATTTAGTTGTTAAGTTAGCATGTATGGACCAAACAGTGATAATATCTTACACTGATGTGGTGTCCATGTATGTAACTTTATAATTCAAAGCGCTCTTGTTTATGATCCAAATAAACAAGAAAGAAATCAATTTTATGATCATGTGGGTGGAAAATAGCCTGACATAATATCTATACCCTTAAGAGCTGGTATTAGTACAATGTACTGTCACGATAAATGTGACACTTCGATTACATGGGTCACTTATAAGTAGCCCATTGCCACTTGTTGTTTAGGGTAGGTCACTTTCAGCTTAGTGAGCCTGTTTTATATGTAGAATGTGTCAAATATCCAATAGACTTCTTGATAACTTACCTTAGTATTATCACAAACTGATGAAGTTTCTGTTTCCAGCCACCAAGGTTCTTCATTAATTTCTATTTTGTTACACATTTCATGATCACTGTTGTATTTCTTACCCATCATTTCAGGATTCTCTGGAAGAAATTCTCCCTCATACTGTTTAACTTCATTGGATTGTACCATCTCGCAGTTGTTGCTCCATATACCTGTTTCAGTCTTAATCTGTTTTTCAAGTTCTTTGATGAAAGGAGTCTCTGATTTAATTTCTGTTTTGACTGTCATGTCACAATCAGTATCCAGAAATACAGTATCAGTACTTGTCTTCATAGAAACAACCTTCTGAAAGAAGTCTCTCTCATTCTGTAAGGTTATGTCATCTGTGAGTGGATCCTCTTCTTTGATTTCTATTCTCTCATCCATTTCAAAAAGATGTCGAATCAGATGTAGATCTTATTTTCAGAAACAAATCTGTGAAGAAAGAAACGCATATATACTACAAAATATTGTTGCGTATAAGGTCTGAACAAGATTTGGGAAATATTTTAATTATTGGAGGTTCATATTTCATTTCGTGGTAAGCTCCAGGCTTTAGCAGGAATTAACAAGTTGAGACAGGTTGCCTGACTCAGTGATCAGAGTAAGCAGTGGTATTGACCTGCCAGCTCATATGTGTTCTGTTAAATCGACAGAAAAATTAAGAAGAGTCATTCTTGGGTTGCACAAGAATGCAGCATAGGATGTAAACCCTCTGTGAAGAACCGCTGAGTCATATGATAATAACGACACCATTTTTATATCACAGGTAAGCTGTTATTTGTTTACAGTATTTTAAAGGTGATGTCAGGAACTGTCAGGAACCATGTGTATTTGTGTGATTTAAGAGAGAATGTGAACTGAAGACTAATATATAATTACAGTTTTGCTGATACCAACTCTTAGATTCAGTCGCGAGATATTTTAAGAGCATATCTAGCACTTAGATATGGCATGCTTATGATACATTTTATTTGAATATAATGTAGGATGAAGTTTCCTACCTTTAGTTTGCTAGGAAGTAAAGCCTGATGGTAGTAAAGCGATGCGAGAATAAAGGTTAAATATCGCGAGATTCAACTTAGTATAGAAAATATTAACTTTGCCTTATATAAGACAGATTAGCTGCGAAATGTTGATTATGGACGTTGGCATATCAGTTATGTTGATTAAGAGATATGTTGTGATACTAATGAAGACATATTACCAATGCATCGTGAGATTTTAGCACGAGGATGTGCTTCTTTTTGTTGACTATTGTGTATGTGTATATGATTGTCTACTGTAAAGTAAGTTGGTCAGAGTAGTTTCTCCTGAGATTAGATATATTAAAGTCAGTCATGCCAATTGTTAATGAACACATTAATTTAATTTCTCCTCTCTAAGTTCTGTCCATGCTTAATATTTATGTGAAACCTCATTATTCTAACTGCTTCGCTTTATTGGAAATTGTTTATGCTTACACAGATAAGAAATAAAACCACAACAAATCCAATATAGTTTTCAACTACTTTTAGTATAATTCATATAAATTCTCACTCAATAAGATTATTCTACGATTAATCCCAATTACTATAAATCATAAAAATCCACAAAAAAAATCAAATTTGAGAGTAATATTTTGTTTGAAAATGGAAGAAATGTTGTTCTATGCATAATTTGGTTAGTTCGATGTAGTATGAAATTTCAGATGATGCCATGCCAAGACTACATCGAACTAACCAAATTATGCATAGTACAAAATCTCATATATTTCCCCGGTAGACCACTAGGGGAGTCAACTGGAGAATTTAATGTCTGGAAGACATGTTGGACATGGTAGCTCAAATGTTAAGAGCGACTGGACGGAAACCAGGAGTTCCGTGGTTCAAATCCCGGCCATGGCACTGAATCTGTCATGTTGACTCTATCCATCCTGCATTGAGTTTTTTGAGCCTAGAGCCTAATTAAAGTTTAAAGCTGCCTACCTCCATTCTTTTTACATACTTGTACATAATAATATCCAGGATGTATTTTAAATTGTTGCGTTACATTGTAGGAACTGACACCCACAGTGCTATGAACATATGTCACACAATGCACTGTTGCTCAGCTATGAACTAAAGTGACAAAAGGAATACACTGCTAACAGTGCATCACACATGTCCATTATGATTAAACTCAGACGAATCAACCTGTTCTGTGATTTCTAGATAATGCTGCATTAAGCTATACTGTTATAGGTCACACTTTTTTCTATGTTCCTATTTTTTTACTGAACATCTCCAATACAGTTTGTAAAATCGCTGAATGACATGGGAAAATGATCCTAAAAATGCTTGGGCTCCATAGAACTTAAGTGTAAATTCATCTTCCAGGATAAGAGAAAATCTTGGCAAAGTACATAATCATTTTGCAACAGTTACTGAAGTTGGAGAGTTAAGGAGGTTTTGGTCATTTTCTCTGAAAGGAGCACATTTAATCGTGATGCCAGATTTCAGAAAGCTCCTCTGGGATATCAGGCTTAAAATTGGAAATCCGTCGACTAAAGGAACAATGATCTAAACAGCTTGATAATTAACATAAGTAGTTAGGTTTCTTTGACCCAATTAATCTTCTATACTCACGTCATCTCCTCACCTGACATTTAATTTACTGAAAACAGTCTTTTGTTTAGTAATGCCAGAACTGATAGTGTTTTGTCATTGTTTATATTTTTGTCATATCCAGTGATCCATTTGTGGTTATAACATTTAACAAATATTCTGACGGGAGAGTCGTATGCACCCGAAACATTCATTTCCAATTGTGTTTTCATCTGGTATGTTTCTAGAGGAAAACTTGAACATTTTCTTTTTAAAGGAAAGCTTCAGGCCTTATTTTGCATGATTTAAGTAACTCAACCTGGTGGACATTCAAACAGTGACAGATTACTCCCTACATAGCACTGCATTCAAGTGTATACATAAGGGTTAACGGCACTGTAGCTGCATGTTCAACCCATCTTGGAAAGATTTGCAAACATTGGCATAAAGTGAAATGCATTGTTACACAAACCACATAACATAGTGAACTGCTAGGGTACATTATATTCATTTGCCCATTTAGTTGTTAAGTTAGCATGTATGGACCAAACAGTGATAATATCTTACACTGATGTGGTGTCCATGTATGTAACTTTATAATTCAAAGCGCTCTTGTTTATGATCCAAATAAACAAGAAAGAAATCAATTTTATGATCATGCGGGTGGAAAATAGCCTGACATAATATCTATACCCTTAAGAGCTGGTATTAGTACAATGTACTGTCACGATAAATGTGACACTTCGATTACATGGGTCACTTATAAGTAGCCCATTGCCACTTGTTGTTTAGGGTAGGTCACTTTCAGCTTAGTGAGCCTGTTTCATATGTAGAATGTGTCAAATATCCAATAGACTTCTTGATAACTTACCTTAGTATTATCACAAACTGATGAAGTTTCTGTTTCCAGCCACCAAGGTTCTTCATTAATTTCTATTTTGTTACACATTTCATGATCACTGTTGTATTTCTTACCCATCATTTCAGGATTCTCTGGAAGAAATTCTGCCTCATACTGTTCAACTTCATTGGATTGTACCATCTCGCAGTTGTTGCTCCATATACCTGTTTCAGTCTTAATCTGTTTTTCAAGTTCTTTGATGAAAGGAGTCTCTGATTTAATTTCTGTTTTGACTGTCATGTCACAATCAGTATCCAGAAATACAGTATCAGTACTTGTCTTCATAGAAACAACCTTCTGAAAGAAGTCTCTCTCATTCTGTAAGGTTATGTCATCTGTGAGTGGATCCTCTTCTTTGATTTCTATTCTCTCATCCATTTCAAAAGGATGTCGAATCAGATGTAGATCTTATTTTCAGAAACAAATCTGTGAAGAAAGAAACACATATATACTACAAAATATTGTTGCGTATAAGGTCTGAACAAGATTTGGGAAATATTTTAATTATTGGAGGTTCATATTTCATTTCGTGGTAAGCTCCAGGCTTTAGCAGGAATTAACAAGTTGAGACAGGTTGCCTGACTCAGTGATCAGAGTAAGCAGTGGTATTGACCTGCCAGCTCATATGTGTTCTGTTAAATCGACAGAAAAATTAAGAAGAGTCATTCTTGGGTTGAACAAGATTGCAGCATAGGATGTAAACCCTCTGTGAAGAACCGCTGAGTCATATGATAATAACGACACCGTTTTTATATCACAGGTAAGCTGTTATTTGTTTAAAGTATTTTAAAGGTGATGTCAGGAACTGTCAGGAACCATGTGTATTTGTGTGATTTAAGAGAGAATGTGAACTGAAGACTAATATATAATTACAGTTTTGCTGATACCAACTCTTAGATTCAGTCGCGAGATATTTTAAGAGCATATCTAGCACTTAGATATGGCATGCTTATGATACATTTTATTTGAATATAATGTAGGATGAAGTTTCCTACCTTTAGTTTGCCAGGAAGTAAAGCCTGATGGTAGTAAAGCGATGCTAGAATAAAGGTTAAATATCGCGAGATTCAACTTAGTATAGAAAATATTAACTTTGCCTTCTATAAGACAGATTAGCTGCGAAATGTTGATTATGGACGTTGGCATATCAGTTATGTTGATTAAGAGATATGTTGTGATACTAATGAAGACATATTACCAATGCATCGTGAGATTTTAGCACGAGGATGTGCTTCTTTTTGTTGACTATTGTGTATGTGTATATGATTGTCTACTGTAAAGTAAGTTGGTCAGAGTAGTTTCTCCTGAGATTAGATATATTTAAGTCAGTCATGCCAATTGTTAATGATCACATTAATTTAATTTCTCGTCTCTAAGTTCTGTCCATGCTTAATATTTATGTGAAACCTCATTATTCTAACTGCTTCGCTTTATTGGAAATTGTTTATGTTTACACAGATAAGAAATAAAACCACAACAAATCCAATATAGTTTTCAACTACTTTTAGTATAATTCATATAAATTCTCACTCAATAAGATTATTCTACGATTAATCCCAATTACTATAAATCATAAAAATCCACAAAAAAAAATCAAATTTGAGAGTAATATTTTGTTTGAAAATGGAAGAAATGTTGTTCTATGCATAATTTGGTTAGTTCGATGTAGTATGAAATTTCAAATGATGCCATGCCAAGACTACATAGAACTAACCAAATTATGCATAGAACAAAATCTCATATATTTCCCCGGTAGACCACTAGGGGAGTCAACTGGAGAATTTAATGTCTGGAAGACATGTTGGCCATGGTAGCTCAAATGTTAAGAGCGACTGGACGGAAACCAGGAGTTCCGTGGTTCAAATCCCGGCCATGGCACTGAATCTGTCATGTTGACTCTATCCATCCTGCATTGAGTTTTTTGAGCCTAGAGCCTAATTAAAGTTTAAAGCTGCCTACCTCCATTCTTTTTACATACTTGTACATAATAATATCCAGGATGTATTTTAAATTGTTGCGTTACATTGTAGGAACTGACACCCACAGTGCTATGAACATATGTCACACAATGCACTGTTGCTCAGCTATGAACTAAAGTGACAAAAGGAATACACTGCTAACAGTGCATCACACATGTCCATTATGATTAAACTCAGACGAATCAACCTGTTCTGTGATTTCTAGATAATGCTGCATTAAGCTATACTGTTATAGGTCACACTTTTTTCTATGTTCCTATTTTTTTACTGAACATCTCCAATACAGTTTGTAAAATCGCTGAATGACATGGGAAAATGATCCTAAAAATGCTTGGGCTCCATAGAACTTAAGTGTAAATTCATCTTCCAGGATAAGAGAAAATCTTGGCAAAGTACATAATCATTTTGCAACAGTTACTGAAGTTGGAGGGTTAAGGAGGTTTTGGTCATTTTCTCTGAAAGGAGCATATTTAATCGTGATGCCAGATTTCAGAAAGCTCCTCTGGGATATCAGGCTTAAAATTGGAAATCCGTCGACTAAAGGAACAATGATCTAAACAGCTTGATAATTAACATAAGTAGTTAGGTTTCTTTGACCCAATTAATCTTCTATACTCACGTCATCTCCTCACCTGACATTTAATGTACTGAAAACAGTCTTTTGTTTAGTAATGCCAGAACTGATAGTGTTTTGTCATTGTTTATATTTTTGTCATATCCAGTGATCCATTTGTGGTTATAACATTTAACAAATGTTCTGACGGGGGAGTCGTATGCACCCGAAACGTTCATTTCCAATTGTGTTTTTATCTGGCATGTTTCTAGAGGAAAACTTGAACATTTTCTTTTAAAAGGAAAGCTTCAGGCCTTAATTTGCATGATTTAAGTAACTGACCCTGGTGGACATTCAAACAGTGACAGATTACTCCCTACATAGCAATGCATTCAAGTGTATACATAAGGGTTAACGGCACTGTAGCTGCATGTTCAACCCATCTTGGAAAGATTTGCAAACATTGGCATAAAGTGAAATGCATTGTTACACAAACCACATAACATAGTGAACTGCTAGGGTACATTATATTCATTTGCCCATTTAGTTGTTAAGTTAGCATGTATGGACCAAACAGTGATAATATCTTACACTGATGTGGTGTCCATGTATGTAACTTTATAATTCAAAGCGCTCTTGTTTATGATCCAAATAAACAAGAAAGAAATCAATTTTATGATCATGTGGGTGGAAAATAGCCTGACATAATATCTATACCCTTAAGAGCTGGTATTAGTACAATGTACTGTCACGATAAATGTGACACTTCGATTACATGGGTCACTTATAAGTAGCCCATTGCCACTTGTTGTTTAGGGTAGGTCACTTTCAGCTTAGTGAGCCTGTTTTATATGTAGAATGTGTCAAATATCCAATAGACTTCTTGATAACTTACCTTAGTATTATCACAAACTGATGAAGTTTCTGTTTCCAGCCACCAAGGTTCTTCATTAATTTCTATTTTGTTACACATTTCATGATCACTGTTGTATTTCTTACCCATCATTTCAGGATTCTCTGGAAGAAATTCTCCCTCATACTGTTTAACTTCATTGGATTGTACCATCTCGCAGTTGTTGCTCCATATACCTGTTTCAGTCTTAATCTGTTTTTCAAGTTCTTTGATGAAAGGAGTCTCTGATTTAATTTCTGTTTTGACTGTCATGTCACAATCAGTATCCAGAAATACAGTATCAGTACTTGTCTTCATAGAAACAACCTTCTGAAAGAAGTCTCTCTCATTCTGTAAGGTTATGTCATCTGTGAGTGGATCCTCTTCTTTGATTTCTATTCTCTCATCCATTTCAAAAAGATGTCGAATCAGATGTAGATCTTATTTTCAGAAACAAATCTGTGAAGAAAGAAACACATATATACTACAAAATATTGTTGCGTATAAGGTCTGAACAAGATTTGGGAAATATTTTAATTATTGGAGGTTCATATTTCATTTCGTGGTAAGCTCCAGGCTTTAGCAGGAATTAACAAGTTGAGACAGGTTGCCTGACTCAGTGATCAGAGTAAGCAGTGGTATTGACCTGCCAGCTCATATGTGTTCTGTTAAATCGACAGAAAAATTAAGAAGAGTCATTCTTGGGTTGCACAAGATTGCAGCATAGGATGTAAACCCTCTGTGAAGAACCGCTGAGTCATATGATAATAACGACACCATTTTTATATCACAGGTAAGCTGTTATTTGTTTACAGTATTTTAAAGGTGATGTCAGGAACTGTCAGGAACCATGTGTATTTGTGTGATTTAAGAGAGAATGTGAACTGAAGACTAATATATAATTACAGTTTTGCTGATACCAACTCTTAGATTCAGTCGCGAGATATTTTAAGAGCATATCTAGCACTTAGATATGGCATGCTTATGATACATTTTATTTGAATATAATGTAGGATGAAGTTTCCTACCTTTAGTTTGCTAGGAAGTAAAGCCTGATGGTAGTAAAGCGATGCGAGAATAAAGGTTAAATATCGCGAGATTCAACTTAGTATAGAAAATATTAACTTTGCCTTCTATAAGACAGATTAGCTGCGAAATGTTGATTATGGACGTTGGCATATCAGTTATGTTGATTAAGAGATATGTTGTGATACTAATGAAGACATATTACCAATGCATCGTGAGATTTTAGCACGAGGATGTGCTTCTTTTTGTTGACTATTGTGTATGTGTATATGATTGTCTACTGTAAAGTAAGTTGGTCAGAGTAGTTTCTCCTGAGATTAGATATATTAAAGTCAGTCATGCCAATTGTTAATGAACACATTAATTTAATTTCTCCTCTCTAAGTTCTGTCCATGCTTAATATTTATGTGAAACCTCATTATTCTAACTGCTTCGCTTTATTGGAAATTTTTTATGCTTACACAGATAAGAAATAAAACCACAACAAATCCAATATAGTTTTCAACTACTTTTAGTATAATTCATATAAATTCTCACTCAATAAGATTATTCTACGATTAATCCCAATTACTATAAATCATAAAAATCCACAAAAAAAATCAAATTTGAGAGTAATATTTTGTTTGAAAATGGAAGAAATGTTGTTCTATGCATAATTTGGTTAGTTCGATGTAGTATGAAATTTCAGATGATGCCATGCCAAGACTACATCGAACTAACCAAATTATGCATAGTACAAAATCTCATATATTTCCCCGGTAGACCACTAGGGGAGTCAACTGGAGAATTTAATGTCTGGAAGACATGTTGGACATGGTAGCTCAAATGTTAAGAGCGACTGGACGGAAACCAGGAGTTCCGTGGTTCAAATCCCGGCCATGGCACTGAATCTGTCATGTTGACTCTATCCATCCTGCATTGAGTTTTTTGAGCCTAGAGCCTAATTAAAGTTTAAAGCTGCCTACCTCCATTCTTTTTACATACTTGTACATAATAATATCCAGGATGTATTTTAAATTGTTGCGTTACATTGTAGGAACTGACACCCACAGTGCTATGAACATATGTCACACAATGCACTGTTGCTCAGCTATGAACTAAAGTGACAAAAGGAATACACTGCTAACAGTGCATCACACATGTCCATTATGATTAAACTCAGACGAATCAACCTGTTCTGTGATTTCTAGATAATGCTGCATTAAGCTATACTGTTATAGGTCACACTTTTTTCTATGTTCCTATTTTTTTACTGAACATCTCCAATACAGTTTGTAAAATCGCTGAATGACATGGGAAAATGATCCTAAAAATGCTTGGGCTCCATAGAACTTAAGTGTAAATTCATCTTCCAGGATAAGAGAAAATCTTGGCAAAGTACATAATCATTTTGCAACAGTTACTGAAGTTGGAGAGTTAAGGAGGTTTTGGTCATTTTCTCTGAAAGGAGCACATTTAATCGTGATGCCAGATTTCAGAAAGCTCCTCTGGGATATCAGGCTTAAAATTGGAAATCCGTCGACTAAAGGAACAATGATCTAAACAGCTTGATAATTAACATAAGTAGTTAGGTTTCTTTGACCCAATTAATCTTCTATACTCACGTCATCTCCTCACCTGACATTTAATTTACTGAAAACAGTCTTTTGTTTAGTAATGCCAGAACTGATAGTGTTTTGTCATTGTTTATATTTTTGTCATATCCAGTGATCCATTTGTGGTTATAACATTTAACAAATATTCTGACGGGAGAGTCGTATGCACCCGAAACATTCATTTCCAATTGTGTTTTCATCTGGTATGTTTCTAGAGGAAAACTTGAACATTTTCTTTTTAAAGGAAAGCTTCAGGCCTTATTTTGCATGATTTAAGTAACTCAACCTGGTGGACATTCAAACAGTGACAGATTACTCCCTACATAGCACTGCATTCAAGTGTATACATAAGGGTTAACGGCACTGTAGCTGCATGTTCAACCCATCTTGGAAAGATTTGCAAACATTGGCATAAAGTGAAATGCATTGTTACACAAACCACATAACATAGTGAACTGCTAGGGTACATTATATTCATTTGCCCATTTAGTTGTTAAGTTAGCATGTATGGACCAAACAGTGATAATATCTTACACTGATGTGGTGTCCATGTATGTAACTTTATAATTCAAAGCGCTCTTGTTTATGATCCAAATAAACAAGAAAGAAATCAATTTTATGATCATGCGGGTGGAAAATAGCCTGACATAATATCTATACCCTTAAGAGCTGGTATTAGTACAATGTACTGTCACGATAAATGTGACACTTCGATTACATGGGTCACTTATAAGTAGCCCATTGCCACTTGTTGTTTAGGGTAGGTCACTTTCAGCTTAGTGAGCCTGTTTCATATGTAGAATGTGTCAAATATCCAATAGACTTCTTGATAACTTACCTTAGTATTATCACAAACTGATGAAGTTTCTGTTTCCAGCCACCAAGGTTCTTCATTAATTTCTATTTTGTTACACATTTCATGATCACTGTTGTATTTCTTACCCATCATTTCAGGATTCTCTGGAAGAAATTCTGCCTCATACTGTTCAACTTCATTGGATTGTACCATCTCGCAGTTGTTGCTCCATATACCTGTTTCAGTCTTAATCTGTTTTTCAAGTTCTTTGATGAAAGGAGTCTCTGATTTAATTTCTGTTTTGACTGTCATGTCACAATCAGTATCCAGAAATACAGTATCAGTACTTGTCTTCATAGAAACAACCTTCTGAAAGAAGTCTCTCTCATTCTGTAAGGTTATGTCATCTGTGAGTGGATCCTCTTCTTTGATTTCTATTCTCTCATCCATTTCAAAAGGATGTCGAATCAGATGTAGATCTTATTTTCAGAAACAAATCTGTGAAGAAAGAAACACATATATACTACAAAATATTGTTGCGTATAAGGTCTGAACAAGATTTGGGAAATATTTTAATTATTGGAGGTTCATATTTCATTTCGTGGTAAGCTCCAGGCTTTAGCAGGAATTAACAAGTTGAGACAGGTTGCCTGACTCAGTGATCAGAGTAAGCAGTGGTATTGACCTGCCAGCTCATATGTGTTCTGTTAAATCGACAGAAAAATTAAGAAGAGTCATTCTTGGGTTGCACAAGATTGCAGCATAGGATGTAAACCCTCTGTGAAGAACCGCTGAGTCATATGATAATAACGACACCGTTTTTATATCACAGGTAAGCTGTTATTTGTTTAAAGTATTTTAAAGGTGATGTCAGGAACTGTCAGGAACCATGTGTATTTGTGTGATTTAAGAGAGAATGTGAACTGAAGACTAATATATAATTACAGTTTTGCTGATACCAACTCTTAGATTCAGTCGCGAGATATTTTAAGAGCATATCTAGCACTTAGATATGGCATGCTTATGATACATTTTATTTGAATATAATGTAGGATGAAGTTTCCTACCTTTAGTTTGCCAGGAAGTAAAGCCTGATGGTAGTAAAGCGATGCTAGAATAAAGGTTAAATATCGCGAGATTCAACTTAGTATAGAAAATATTAACTTTGCCTTCTATAAGACAGATTAGCTGCGAAATGTTGATTATGGACGTTGGCATATCAGTTATGTTGATTAAGAGATATGTTGTGATACTAATGAAGACATATTACCAATGCATCGTGAGATTTTAGCACGAGGATGTGCTTCTTTTTGTTGACTATTGTGTATGTGTATATGATTGTCTACTGTAAAGTAAGTTGATCAGAGTAGTTTCTCCTGAGATTAGATATATTAAAGTCAGTCATGCCAATTGTTAATGATCACATTAATTTAATTTCTCCTCTCTAAGTTCTGTCCATGCTTAATATTTATGTGAAACCTCATTATTCTAACTGCTTCGCTTTATTGGAAATTGTTTATGCTTACACAGATAAGAAATAAAACCACAACAAATCCAATATAGTTTTCAACTACTTTTAGTATAATTCATATAAATTCTCACTCAATAAGATTATTCTACGATTAATCCCAATTACTATAAATCATAAAAATCCACAAAAAAAATCAAATTTGATAGAAATATTTTGTTTGAAAATGGAAGAAATGTTGTTCTATGCATAATTTGGTTAGTTCGATGTAGTATGAAATTTCAGATGATGCCATGCCAAGACTACATCGAACTAACCAAATTATGCATAGAACAAAATTTCTTCCAGTTTCAAACAAAATATTTCCACCAAACTTCAGGGTTAGCAATGGGCAACCCCCTATCACCCTTCCTGGCCGATCTGTACATGAGTGCATTAGAAATAAGGATCAACAAAGGTTTCCCTTGGATGTTCAAACTCTGGCAACGATATGTAGATGACATCTTTGCAATAGTACCAAAAATACACATCAGTGATGCACTTAAACTTTTAAATATCCAAGGAAAAAGCATCAAGTTCACTGTAGAAATGGAAAAAGACGAGTATTTACCATTTTTGGATCTAAAAATAATGAGGAATAAAAACAGACTAAACAGCTAATGGCTACAACCCAAGATCCCACAAACAGGCCAATCTTCAATAGTTTAGCACGCAGACTGGTAAACATCCCTCTCACAGCAGAAGAATACAAAACAGAATACAACGAAATAATTTAAATAGCACAAAAAATAGCTTTCCCAAATCATTAGTAGACAAAAAAGCGAACTTAGCAATAAAAAAAAGAAGCTACTAAAGGAAACCACAACCCTCTCATCTACAGAAACTAATATGATTTTCAAACAATTCACTTACCATCCATGGGCCTATGATAAATTCAAAAAAGTCTTCAAAAAACAAAACATTCGACAAGCACTAGTCAACCATTTCTCCTTAAAAACCTAATTTGCTCAAACATCAAAGATGCCATTCCATTTAACAAAAAATCTGGTATATATCAAATTGAATGCAGTGACTGTAGTCAAATTTATATTGAAAAATCCAAAAGAAATTTAGAAACAAGAGCAAAGGAACACTTTAGAAACATAAATATAAACAATTAGAAAAATCAGCAGTTTCCACATATTTTTGGAAAAAAAAACAACATAAATCCAGAACCAAAACTACTAAAACATACATCAGGAAAATCAAGAACTATCCACATGGGAACAAATCTTCATTTCAAAAAATAGGAACAAAGTATTCAATTTCGGCATCCCCCAGAAAGATTTGTTTAGCAAGTTTCTTGAACCGCCACCAGAGGAGACTTGTGACAAAATATTGTCAACTACACCAACGAGAACCACTCGATGGCTGGCTGAGAATAGAGGCAAAGTCTCCGAAACATGTTCCAGAAAAATTTAAAATAAGTGTTGTTTAGTGCCATTAATCGACTCCCTTTAAATTTAATTTATCATAACAACACTGTTTTCAACACTTCCAAGAAAGGAATTGCAAACTTAAAGCAGTAATTTTAAACCTGCAATGACCATGAGTTGTGAAGTGTCTCCCAAAACTATATGACATAACTCATAGTGGTGGAACTATGGACTTCAAAATGGGATATCTAAAAAACAATCCGCATTAACCCATTACCATTTGCTGTTCCCTAATTTTCTTTTTCGGGTGTTACACTTATGACTTTTCAGAAAAAAATGATGTATATGTAAATATTTGTATTTTTCTACCTGGCAGGTATGATCGGCTGCCTATATGTCCAGCACAATATTTGGTAACTGTAAATTATTCTTTTATGTACTCTCCACTTAATGTGTATCTCATCTGTAAATTTTACCAGTCGTTGAAATTTGCTGAAACTTCTATAGAAATCTGAGAGCCACAACATCTTATCTGACATTTAAATGGAGGTTTGAATACAAATGTTTCCAAAATTAAATAGAGGGTCACTGTAAGTAATTGTCAGGGTTTAGTGATTTCTTCATCTTCTTTTATTATTGAGAATGTGCAATATATACCATTTTTATTGTTGTAGTAATGGTTAGACAAACTGTCCAAGTTCTGTTATACATCAACTGTAGAACATATGTTACCACCAGATGGCAGTAATAGCAGTGTATAACAAATTTGAGGTTAGCGGTAAGGAGAAAACTTTTTATAGTTTTGAATATAATCAACACTGATTCGTTACAAAAGTCCAGTGCCATTTTCAGGCAAAATACAGAAGGATCCTCCTTTCAACAACCATATTCGCAGATGGTACACACAATCTCTGGATACTCGTTTTGGAAAGAGAAAAGCAGTGCGTGTCCTGCTGTGTCAGAAGTGGATGTGAATCAGATTTGGAACGTTTATCTCTGTAATCCTAACAAATCAACTATGAGATGTAGCAAGTTCCTCAAACCACAGTATGGCAAGTTACGAAGGTGCCTAAAGGTAGTTCATATTGCCTACAACTACATCAGGAAGTGAAACAGTGCATCCAAGCCACCTTCGAAATCATCACTGTTTCCAATAAAATGGAGCAGCTAAGTATACATATACAAGATTTAAATTGTAATATGTTGATAATTTGCTAATAGAGCACAGATAACACAAGCAGAGCTAAAAAAGTGAGTAACCATAGTTATATATTATGTTCCAGGTTTTGTAGAACTAGATTACGCTATGGGGAAGTAGGTATATTTGTTAATAGTGCAATGGAGTTCACCAGTATAAATGTTGCATGTTTTTGTGAAAAACACACTTTGAATGTAGTTCAGAAAAGTAGAGTTTGGTATAAACTGATGTATAACTTAGAGCAACCGCAGGACACTCCCGAGCATTTATAAACAAATTACAAAGATTTATATCATCTACTTAAACTGAGAATGTTAAACCAATTACTTACAGAGATTTTAAGGTTAACACAATGACAATATAATTAACACTAACTTCACCTCCTTGTTACATACATTTAACTTGCAATATACAGTTTACTCTCTGACTAGAGATAACATTTTCCTAAACTCAGAAAAACTTCAACTTATAAAGTTCTTATTCTAAATATGTCAGATCATGAAGAGAAGGTATTGTTGGTGTGTACTATAGCAAGCAAACAGACTGCTAACAGGAAGAGTAAAATCATGAGAGTAAAAAGTGCTTAGCGCTCAATAAATTTAAAGATATAGAAAATCAGGATATAACTGGGTTTTCACATACATAGTGTTATACGCCCGCCTCAGTAGCGTACTTAACTATAAGATGAATGTAATAAATATTATAAAGTGTTAAAACTCCGATATCCATTTATATACACATTTATATTTTTTATTTATACCCTGTATTATATTCCCAAGTTATTGCAGTTGAGCTTTAGAGAAAAAATATCCACTAACATGACAACAAACTGTAAGTTCTGAATTACTTACAGTCTTAAACACAAAATAATTAGCAATATTTTCCGATTTAGCTATGATATTTGACAACCTCTTGTTGTAATAGTTAGCATTTTACGGTTTCAATGAGTTCCCTATAAATTGGTTTAAATATTTCTTAAACAAAATGCAGAAAACCAGGATAAATGGTTATCATTCAGAACCAGGTCCTACTACTACAGATGTCTCACAAGTGTCTATACTTAAGACATTCTTATTTTTAATATTGCAATTCATTTTTTCAGAATTGATTTGAAGCAAATAAGTTATCATTAAATTATGATAAAATAAACCTTTTTTCAATTTAAAACAAAGCATAAATAGATAATGGAATAAAGAATCAGATATGACAATTACATCATAAGTGAAGTATTGATGGAAAATTTCTTGGGCACAAAACAAAGAGCTTTATTGGAGAAAGCAAATAAGAGCTATCAAAGCTTAGCTCAGCTTGCACTGCTTAAAGGAACTTAAAAATTTGATTAATCAGAATGCTTTAAGAGCAGCATACTTTGTATATTGTCAGTCATGTTAAGATGTAGCATTATCTTTTGGAGTAACTCAGTACACAGCAGACAAGTGTTCATATTACAAAAAAAGGGTCACAAATTTTGTGTGGCATATTATAGCTGCGAATACCTTCAGAATAACACAAAAAAGTAGTATTTCACCATAAACCTGTGATATGTATGAGCTTTGTTCATGGTCAGTACACATCAAAGAAACAAATGTCTTACCTGTGAAAATACAACAACTTATATCTGTTAATTCATGCACTGCTATTTCTGAAAGTAGAAACTTGATTCCTGGTGAACATTTAATCTTGGGACATAAGTAAAGTAAAGTCTGTTTAGTTAACGCGTGTGCACATCGGCTTCTGCCTTTGACGAAAGCTTATAATCGTTTTACAACCTCGACCCTTCTTCTCCCAGATCTTTTTGTAAGGTTGCCACATTGTCCTGAACGAGTTTAACAAATCTTGTTACAGAAAGAATCTTGTAATAATAATATTGACATGAGCATGTTTCATTGATTGTTGGAAGAATAAACTCTTAGTTTTTTAAAATAAATTGGTCTTCCCAATGTAGCGTAAAGCATTGTGACATATTTAACTCTGTTCGCATTGCCGTATCTTGCAGAGTTGTAATGGTCAGGGTTACATGGATAAGGTCCAGGAAGGTCAGGTACAACAGCTACTCTCGTATTTAACAAGCTTTTAGTGGATGTGCGAGGTAAACAAATGTAGAATATCTTTCTTCCCCAGACGTGATATAACAGAACTTGGTAAAGGTGTACTTTAATGGCGTAGCAATATGGCAGGCATGACTTCATGGCTCGAGCGTTGCCAACATCCAAAGCACGCTTTTGCGGAAAATACCAACACTACATAGGCAAACTAGCAACATTGTAATACGTAAGGAAACCGAGCTTATAATGTGTTTTAAATGGGAAGGTGTTTGACCTTAAGCGCTAGAAGGTGAACAACTAATCAGAGTCCTACAGGTTAAATGCGAACAAGAGGAAACATTATTTCCTGTTAGCCTGTGAAATGCTGTATGCTTATGTTTATGAATGAATGCTGGATAAGAAGTGTTTATTTACTCTGGAGAGTTCAGATCAATATCATTCAGTTGCTCTTTGGAGAACAGTAGAGTAAGAGTTAAATAGTGCAATGGCTTCTTGCGGTGAATTTAGTGGCGAGTCAAAAATGCAGGTATTACGAAGTCAGGCTAAAAGTATCATTTTTAAGATGTACACATTCTTAAAAAGTTGGGCAATGACAAATATAGAAATCAGCTTGATTTCAAAAATGCTCAGCAGCTTACTGCTGAAGCGTGTAGAACAGGTACAGCAAGTGTGTCCCGCATTTGTGGAGAGGCAAGAAACTTTGGTGCCAGTGGTGCCTAGGTGTTTGTGTCGCCCAGGAAACATGTTGGTCCTCCGAAGAGGGTTACAAATTTAAGTGAGTTTGACAAGGACGTTGTACATGGAACGGTGTTCCAGTTTTATGACCACAGTGAATTTCCAACTATATATCCTGGTGATGTAAGGCCTATCTTTTACTTACAAGAGACATGGGTAAATAAAAATCCTCAAAAAAGGGTGGCCTAAAGGTACCTCTTGGAAAAGGCGTCGGCTCCTTATTTGTCATGCTGGATCTGCTAAGACAGGGTTCCTGCCAGAAAGCAAATGTATCTTTCTCTCAAAAAGTACCTCTGACTATCACGAAGAGATGACAGTTGATACATTTAACCGCTTCGCCAATGGCCATTTAAAGCCTGCACAGCCGGAAACGGATATCCAATAAACAGAACAAGACATTTAAATTGATAAATGCTGCAAAAATGCTGCATAAATAAATATTCATACCTTTCGTATTTATTAAGTTATTTCAGGGAAACAAACACTGGTTTAAAGCCCATTAAAAGCTGTATACATCTGTGGTATCATTAAAATGGAGGCTATATTAACAAAGCATTGAAATTTCATTAATTTGTACCACTGTAAAGAAAGCCATTCTTTGCGTCGAACGCACCTAATTCTGAGTAATTTTGTTTTACAAACTATATGTGTATATCAGCTGAATAAACAGTGTTGGGTTCAAGGTTTATAGGTTTCAGTTTATCCTAACACGTAATAATAACTCTTTATATTGCGTTATACATGCTGGAAAGAAAACTCCGTCAGCATCGCTTTAATTGCAACAACGGAAGTTTATGTTAGCTGACGTAACTTTTTTCTTCGCTCAATTCATATAGTAATTTAGACTGCGTCAGAGTTCCAAGCAATTTCTTTAGCTAAAACACAGTAGAAATAGTTTTCTCAGTTCTAACCATGGCTTCAACTAGTAATGTAGCAAATTAATTAGCTAGTGTAGGACGACTGCGGGCTTCTGATATTACATCAGAAAATGTTGAAGACTTTTTGCTGTTAGACAGTGATTTGGACATTGATGGCAAGTTTTCAGATTTTGAGGGGGGTGTTGAGGATATAGGTAGCAGTGAGGAGGAAAATGACTAATTTCCGACAGGTGTTCGTGAAAAATCAACATTATGGAGGTGTCAAAATAACTCTAACACAAATAGACATACGTTCACGAGCACAACCTCTGGTGTACAACCGCATACTCAGCTAACTTCTGACAGCCAACCAATAGACATTTTCACAAAATTTTTTACTACTGACTTACTGTCTCTCATTGTTTCGGAAACAAATGTATATGCGAGTAGGGTGAAGGAAGACCTGATTGCTAAAGGCAATTTAGGACCTAAGAGTAGATTGCAGAAGTAGACAGAAGTAACAATGAATGAGATTTACAGACTACTTGGTCTAATTATGCTCATGGGTGTTATTCGTAAACCTACACTAGAAATGTACTGGTCTACAGATGACATGCTAGCTACCCCATTTTAAGGGAAATGCATGTCCAATAACAGCTTTACTTCCATTTTGCGCTTCCTTCATTTCACCTGCACAGAAAATGTGAATGATAAACTATCCAAAATAAGACCAGTTTTTGATTACATTATTTCAAAACTCAAAGAAAATTATGTGTTTGGTGAAAAGATCACTGTTGATGAAAGCCTGATGCTTTGGAAGGGCCGTTTAGGTTGGAAACAATACATCAAAACCAAGAGGGCCAGATTTGGCATAAAGGGTTTTGATGTATGTGAAAGTAAAAAGGATATCTTTACAATAGCTACATATACACTGGCCAAGGGAGTGATAACACCGGAGAAAAAGATTTGGAGTTATCTGGTTCTATAGTAATGCACCTGATGGAATCTACTTGATCAGGGTAGGACTGTATATATAGATAATTGGTACAGTTCCCCTAAGTTATTATGGCCTTACACAAAAGAAAAACAAATGCAATTGGAATAATATGCTCAAATTGTATTGGTTTGCCAAAAGATGTGAATATGAAGGCCCTAAGAAGAGGAGAAATGCAGGTGCATCAGATCCCACCCTTGACCTATGTTGCTTGGCAAGACAGGAGGGTTGTTACAGCATTATCCAATTGCACCCCTAAGATTTCGATGACTGCCACTGGTAAAATTTATGCTTGTAACAAAATGTCAATTTTCAAGCCCGATATTATCCAGGAATATAATATGAATATGGGTGGAGTGGATCTAGTAGATCAGGTATTACACGCATATCCCTCTTTGCGAAAAGCAATCAAATGGTATAAAAAAGTACTTTTACACCAGCTGGATATAAACATATACAATTGTTTAGTAATTTGGAGAGCTCTAAACCCACAGAAGACAATGACGTACCTGGACTTTCGCATACCAATAGCTCGCAGCCTAATTGAGCAGAATAAAATTCAGAGACCTCTCCATACCGGGGTTAAAAAATCCACCACCCCAGCACCCCTCAGACTTGCGTCCCTTTAGAAAATGTTTGGTGTGCCCCAAGAAAGGTATCCGAAAGGAAACTAGTACGATTTGCTGTGAATGTGAAGATGTGCCCTTGTGTGTTTATCCCTGTTTTGAGGTGTACCATTCAAGAAAAAAGTTTTAAAGGAAAGCTTTTACTTCTTATAGAATTTATTTAAATTTACTGTAAAACATAAGGTTTAAAAGAATTATCATTAAATACGTATTAAATGCATGTATGCACAGGACGTCTATACACATCCATATCGGTTTGGGGCCTTTTAACTTGGACGTCATTATTTAGAAGATGGAAGCATTATTATAATGGATAATGCACCGTATCATAAAGTTATTGCACATAAAATACCAAATTCCGTCAGCAGGAAGAACGAAATTGTTGAATGGTTACAAAAAAGGGAGGTTGAGTTTTCGGAAACAGAAACTAAAAAAGAGTTATTGCAAAGAGTACTTCCATTTAAAAACAAGGAGAAAGTGCATCAGATGTATCAACTTGCAATTGAAATGGGAAACCAGGTAATACGCCTCCCACCTTACCACTGCCAATATAATTCAATTGAGCTGGTGTGGGATCAAGTAGAAAGGAGGGTTGCAGAGGCAGAAATAAAACTTTTAAACTGACGGACGTTGAACGACTTGTTCACGAAGAAATTGACAAGGTAACGCAACAGGACTGGGAAAACTGTGTAAGGCATGCAGAAAACCTTCAAGAAGACGATTCTAAGAAAGAAATAGCACAAGACTCAGACAATGAAGACAGTAACAATGACGAATTGTCTCTTGATGTATATAACATTGAGAGCGATATGGATGAGCCACTGGCAGTTCCATTGGATTACAAAAACAGGAGTTCATAAACTATAGTAACTGTTTAAATTAAATTTAAAGGGAGTTGATTAAAGACACTAACCAACACTTACTTTTAAATTCTTCTGGAATTTTTTTTAGCACTTAGCTAAACACAATGCTTTGTTGGCAATTGAAATGGGAAAATTTACCATATTTATCAGTTTGTAAGTATTATATGCACATGATAAGAAGAATGATTGGGTTCCAAGTCCTCATTCGGTAAGTTCCGTTTAACTCTGTACACATAGATGACAACTTTGAAATTTGAAATGCGCTATACGCTGACATCTAGTGGCCTTTACGCTAAGGTTTATCATGTCCGTCATATTTTGTTTTGATCAATTTCGAGGTTAATTAGCTAACCAGTTTACAACAATCATATGCTAGAATTAGAATTTTAGTTCGTCCTTGGTAACATATTCAGGTTATGAGACACATCAAAATGTATAAATACAGTTTATATATAAAGTCAAAGTTTTTACAAACAATATACAAAGTAAGCAGCTTCTCTATGGTTTCATATTTACTACAACAAATGTCATAATATAAATATTACAGGTTTGTGAATGTACTATGCTCCCAGTGCTCATTTACATGGTTATAGTTCTAAAAATTCATTAACTGTATAAAAACAGTGTGCATGCAAAAATTTCTTCACCTTATTCTTAAAGTGTTTTAATGATACAGCTTGTTTAAATGAAGTAGGAAGTTTATTATATAACATTATCACTTTGTAGTTAAAGCTTCCTTCATAATGGCTCGCTTGAACTGCCAGCTTACCCTTGTTACGAGTGTGTTGGTAATGGACATCAGCATTTACTTGAAAATGATTTATTGTTGTATGGAAATTTGTGGATGTTATGGCTCTCGAAAAGGGACACATTATTATTTGTCTACCTCCGTATTACTGTGGTCTGAATGCAATTGAGCTGGCGTGAGCAAAACTAAGGAATGTTTTCAGAGAATACAATGCTATTTGTAATATCTTCACTTACCTTGAACACTCTTTTGCTGAATTGTGTCTTTCAAGGTTGACCACACTGGAGAAACAAAAGAGCGTTATCTCTCACTTCTTCCCCTCTGCCCGCACCACACCATAAATCCAGTGCTCAACTTATCTTGTTCACACTATACATAAGACAAGACACTGTTACCAACAAATTTAAAATAATATGTATTTAAAAGATATTAATATTACATGAGTAACTGTGTATGCGGAAACCGTTAGCAGTTGAGAAACCGGCAAACTGAAGGCATGAAGTAGGTAAACCATGCTATATGTAGAAAATTGGACATGCAGGGTTTAGAATGACAAAATAACATGAATTGCAGGGAAATCAAATAAAAGTACTGGTTGATTTTAACGGCATACAGTTATGTTGGTAAGGAATAACTTCACGGAAACAAGTTGTTGCTCTGAAATATACGAATACCAAGAAAAGTTTCCAACAAATTTTCTATCTCTTATTATAAACTTGTGATACTGTAACAGAAATACTGCATAGTAAGCATAATTCCTGAATACAGGGAAACGTTTTACTAAGAAAGAAATTTACCATTCTGAAACCTTTGTGCTACAATTCCTTTTAGCTTTTGAGTTATAATAATAACTAATAATAAACTGCAAATCCCAAAAACAACAACCATGATGATGATAATCATTACCAACTTTCTATCATTGTTATCGCGTAACTGTCGAGACTAGAGTGGGTAAGCAATGATCCACTGACACAGTTTCCTCACCTCAATATCTCTATTAATAGCTATTACTGTATCGCTAGTTTACTTACCTAATGTTGGTATTTTCCGCGATAGCGTGCTTCGTATGTTGGCAATGCTCGAACCATGATGTCAAATCCGTCATACTGCTACGCCGTTAAAGTGCACCATTACCAAGTACTGTTATATCACGTCTGGGAAAACAAAATATTCTACATTTGTTAACTTTCGCACATCCACTAAAAACTTGTTAAATACGAGAGTAGCTCTTGTAACTGACCTTCATGGACGTAATCCATGTGGCCCTGACAATTACATCTCTACCAGAGAAGGCAATGCGGACAGAGTTAAATATATAACAATTCTTTACGCTACATTGGAAAGAAAAATTTAATTTAAAATACTGAGATTTTATTCTTCCAACATTCACTTAAACATGGACATGTCAGAAGAAACTTGTTCTAACAAGATTTGTGAAACTCGTTCAGGACAATGAAGCTAACGAAATCAGTTTGTTTCGCTCAATTTTTTTCTTCATACACAAAACAACTTTAACTAATCAACATAAATTATTATAACTACCACCACCATACATCAAAACAAGCCTATTTTATCACATCACCAAACATATAACATCAGTAACTATTCTAACCTCAAGTAGAACTTTGGAGCCAGATCACTCAGCCAAAAACATTACAAATTTGAACGGCCGTACTTATTGATGCGTATTACCTCACACTATTGATATTTTCCACATATTTATTTTCTTCTTATTTACTGAGTGTAGCTTACTTAATTGTGTTAAATTATCATTGCGAAAGCAGTTTACCCTGATGTACACACACAAAATTAAAACAACTGCCGGCTTGATTACTGAAGTTAAATTTGTAGGTTTATGTGCTAACAATGCTAACTGCAATTTTGGAGGAGTAGTAAGTAAAGATAAAAACAATGTTCACACAAATAGAAATTAAATTGTTATTTCACACCAGTCGTGGGTAGGCCTAATTCTGGACAGGATGGCCTTGTGAATCTCATAGTGAACGACCTCTGGTAAAGATGCTTAGCCCGAAGAATTGTACTTGAATTGTGAGCCAAACTTATCATAAAATAAGGTTCTACTAACAGAAATAGCTGTGCGAGGATTAACAGATATAGCTTCTTGTATATTGTCAGGTATGATATTTGTTTGTTCATTCGTTGGATAGCAGCCGTGAGCAAAGATCAGGAATATTGTACACGTTACACATTTATGGTGAAATAGTACTTTCATCATATTAGAATTTAGCTTCCTATTTGCGATCCAAAGGGGATTTGCAGCTACAAGAACCTACATATGAGGATTACATAGTGTAATTTTTCTTTCAAAGTTCATCTATTTTAAGGCGGGTGCTTAGATTGTAGGATTCCAAAGTGATAACAGTTACACCGAAGGTAATTTGATAATCTTACTAGCTTTCATTTTCGGGCTCCATTCTTTGTTTTACTAGATTTACACTAGATGAGTGTAGTATGGTGTGGATGATTGTTAAATGTTGCTGGTTGCTTCAGACTTAATCTGGAAAGTGGCAGACGTGAATTCCGAGGGTTTGCACGTTAATATTACATTGGAGAAACTAGCTGCTGTGCAGTCATTACTGACGTCACGAAACCGTACAAATATTTCTTCAACTCGTCCCTCTGGTGTGACGAAAAGAAGAACAGTTGGTAGCTGAGATTTATTTGATACATCAGTGGTTTCGAAAACATAACTTGTCTCACTCACTTCATTCTTTATTTCATTAATTAAAACAACAGAAATTCACTCAATAGTGTCATTTTCAATCACATTTAACGTTCCTGAAAACACAATTTAGTCCGAAATTGTTCCTCTAACTTATCATTTGTTTCAACAATTAGGTGTAAGAATTCTACGTAGTTATCTTTGTTATCCGAATTTCCGGATTCGTTATAACCCTAAATGGGAGTTCTTGCTCGGCTAAATAACAAGCAACACTTATCAATCCCCCATTACATATTTATTTTTACATCTTTACATTCTTTTCAGCTGAGTTCTTAAATGTGTCACTCAAAGAAGTGTCAATTCTGGTTTTTCCAAACTTAACTAACATTACTATGGAAGGAATATTAGTATATGAATTTTTATGATGAATTCTCAAGATATTCATATTGCTGATGCCATCTATTGTCCATGTATTCTTTTCATCAGACAGAACCAGACATGGCCAACAAAATAGTTTCAATAATTTGTCACTACCACTCAGCCAAGGAAACTCGTTATACCAACAGATACCTAAATGTCTTTGAAAATGTCCGTGTGATTTAGTTTTTAAAGGTGTAAGTGCCAAAGTAGGCGTTACTGTTGAAATTATATGACATTTTCACCAAAAAAATGGAAACTGAAGGACGAATTTAAAAGACCTTAGATCACACAATCACAGTCACTTTTAGACACAAATTATGATGCCATTCTTCTTATTGTACTTTTAACATTAATTCATTCACAGTGTTCTTGTTATACATGAAGAATTAACACTGAAATTCAAGTGTGGCCTTTTCACTGAAGTCATAACTATTGTGCTGTAAAGAAGTAACAGATGTCTCTTCCCACACAAATCTGTAAGCTCTGAGTTTGCTGGTGAGCGCCATTGGAAAAATAACGAGCTATTTAGAACTGCAGGATGCTAGATGACTGACCTGAGGTGATCTGTCACAAATTTACGCAATTGAAATCTCAAAGTGAAATCACTTGGACTTTCCATTATTCTTTGAACAAAAATTAATATGAAATTTGGATATACATTAATCAGCTAGCAGCAGAGGCAACAATAACGCCACATTACTTTAAGTGTAATAAATGTGTAAAATGTCATGTCATTGGTATTTTCCATTTCTAATGTCAACAATATCCACTGTGTTGTTTGTTTATTTGTCAGATCCCACTGAGAGCAAAGCTGAGAGACACTAAATATGTCTTACATTTATTGTACATGCATCAATAATATATCACCACCACAAGTACACTGGTACCTATAACTTTGTTTTTGTTTTAATCTTAATTTATGTAATAACACTGAAAACTTGTTAACCTCCAAAATGTTACATATTAACTCAGAACATACACTACAGTAAGTCAATAATAATGTCAAACATAAAATCATGGTTGCATGCAATCTGACTTGTGTATTACAAAGTTAATGGCTAAAAGGAATATTAAAGAATTTCTCCCGATCCTGTGCAGGGTGAGTATTTAGAATAATTTTAAAACTTTGGTGATGATAGAGTCAACCTGAAATATTCAATGCCACAGCTGGGATCTCCTGTTGTCCGACAAGTCGTTCTTACCCATTGAGCTACCATGGCCAACATTAAGTTCTCCAATTGACTGATATATTTTCTCAGTAAACCACTATGGGCTGTCATATTTGAGATACACTGTTAGTGGCAACTTACTGTAGTAAGTACTTTAGTCCCAGGCTTCATCATTAGGCTCTTATTTTTTAAGCTAATTGATGAGAATTAATCATTTTTCTCTCTAGCCATGGAGATCCATGGTTCAAATCCTGGCCTTGGCATTGAATTTTTCAAGTTGACTATCTAAAACCTTAGCCTATATATACTAGTGAGAACAAATGATTAATTTCCATTATTTAACTTAAATAACTTCAGTGAAGAATTTAGGATCAACTGGTATGACGGTTAATATAAGTTTTTATTGCAGAGCTGTAATATTTGGAACAATTTCAAGTTGTGTGCTGGTCTTGCACAGATTGCCTTAGTTCCTCATTCTGTGGTCCTGTACAGCACGCGTTTTTGTCAAGTTATTATAATTATCTATAAGTTAGCTTAGTAGAGAATGTATGTACTCATCAGCAGGCGTAAGAGTTGTCCGTGTTTTAAATATAGGCCTCCAGGAATGATGGGCCCAACACCACAAGTAATACCTACAACACTTCTGGTAATATGAAAACTTGTCAGCTGTGTGCTGAATGAATGCTGAGGATAATTCAATTTCCCAACATGGAGTAAAGGTAGGCACAGTACGCTACTCTTAAGGCAGTTTAATTAAGCAGATTAAGTGGTGGTGATTTGCCATAACGTTACTTACAAGAGCTCTTTTAGCCATCGTCTTCTAGAAGGTTTATCAAGATTTCCTGTTTTCTGTAATGGTATTCTCAACACTTTATTTACCTTCAACATCTTACTGGGTCCTGTAACTGCAAATTTAATTTGAGTTAGTGTGTG
Source organism: Mantis religiosa (assembly GCA_030765055.1). Lineage (NCBI taxonomy): Eukaryota > Metazoa > Arthropoda > Insecta > Mantodea > Mantidae > Mantis > Mantis religiosa. Next base: position 1,000,394 of record JAUKNK010000061.1, read on the forward strand.
TACATCATCAGGAGGATAGTCTTCTCTGTTCTTAAAATTGAACCAAAGTTTATTTATTAATTTTCATCCCTTTATAACCAATACATGTTTTTTAGATATGTCAGTTAAATTTATATTGCATATTAAAAAAAACATACAATTATACATAATTATATAACATTTCACATTAATAATAATAATGATAATAATGATGATTTTTTTTATTTTTCTTTATTGATATCAACAGCATGCTCCATTACATGGTAACACTACATGCTTTATAGTTACATGTCCAATTTTGAATTAGTATTTGTAAACATTACAACAATTTTACAGTGGTTATTATCTGTTCTAGACACTATGTAAATTAAATTGAGTCTACTCTTCTAGCTGATTTTTGGGAGTTCACAGTTTGTAATTATTTCACTCTAAATACTTGTCATATTTGTAGAAATGGTGCTTTATGATTTAGTTCATTGTAAGATTATAATGAAACCAGAGTAAGTTGATTGTATAGAGTTCACAATTGTCATTATTACACTCCAGAAACTTCAGGCCATGTCCGTGATTTTTATAGAAGTTGCAAATTTTACAAACGGCTTAAGGTGATTATTGGCAATCTTCTCGTTGGTGGTAGGCCATTTCCCTCCATTGTTTGTTACACTGTTTGCCAACTGTAGTCTTTGTTTATCAAGTCTTCTGCAATTAAATATTATATAGTTAACGGTCTGCTCTCCGCAAGGACAGAATGGGTTATTCATTATTCTAAATTGGTATAAGATGCATTTAATTTTCCATGGCCAGTTAACATTGCAGACTTTCGTTGTGCTCGTCCATACTTGCTGCCACCTGTTGAGTCCATATTCCTTCGCTCTCGTTACTATTACGTCTTTTGGTATTTTGTCGTACACTATTTTTGTATCTTCGATAGCAGCGCATTTTGCAAGCCTATGTGCTGATTCATTCCCTTTTATTCTGCAGTGGCCTTTAACCCAGCCAAAGTGGATCATCCAATTGAAATGGTTTAAATTGTCTTTGATAGATGCAATTAGTCGATTTCTTTTCCAGTTGTTTCTCAGTAGATCTATAGTAATTCTGCTGTCAGTGTATATTGCAACGGTTCTGTTTCTATCTATTGAACTTGCATAATAAACTTCTTCTAATCTCTCTAGTACTTTCAAAATAGCAAATTGTTTGGCTTGATTGTTAGGGCAGTGGCCATGCAATTTGAATTTTAACTGGTGTGTCATAATTCTGTTTTCAAATATAATTCCTGCTGTGCCAACTTTCTCCCCCATTTTACTTCCATCTGTGTATGCTTCCATTCTATATATGGTATCTTTGTTCACCTCCTCAATCGTTGCCACTTCGGCAGGATGTTGCCAGTGTTTTACTTCTAATGGTTTGTCGAAGTCTGCTATGTGACTTTTTTTTTGCCAGATATATTGGGACTTTTTCCTCTATAGTTATTTCTATAGGACATACTCCAGCTGGTACGCATGGTGCCTCAATCGAGAGAGTTCTATATGCTTTTGTTATTTTTATGTTAATTCATCTTTGAATTCTTCTATATTTTACAATATTTTTATTCTTCCGTGTCGCATCTATCCACACAGGAGCTCCGTATGTCAATACAGGGACTATAGCTCCTTCATAGATTGTCTTAAGTGTTTTGTGACCTAGCCCCCATTGTAGCTTTGCTGTTCTTGCTAACATATGAACCAACGAGATTGTTTTATCTGCAGTATATTCAATGTGCGCATTGAAGGTAAGTGTGCTATCTAAATATATTCCGAGGTATTTTATTTCTCCGGTTTGTTTAAGTTTATGATGATTCAAAAATATGTTGACATCTCTATCTGCATTTCTTCTTCTTGTGATAAATAGAACCTTGGATTTCTTTTGGTTAAATTGAATTTTGTTTTCATCAGCCCATTTTTGGATTTTTCTAAGATCGTGATTTACAACGTTCTCTGCTTCTGATTTGTATGCTCCTCTTGTCATTACTACCAGGTTGCATGCGAAGGCAATCACTCTTGTCCGTTGATCATATTCTAAATTCAGCATCAAGTTGTACATTATGTTCCAGAAAGCTGGACCACAGCATGATCCTTGAGGGCAGACTTTCTGTACTTCTCTTTCTGCTGTATAGTTGCCCACTGAAAATACTGCTCTTCTGTTGCTGAAGTAATTGTTTGCTAAATTATATAAATTCTTAGGACATCTAAACTGTCTTAGATTCTTGATTATGCTAGGCCACCAAGCTGTATCAAAGGCACCTTTGACATTAAGACTAATGACTACTACAATTTGTTTTGACTTCAAGCATTTATTAATGAAAGATTTAACTTCCATTGCAGCGTCCACTGCTCCCAATTGCTGGGGTAAATCCAAACTGGTTATTGTGTAACAAATTATTGCTGTAAATATGGTGTAGTATTCTGTCAATCATCAGTTTAGTACTTTAGTGCTTTACCTCCGCTATTTAATAGGCTTACTGGTCTGTATTTTGATGCATCTTGGCAGTCTTCATTTCTGGGCTTAATTATTTCTAATAACAATGGACTGCTTCCAAGCTTTTGGAAAGCATCCCTTCTTTAAACATGCGTTGTATACTTGCGTGGAGAATATAGGGAGATTTTGGAAAGCTCTTGTAATTATGTTGCTAGATAAGCAGTCCTTCCCAGGAGATTTCTGTGGATTGAATTTTTGTATATTAATGATGATTTCTGCAGTTGTGAAAGGTTTATCATCATTAGTATTGATGGGTTCTTCAATTTCTATCCTAATTTGTTTGTGCAATTCTTTGTCACTATCTTGATTGTCTTCAGGTACAAAGTGTTCTAACATGCTTGATTGTATTTTCAGTATCTGTGGTAAATGTTCCATGTCTTTTTGTAGGGTAGTCAATCTCACAGCAGTTCGGAGTTTGCTGGAAGCTAATTTGTATACTAAACCCCAAGGATTGGTATCGCCACATATTGTGCAAACGCTTTCCATGACTTCAGTTTTGCATCTCTCATTTTCCTATCGTACTCCCTTTTCCCATCCAGGTATTTTTCTTTCCTCTCCTGTCATAGATTTTTGCTGGTTACAGTTCTTTGGTGTCTGTTCCACAGTGCATTTGCCCATTTTCTCAATCTAGTTAGTTTGTCCACCAAGATGCCGTCTTCCCTTTTATCGCCTGCACCTGTTTAACTTTGAAGGCTGCATTACTAGCTGTTATGATACATGAAAAGGCAAGGTTTGCCATGTCCTCTGCGTCAATTTTACATGCTACTGTCCTGTTTAGTTCCTGATCTAATTTCGGCAAGTTCCCTTCATTATAGTGGTAATTGAATTTAGATATTACCGTGGAAAGGAAAATATTGTCTAATTTCTTGAAATCTTCATTGTTGACTATGTACTTTGCTCTCATGTGATCGATGCCAATTGTGGATGTCTTTTCAATCTGCTTTGTAAGTTTGAAAGTTAATATCTTGTGAATCAAGCAGCTTTCTGCAGAGCCACAGGGCCACTCACTGACATGCCTTAACAAATTATTGTTAACAACAGTTAGGTTGATATAACTGCTGCCTCTTCTAGTTTCAAATGTAGGCTCCGATCTAGTATTCACTATGTTTAAGTTGGACATTGATAGAAAATCTTGCATTGCTGTCCCCCTGTGATTTGTTGTTACGTCATACCACGTTTTACTTCTGGCATTAGTGTCCGCTGCTATATATAAACCACTCCCCTTTATATAGTTTGTAATTCGTTCTATTGTCCTCAAATTTACCTCGATATCTTGTGTAGAAATAAAATATAAACAAGCTGTGTAAAAGTTCATTCTTTTGTATGTTATTTCTGCAACGACAGTATCTTCGTCAGAGAGCTGTGTAAAAAGAATGGTTTCTATGTCATTGTTATTTATAAGCAGTGCTTCCTTATTTATAAGCAGTCCTTCCCTTACCACTCTCATAGGTTCTTAGAGATTTAGTCACTCCCGCTACATTACTGTGTATGATGTAAGGTTCTTGTATAAAGGCAAGGTCAGTGTTACTGTTGTTCATATTATATATAATATTATTCATTACAATTCTTTTATGTTGCAAATTAACCTGTACACATTGTAGATAATTCTTTCCTCTGTCCGCGTGACCATCCACGTTAATAGTCGATTTTTTCCATATTCTTCTTCGGGGCAGTTTTATAGCATGGGCAGCTTTTATCAAGCGATGAATGGTTCTCACTTATAGGCTTTGATCCATTGTATTTGTTATAAGTTATGCAATTGAGGCATCGGTGGTTTTCTTTAGGTGCTTGGCATTCATTCATTCTATGATTTCCAGAGCGATGTGGACATACTTGTTCCCTTGTGCATTCCTGGTCTCTATGGTGGTATTTACAGCAATTATGGCAACGTGTAACTGACAGGCAGTCATCACTATTAAATATGTGCCAGCCTAATTTAAGTTTCCTGCCCGAAAGGCACCTACGAACTTGTGACGTGACTTCTATTATGAAATTCTTGTTCTTCCTTCTATCTGCAAACACAAATTTAGGAATTATTTCACTTTCGCTCAATTTCAGATCTGAATTCTGATTAATTATGGCTTCTGTTGCATTGTCTATAGTAATATCCTCTGGAACATTAAATATAATTCTGGGATTCCTGAGTTTCGGCAAATAACTTTCGAGTTCTAACCCACATGTTCCAGTTATTGCTTCACAAAATTTTTATATGAACTATATATAATACATATATAAGGCCAGTTCTTAATTACTGTGGAGAAGTACTGATAGCATCATCGCCTTCAACTTCCATGATACTGGAGCGCACACAAAATCAAGCTCTTAGGTTAATTACTGGAGCTATAAAAACTACTCCTATAATAACCTTACAAGCATTTACATGTAACAGACCCGTAATGACAGATTTAGAAATGCAAGCCCTTTTGACATATGAAAAGCTCTTAAGAATTCCAGATAATAATAAATGGGTAAAACAACACACATCCACCTTCAGTTTGAAAACTCAATTGGGTTTCATACAGAAAGTTCAACAACTAAGAAATAAATTAAATTACCCATCCAAAATAGAACCTTTCATGTCTCTTCATAACCCACTGAACATCACTGAATTAGAATACTACCTAGATTTACTTGCAGATTTTAAAAAGAAAGAATACTCATCTACGGAAGCTAAAGCATATGCCCTTGAAACCATAAATGTAAGATATCCAGTTGACAAATGGACACACATCTATATAGATGGCTCTCTTTATAATCAAGAAGATGGAGCAAGAGCTACCTGTAAATTCTTTTCTTTCTATAAGCATGTTGGAATTTACGTAGCAAGTTCTGATGGAGAAATTGATGCAATTTATACTTCCTTACAAAATCTATTTGCCTGGTCAAATAAACTTTCCAACATAGTTTCCTTAACAGATTCTAAAGCAGCTATTCAGGCTATTATTTCAAATGACTGCCCAAAAACCGAAAAGATAAATGAAATTCATAATATGGTTAAGCATCTTCAAAATTTAAATATACATATAGTTTTCCAATGAATACCAACTCACTGTGGAATTTCTGGCAATGAGCAAGCAGATATGTTGGCCAAGAAGGGTTCCAAAATATCTCAAACAACGAAACAAAATATCCCCTATGAAACAGTTAAAAGATTAATCAAAAACATCTTCACAAAACCGGGCCCAAATGACCTTGTTGTCGACGGGCCCTAAAACACCACACACTCACACTCTTCACAAAACTATATAACTGCTATCTAGTTTCCTCTGAAAAACTTAATTGGAAAGATCCCCAAAACAAACTAAAGACAATTCCTCGAAAATCTTCAGTAGCAATGTTCAGATTAATCACAGGCCACAATTGTTTGAATGGCCATTTATTCAAGGTTGGATTAACAACTTCTCCACAGTGCTGTTTATGTGGTAAAGACGATTTAATGAACATCGATCATCTAACGGTATGTGAAACTCTCCAAAATCAAGAAGATCTAGACTCCAAATATTGGGAAGCAAGAAGAAAAATGATTTTATCAACAAATTCTAAGAATTAAATACACACACACACATTTAGCCAATACAGTACACTTATGCGTGATTTCACCAACAGATGTTTAGACTTAGCACGAGTTTAACATTAGTTATAACAAAAATTACATTTCAGCAACAAGTGTTAACTTAACACTCTTGTTAGCTCTTGTTAAACTAAAATACAATATTTCTGTTGTTAAGTCCTTAGCAGCTGTAAATCGGCAACATGGAGGGTGTGACTGCAGCTTTTGATGTCGATTTCCTATATTTAAGACTGTCTAAATGGATTTCATATTAGTGCACCACCCAGAATGATTTTTAAGGAGGTATCAGAATGGGATTCCTTTCTTGGAAGTGTTGTAAACAGTGTTGTTATGATAAATTAAATTTAAAGGGAGTCGATTAATGACACTAAACACATTTACTTTTAAATTTTTCCGGAACATGTTTCAGAGACTTTGCCTCTATCCTCAGCCATCCAACGACTGGTTCTCATTGGTGCAGTTGACGATATTTTGTCACAGGTTTCCTCTGGTGGCGGTTCAAGGAACTTGCTGAACAAATCTTTCTGGGGGGATGTCGAAATTGAATACTTTGTTCCTATTTTTTGAAATGAAGATATGTTCCCATGTGGATAGTACTTGTTTCCTGATGTATGTTTTAGTAGTTTTGGTTCTGGATTTATGTTGTGGTTTTTTTCCCAAAAATGTGTGGCAACTGCTGATTTTTCTAATTGTTTATATTTTATGTTTTTAAAGTGTTCCTTTGCTCTTGTTTCTAAATTTCTTTTGGTTTTTCCAATAAAACTTTGACTACAGTCACTGCATTCAATTTGATATATACCAAATTTTTTGTTAGATGGAATGGTATCTTTGATGTTTGAGCAAATTAGGTTTTTTAAGGAGAAGTGGTTGACTGGTGCTAGTTGAATGCTTTGTTTTTTGAAGACTTTTTTGAATTTATCATAGGCCCATGGATGGTATGTGAATTTTTTGAAAATCATATTAGTTTCTGTAGCTGAGAGGGTTGTGGTTTCCTTTAAAAGCTTCTTCTTTTTTGCTAAGTTCACTTTTTTGTCTACTAATGATTTGGGAAAGTTTTTTTGTGCTATTTCAATTATTTTGATGTATTCTGTTTTGTATTCTTCTGCTGTGAGAGGGATGTCTACCAGTCTGTGTGCTAAACTATTGAAGATTGCCTGTTTGTGGGATCTTGGGTTGTAGCTATTAGCTTTTATGTAGTTGTCTGTCTGTGTTGGTTTTCTGTAAATACCAAAGTTTAGTCTGTTTTTATTCCTCATCATTTTTAGATCCAAAAATGGTAAATACTCGTCTTTACAGTGAACTTGATGATTTTTCATTGGATATTTAAAAGTTTTAGTGCAACACTGATTTGTTTATTTGGTACTATTGCAAAGATGTCATCTACATATCGTTGCCAGAGTTTGAACATCCAAGGGAAACCTTTGTTGATCCTTATTTCTAATGCACTCATATACAAATCGGCCCCGGACCCCGAACTCATTTGAGCATCATTTCACCCCTTCCTTTCATCGTCCGATATGACTTAACCTTGTAGGTCGTAAATTACACACACACACACACACACACACACACACACACACACACACACACACACACACACACACACACACACACACACAAGAACAGTGGCACCTTGATGTCGCAGTCTCGCTGATGGCTGGTCACGAGCTTTCTCAGGTGTTCTTCCAGAGTTTTGATGCACCTCTCCAATAAGCCTTCCAGCCGGGGCCCCAGGTGTTGCGTTTGAATCGGCTCATCGGTCTGAACGATTGCTGTTACGCTGAGCACAGGCTCGCACGTCCCCAAAACCGTCCCGGCCTGGACGTTGTGATCGGCATCTGTGTGGTTTAGCAGCCTCACTGGCACCTCCTCTCGGCACGGCAACAATTGTCCTGGCTACACAGAGTCCGTGCACGGGCGTCTTCTGGTCCGGCATCAAGTTCTTCGTCCTCTGGCTTTCCAGTCGCGCCGTCACCCCCACCTCGCTTCTCGCGGGGACAACCACGTCTTCCCTCAGGACGACCCCGCAGATTCTCAGGCGTTCTTCGGGCTGCCGGTAATGACCTGTTCCTCATTGAGCCGCAGGACCTTCCTGCCGACGTCAACCGTCGCCTCGTGGCTCCTGTGGACATCAAGTTCCAGTATCACCTCCTCAACCACCTTCGCGACGAACACCCACAGACGCACTGCACTCCATCCCAAGGTCAACTTGAGCAGGGCCTCCTCCACAGGCAAGGTATCACCCGATGCCGTCACAATCTGTTATGGTCGGCTCGGTTTCTTGGACGGCATACCCCTGGCTACGTCAGGTCTAATGACGGTCTCGGTTGACCCGGTGTCTACGAGCACGCGGCACGGCTTCCCTCTGACGCAGCCTTCCGCGATGAGGCTGTCATCCATCCGTCGGCTGACGGCGCGAAGTGTCACGCGAGGAGAGTTGTGCACGGCACCCACGTGCTCCCCGCCACGCCGGACCTTACTCGTTCTGCCGGGTCCTCTTCCTGGTGTCCCGGCTGTCCACACCCCCAACACACTTCACTTGTTCTTCGCCGGTGTCCCTCGGCTGGGCTTCGGTCTCCATTGTAGAGGATTCTCCTTGTTCTTGACGCCGGAGTAGCCGTCACCTTGGCCGCCTCCATCCTCAATGCTGCCGTTAGCGCCTCGTGGATTGTTTTGTAGTCGCCGAGCATTAAGTGCTGACGTATCTCAACGTCTCGTACCTCGTCAGCGAAAGTATATGCGGCTTCCCGGGATACGAATTCAGGTGTTAGGTCGACCAAGGCTTTGCTGGCCAGCTGTTTAATTGCCAGGGCGGACACCTGCTGCGTCTCCCCTGGCCGCTGCGTTTTTTACTTCAGTTGGCTGCGGTAGGCTGCGGCTAAGCGGTTCCCGAGGCGGTTGTCCAGGGTTTCCCAGATGTCCTTGGCGCCGCCACTGTCCGCACCGCGTTCAGGACTTCTGCGGCCCGTCCGTAGAGGCTGGCTATTAGCTGTGCGGCCTCCTGTGGTGGCCACTTTTGCTTAACCACTGTGTCGAATTGGCAGAGGAAGACTTCGAACGCGGCACTCCTTGGTTCGACATCCTACCAGGTTGGTCTTGTCCCTGTCTCTACTTCTCTTAAGAGTGGCCCCAAGTCTGCGTCCGCCAGCTGCTCCCTCCTCATGCCTGCGCTATCCCAGTCATTCGCAGGCACTGCCGTGACCACTCGGCAGCTGCGGCACGTTCCTTATCTTCCACTCTTGTGCACTGGCCGCACTCCTCTAGACAGGGTCTTCGGGACATTGCATTTGCGTTCCTGTGGCTCTTCCCTTTACGATGTTCAAAGGTGAAGTCATATTCCTGCAGCCTCTGGACCCAATGTGCTGTCTGGCCTTCCAGGTTCCTAAAACTCAATAGCCAGATTAGGGCGGAGTGGTCAGTCCTCAGCTGGGATGGCTGACCATACAGGCACTTTTGGAAGTGCTCCAAGGTCTCTACTACTGCCAGTAACTCTCGCCGGGTGACGCAGTAGTTCTTCTCTGCCTTGGATAGCGTCTTGCTATAGTAGGCTGGCACCCGCTCATGGTCGTCCTGGATTTGCAATAGGACGCCGCCAACGCTATGGTCACTGGTGTCAGTGTTCAAAATAAAAGCGCCACCTAGTTGTGGAAACCGCAAAATTGGAGCACTGCACAGGACTCCAGGTGCCGGAAAGCGCCTTCGGCGTCATCCGTCCACACATAGGGTTGGTGTTCTTCAGTCAGGCGGATAAGGGGTTTGGTGATGTTGGAGAACCCCTTGATAAAACGGCGGTAGTAACTTCACAGCCCCAGCAACCTGCGCAACTCTCTCATATCCTTCGGCCGAGGCCAATCTCTCACGGCTTGTGTCTTCTCCGGGTGTGTGGCTACTCCGGTTGCTGAGACTATGTGTTCCAAGTCGTTCGGTTCCTTGCGGAAGAGCTAGCGTTTCTTAGCGTTCAGCTTCAGGTTAGTCACCTGCAGTCTCTGTAGTATCTAGCTCAGGTTTTCCAGATGGTCTTTGAAAGTCTTGCCGACGATGATGATGTCCAAGTATAGCAGGCAGGCTATACTTTTATGTGCGAACCTTTTATGTGCATTGCTGCGACAATATTTTATGATTAACCCTTTGCTGCACGAATTACTTTGCTACTTATGCCCCGGTCTTGCTGTAGTAACTAAACCGATTCCCATATCACTTTCTGCGGTGCCTCAGCACAATCGATTCGAAAAGCCATGATCGTTAAAGTGATACGTTTGGACTGGCCATCAATTCAAAACTAAACGTTGTGAGTTCGAAGTATTAAAGTATTATTATTAAAATATTAAAGTTGTTTAATTTAAATATTGCAGTAACTCTTAAAGGCAATATCAAATACCGAAATATCATGTCACAAAGGTGACGTGTAATGCTGCATATACTTTATCGCTAATCATTGCTAGGTTTAATCTGTCAAATTATTTTTCATGAGTATTATGGAACAACAGTTTACAAAATACAAACTGTGATAGTTCCCAACATTGCAGTTTGTTTTAGGTATATCTGATATCTGACAATGCTTTGATCTTTATCCAAAACATTTTTAATACACTAGCAGCTTTAACATTGGTACATTTCCTCAGTAAGCTAGCTGAAGTGATAATAGCATTGACATAAAGAGACAAGTATATGTAGTTTGAGTTCTGGACATATCCTTGATATACTTGAGGCTTTCCAAGAAGTTGTTTGTACAATAACAGAACACAGTTGTGTAGTGTCATTTGAACAATTATTGATGGATTCAAAGAAAGTAATTGTAAAATTTATGCATATTTTTTAGTATATATATTATATTTCTCTCGTTACAGATTTGTTTCTAAAAGCAAAATCTCCATCTGATTCAAAAGCGAATGGAAATGGATAAGAGAATAGAAATCAAAGAAGAGAATCTCCTCACAGATGACATAACCTCACAGAATGAGAGAGAGTTCTTTCAGAAGGTTGTTTCTATAAAGACAAGTACTGATACTGTACTTCTGGATACTGATTGTGACATGACAGTCAAAACAGAAATTAAGTCAGAGACTCCTTTTATCAAAGAACTTGCAAAAATGATTAAGAGTGAAACTGATATATGGAGCAACAGCTGTGAGATGGATAAAAGCAATGAAGTTGAGCAGGATGAAGGGGAATTTCTTCTAGAGGATCCTGAAATGATTGATAAAAAATACAACAGTGACCATAAAATTGATAACAAAATAGAAATTAAAGAAGAACTTTGGTGGCTGGAAATAGAAACTTCATCAATTGGTAATAATACTAAGGTAAGTTATGTAGAAAGCTGTTGAGTTAGACTGAGCAATGATTTGTCATAATCTTGCTAATATATTCTGTGCTATTATTACAATCTTTTGTCCTTAAATAAAGAGTAAACTGAAGTCAGTAATTCAAAGACAACAGTCTACCCAGACATAAATGTTTAAACCCATATCCTGGTGGGCAGTTTAACTCAGAACCAGATTCTGTGTATTCTGAACAATATTCTTAATAATAAAATGAATAAATTTGAACATTTAAGCAAAACACTCATTGTCTGTGGAGACGTCAATATTGATTTTGCTAAAATCTCAAAACAAAGGAATGACTTTATTGATTTGGTGGCTACATTTAACTTAAAACCTTTAGTTAATTTCCCAACCAGAAATACAACACTCTGTGCAACCACAGTTGACCAAATTTTTACGAATGCTAGTCAGTTGTACAAAAGTCACTTCTGAATATGGGTTACAGTGATTGTAATGCTCAGTTAATATCAATAGATTTAGAAAACAGTATAAATCCAAACCTTAGAAAAACAAAATTTACCAGACAATTCAATGCTTCAAATGTAGACTATTTCTTGCAGATATTAAAAAGCGAAATGTGGCATGAAGTGCATGATACATCTGATACTAATGAAAAATTTGAAACTTTTCAAAAGATACTTAAGCATTATTTTGATATAGCTTTCCCACTTGTACAAATAAAAGAATCATTCTCAGGAAAATCAAATTTGTGAATTACTAAAGGAATTATAACATCTTGCGTGCACAAACGAAAATTACATGAAATTCTGCAAACAGCGACTGTCACTCCACAATTCAGTGACTATGTTAAAAAATATAAAGCCACATTGAATAAAGGTATAAAACAAGCAAAAGAGATGGCAAACGATAACTTCATCAAAAGTACCGAGAACAAAATTAAAGCCTCGTGGAAAGTAATACACAATGAAATAAAGCCCAATAAGAATGTAGATAATTTAGTACTGCAGAAGCACTCAAAATTAATAACAAACCCAAAGTTAATAGCAGAGACTTTTAATGATCACTGCATAAATCTTGCTGAAAATATTGTTTCACAAAAGAACTCCACAATGGGTACTTCAGTTAAAACAGAGTAAACATATGTGAAACAACAATATTCTTGTGCCCTACTGATTTCAAGGAAATCGTTTCAGTAATATCCAAATTTAAATCCAAGTACTCTTCAGGTATTGATAACATTCCTGATTTTTTGCTAAAGAAATGTTCTATCCTTATTGCACACCCGTTAGCAGACGTATGTAATAGCTCACTTGAACATGCAGTGTTTCCAGAAGCTTTAAAAACTGCTAAAGTAAAGCCACTATACAAAAAAGGAGATAAAACCGATTTACTAAATTACAGGCCAATTTCACTCTTATCCAGTTTCTCTAAGGTACTGGAAAAGATATTCTATAAAAGACTTATAGCATTTATAGAGATGAATGATTTAATATCTAAAACTCAGCATGATTTTCTAAGCAAAAGTCAACAGAAACTGCACTTTTTGATTTTGTAAACAGTGTAATAATTACTTTAGATAACAAAGACAAAATACTAGGTGCATTTTTCGACCTAACTAAAGCATTCGATATACTAAACCAAAATTTACTACTCCAAAAATTAGAGCGTATGGGTATTAGAGGGTATGCATTGGAATGGATCAAATCATATCTAAAGAACAGGAAGCAAATAGTATAAATTTCACATACAGAAAAAGATCGCATTAAAGAATACCGATCAGACACAAAATACATTAAGTTTGGTGTACCACAAGGTTCTATTTTGGGACCTATTCTTTTCTTATTGTTTGTACATGATTTACAGTAAAATGTTACAGCTAAAACAATAGTTCAATATGCGGATGACACAAATATATTAATTGAAAGCAATGCACTTGAAGAGCTACAAATCTTATGAAGCAGAATGTTCAATAATACATATTTCTAAATGGTTCAGCAATAATAATTTAATTGTAAACTTGGATAAGACACAATTAATTCATTTTCAGTTTTCTCAGAATAACTCTCCTGTACAATCACAATTAATATTGTGACTTTGTGGGTTCGTGAAATGATAAAACGAGGTTACAAAACCCAAAAACTACACTTTATTCTCCTCGAAATACACTATTCAACATCACAAAATTGCCAGAACCTCAAACTGTTTACTTCTCCTAACTCTACATTCAACTGTCTCTCTCTTCCGGTAACGATCGGCCATCATTTTTCATCGGCTTCGCGAACCCACCACCAGGTGACACTGCTCCCTCCTCAAGGCTGGTCGTCCCGAACAGCGCCTTCGTAGCGGGCCAGGCGATCCAGGTGTACCACCAACATCTTTCCATGGGGCACCTTCTGGATGCGGTAGACCACGTCGTTAATCCTCCTCACCACACGGTACTGTCCTTGCCATGGCTGCTGAAGCTTCGGGCAGCGTCCCTTGGTCCGGGTCCGGCGGTACAACCAGACCAGGTCACCTTGCTGGAACCCTTGGCTGTTGGCTTGCCTGTCGTCTCGGGTTTTCATGCGGTCGCTCGCCTTCTGGATGTTCTGGCGAGCCATCTCGTGCATGCCGTGGAGGTGGTCCATTAGGTTCCCCACATCCCTCAAGAGTGGCCCCAAGTCTGCGTCCGCCAGCTGCTCCCTCCTCAGGCCTGTGCTCTCCCAGCCATCCGCAGGCACTGCCGTGACTACTCGAACTGCTGCGGCACGCTCCTTCTCCTCCACTCTTGCGCATTGGCCGCACTCTTCTGGACAGGGTCTTCGGGACATAGTGTCCGTGTTACCGTGACTCTTCCCTCTGCGATGTTCCGAGGTGAAGTCGTACTCCTGCTGCCTCTGGACCCCACCTGCTGTCTGGCCTTCCGGTCGCGCCGTCACTATCACTTCGTTCCTCGCGGGGACAACCACGTCTTCGCTCAAGACGACCCTGCCAATTCCAAGGCGCTCTTCTGGTTGACGGAGTATAACCTCTTCTCCGTTGAGCCTCAGGACCTTCCTGCCGACGTCAACCGTCGCCTCGTGGCTCCTGAGGGCATCCAGTCCCAGAATCACCTCAGCCACCTTCGCGACGAACACCCACAGACGCACGGCACTCCGTCCCAAGTTTAGCTCCAGTAGGGCCTCCTTCTCCACAGGCATGGTGTCGCCCGATGCCGCCACAAGCTGGTATGGTCGGCTCGGTTTCCTCGTCGGCAAACCCTTCGCCACGTCAGGTCTGATGACGGTCACGGCTGCCCCAGTGTCCACCAGCACGCGGCACGGCTTTCCTCTTACCCAGACGTCCGCGATGAGGTTGTCATCCATCCGCCGGCTGACGACGCGCAGTGTCATTCGAGGGGATGGTGGTAATGGCGCCGACGTGCCCCTCTCCATGACGGCCCTTACTCGTTTTCCGGCTGCTCTTCCTGGTGTGGGCAGTCTCTCCGCAAGTGTCAGGGCTGTCCACACCCCAACACAGGCCACTAGGTGTTCGCCGGCGTCCCACAGCTGTTCTTCTGTCTCCGGCGTAGCGGACACTCCTCGTTCTCGACGTCGGGATAGATGCTACCTTGGCCGCCTCCATCCTTAATGCCGCTGTCAGCGCCTCGTGGATGGTTTTATAATCGCCGAGCATTAGGCGCTGACGAATCTCCGTGTCCCGTACCCCGTCGACAAAGTTGTAGGCGGCTTCCCGGGATAGGAACTCCAGTGGCAGGTCAACCAAGGCCTTGCTAGCTAGCTGCTCAATCGCTATGGCTAACTCCTGCAGCGTCTCCCCCGGCTGCTGTGACCTTGCCTTTAGTTGGCTGCGGTACGCTGTGGCTAAGCGGTGGTTCCCGAAACGATTCTCCAATGCCTCCCAGATGTCCTTGGGCGCCGCCGTCGTCTGCACCGCGTTTAGGATTTCCGCGGCCCGTCCCTGGAGGCTGGCTATTAACTGTGTGGCCTCCTCCTCCAGTGACCTCCTGTTGTGCTTGGCTACTGTGTCGAACTGGCGGCGGAAGACCTCGAATGTTGACGCGCCGTCATATTTCGGAGGTTTGACGCGCGCCGATGTTGTGTCGCGTCCCGGTGCGTCAGCCTTCAAGTCCTTCAGTCTCCTGCCGACGACGTCCTCCACCATGGCGTTCAGGGACTTGACGCTGCTGTCGGCCTTTCCCTCCAGGTTGTTTACGCGGTTCGCGAGGTCTTCGACGTCTTGAACCATGGCGTTCAGGGACTTGGCGTTATTTTCGGCCTTTTCCTCTAGGTCATTGAAGCGTTTCGCCAGGTCCTCGACGCGCTCGTCCACTTGGCCCATCCGCTTGCCCAGGTCCGTCACGTCATCCCTCACGTCGGCCAACTGTTCCTCAAATTTGGCGGCGAGAACCTCGTTCGCCTCCTTCATTTCCGTGGCCAGACTGTCGTTCGCTGCCTTCATTTCTGTGGTCAATTCGGTCTTTATTTCTTTCAACTCTGCGGCCAGGTTGTTATTTGCCGCTTCTGTTTTTGTTGTTAACTCGTTCATCTTCGCGGCCAAGTTGTTATTTGCCGCTTCCGACTTCGCTGTTAATTCGTTCATCTTCTGCAAAAGCATTTCCAATGCCGATTCCATGGCCATAATTTTCCGTGATGTTGTTATCCCGCTTCCTGACACCAGTTGTGACTTTGTGGGTTCGTGAAATGATAAAACGAGGTTACAAAACACAAAAACTAAACTTTATTCTCCTCGAAATACACTGTTCAACATTACAAAATTGCCAGAACCTCAAACTGTTTATTTTTCCTAACCCTACATTCAACTGTCTCTTTCTTCCGGTAACGATCGGCAATCATTTTTCATCGGCTTTGCGAGCCCACCACCAGGGTGACAATATGTAATTATCAAGTAATTAAGTATGTGAATACAACTAGATTTCTTGGTCTTTGGATACAGAGTAACCTAAAGTGGGAGACACATGTTGATCATCTAATTAAAAAACTGAGTACAATTTGTTATAATTTCAGACAACTGGTACACATAGTTAACAAAAACTCTCAGAAGCATGTATTCGGCGTGTGCTCACTCCATTTTAAAATATGCATAACATTATAGGGTAACTCACCATATTGTAAATCATTATCCATAATGCAAAAACGGATTCTAAGAATACTTGGAGGAAATAAATCAACATCCACGTGCAGACCACTATTTAAAAAATTTAAAATCTTACCTCTCCCATGTATTTTCATTTTTGAAATTTTAAAATTTACAAAGACAAATTTAATGAAAGGAAGTGGCCACTCTACCTTTAATGACACAGTTCATAATCATAATACTAGACAGAGAATGGACATTCATCTGAATAGAAGTAACACAAGAGGTCATCAAAACAGTATAATAAACCTAGGAATCACTGTGTTTAATAAACGGCCTATAGCCAATAAAACCACTTGCAATTTTTCAGCATTTAAAAAGTCAGTTTTGGCATACTTGCTAGACTACTGTTTTTATTCTGTTAGTGAATTTGTAGAAAGTTTATAATATTGTTACATTTCTGAATTAATTGTGTATATTATAAAATTCTTGAGATATCTTTATAAAACATTATTTTGTACAAACACTGACTTGTCCTTATTGGATGTGACTTGTTAATTTACAAGTATGGTTAATTGCACTGTAAATTCACAATTTGACTTGTCTTATATCATAGTACTCATGTACAATGTATGATTTACAAGATGAATAAATTATCTATCTATCTATCTATCTATCTATCTATCTATTGTGCCTAGTTTAGTAAGACAGTTTGTTAAATATAACAGGATTAGTGTTTACAGCTGTATTTTTCACTAACTGTAACAAATAGTTTCCGGAAGAATTTATAAGTAAGTGTTGTTTAGTTTCATTAATGGACTCCCTTTAAATTTAATTTAAATTCTTTTGTCTTTGTATCGCTCCACGCCATAGAGAGAAGACCAGACAACAGATACTAGTTGGAGAGAGGTTCAAAATGAAGGCAGTAGATTCTAAAACTAGTCGCTCGATAATATAAAAAAGGACATGAAAAATGTCAATAAACCAACTACAAAGATTTTTCCAATTAGTTTTCTATTTCTTTATAAAGTGTAAGAAGGTTTTCGCTCATGCCTGTTTATTCAGCCGAAAGATAGTAACCTTTTTCCCTGAATGCTAACTAAACCGAGTAAATGGCACTTATTACATTTTGTAATGTAATGTAAGTGTTGCACATTGTTAGGAAACTAATCACTTACACCAATTTCATTGCGGGCATACTCTTTAGGAGCAGAATATAGTAGAAAAAATTTATATAAAGGTGGAATTTGTATATATGTTAGAAATGATCTGATCCTTAAAGCGTTAGATTTATCCAGATTTTGTTATGTGAAAGATCTCGAACTCTGTGCAGTCTAGTTAACTGGAAGTCATTTGAACTTAGTCATAGAACCATTTATCGGTCTCCCTTAGGAAATTTTCAAATTTTTAAAAAGCAATTAGAATATGCTCTGAACTTTCTATTTAAAACAAAAAGAGAAATAATCACTTGTGATGACATAAATATGGGTTATCTAAAATCGAGTCTTCAAAGGGAACGGCTTAGTTTTTTATTTATCACATGACACATACAGTTAACTTTCTAACAAGAATCCAAAATAATTCAACCCCAGCTATTGAAATTAAATTTATAATTTCAGATATAACTAAATTTTGCTCTGTCTCATCAAAAACTAATGGACTATCAGATCATGATGCACAAATTCTAAGGATTGATCAGATAAATTTAAAACTGAATCCTAAATACACTTATATGAAATATAGGAAAATAGATGAAAATACTCTGAACCAATTTAGTAAAAACGTTAAACTTGAATATTGGAAACAAACTTATGAGATTAATGGAACCAACAATAAATATAATAGCTTTCTTCAATGCTCTAAAACTCACTTTGAATTTTGCTTTCCATCTAAGTATAAAAAAACATATTTAACTTCAAAAAAGGCAATTCCTGGATGACTTTTGAAATTAGAACTTCATGCAGACCTAAAAGAGAACTATATCAGCAAGTTAGAATCAGTAAATATTTGCCTTTAAAAAACTACTATAAATATATTGTAAAATTGTAAAGAAAGTAATAATAGCAGCTAGAGTATTGCATTATAATAAACTAATTCAGAACTCAGACAACAAAATAAAATCCATTTGGAATATAATAAAAAATGTGACACGTAAACACTCATCAGAAAATTGCCCAATAAAACTTAGTGTTGACAGTCATGAAATTACCAAACCTCTTGAATTTGCAGAATTGCTTAATAAATTCTTTTTGGATATAACAAAAAAATTAAATATTAATTATGGAAGCAAAGAAGCAGCACTAGAATTTCTGAGATAAAGTTTCACAGACTTTGTGCCTACATTTAAAGTGTTTAACTACAAATTCCGAAATAAATAAAATGATTGACTCTTTACAAGTGAAGAATTCTTCTGGTTTTGATGAAATAGCTACAAAAAACTTAAAATGTTTCTCCTCACAAAATAGTATATGAATCTATTATGCAATGAGTCTCTAAAAGCTAGAATTTTCCCTGACAATGAAATACACAATTATTAAACCTCTTTTCAAAACAGACGAATGCAATAAGTTTAGTTAATTGATGGAAATTAATCATTTCTTAACACTAGCCGTATATAGGCTAAGATCTTTGATAGATAGAGTCAACATAAATAATTCAGTGCCATGGCTGGATATGATTATGACATTAGCTTGTTATACTTTGTGATATTCAGCTCTATAATTTTCAGCTGTTTAGTTATTTAAATATGACATTTAATGCTATAACGTCTAATAGGTACTGTATGGCTTAGTCATTTCACATTTGACATAAATGCTAATGATGTAATCAAACAATTTAGATTTTGGGTCTGTATTCCTTGATTTAAGTGATTAGTTAGTGATTAATGCCCTTATGTCTTTTGGACATCTTCAGAACAAGTGAGTACTGGCTGCCAAAAACTGGAACAGTGCATTCTTCCTCCCTAATTGGAGAGAATATGAACTTAGGGATTAATGCCAACCACACTGAAGGAGTAGAGCTGGATCTTTGTCCTCTGTCTTTTTGTCACTATCCATCAAAAAGCCTTCACTGTAGAGTTTTCCTGTGTAGAAGTGTTGCTATAGTAGCTGCAGATTCAAGGAGATGTACGTTGGCCAGCCATAAAGCTTAGGTCAGGTGATATGTGCTGGCCAGAAAGTAAACATGACTGAGGCACTGATCAGTAAGCCAGGTAGTGAAGAGTGATGTGTTTGGATAGCAGTAAGTGTTAAAGAGTCATTTGATCATAGTGTCGCCCTGGCGGTAGACTCGCGAAGCCGAAGTCGAAGCCGGTGGAGATTCGGAAAACTTCGGAACCAATCGTTACCGGTAGCGACAGACAGTTGAATGTAGTTAGAGAGAAAATAAACAGTTTGGTTTGCTAGCAAATTGTGATCTGACGAATGTATTTGCTAGGAGAATAAAGTATAGTTTTTGTGTTTCGTAACCTCGTTTTATCATTTCACGAACCCACAAAGTCACAACTGGTGTCAGGAAGAGGGACAACATCACCGAAGATTATGGATATGGAATCGGCATTGGAAATGCTTTTGCAGAAGATGAACGAATTAACCGCGAAGTCGGAAGCGGCAAATAACAACTTGGCCGCGAAGATGAACGAGTTAACAACAAAAACAGAAGCGGCATATAACAACCTGGCCGCAGAGTTGAAAGAAATAAAGACCAAATTGACCACAGAAATGAAGGCAGCGCACGACAGTCTGGCCACGGAAATGAAGGAGGCGAACGAGGTCCTCGCCGCCAAATTTGAGGAACAGTTGGCCGACGTGAGGGGTGACGTGACGGAGCTGGGCAAGCGGATGGGACCTGGCGAACCGCTTCAATGATCTAGAGGAAAAGGCCGAAATAGCGCCAAGTCCTTGAACACCATGGTGGAGGACGTCGTCGGCAGGAAGCTGAAGGACTTGAAGGCTGACGCGCCGGGACGCGATAAACATCTGCGCGCGTCAAACCTCCCAAGTATGACGGCGCGTCAACGTTTGAAGTCTTCCGCCGCCAGTTCGACACAGTCTCCAGGAACAACAGATGGTCATCGGAGGAGGCCACACAGTTAATAGCCAGCCTCCAGGGACGGGACGCGGAAATCCTAAACGCGGTGCAGGCGACGGCGGCGCCCAAGGACATCTGGGAGGTCCTGGAGAATCGCTTCGGCAACCACCGCTTAGCCGCAGCATACCGCAGCCAGCTAAAGGCAAGGTCGCAGCAGCCGGGGGAGACGCTGCAGGAGTTCGCCATAGCGATCGAGCAGCTGGCTAGCAAGGCCTTGGTTGACCTGCCACTGGAGTTCGTATCCGGGTAGCCGCCTACAACTTTGTCGACGGGGTACGGGACACGGAGATTCGTCAGCGCCTAATGCTCGGCGATTATAAAACCATCCACGAGGCGCTGACAGCGGCATTAAGGATGGAGGGGGCCAAGGTAGCATCTATCCCGACGTCGAGAACGAGGAGTGTCCGCTACGCCGGAGACAGAAGACCAGCTGTGGGACGCCAGCGAACACCTAGTGGACTGTGTTGGGGGTGTGGACAGCCCGGACAACTGCGGAGAGACTGCCCACACCAGGAAGAGCAGCCGGAAAACGAGTAAGGACCGTCGTGGAGAGGGGCACGTCGGCGCCATTACCACCATCCCCTTGAGTGACAATCCGCGCCGTCATCCGGCGGATGGATGACAACCTCATCGCGGACGGCTGGGTAAGAGGAAAGCCGTGCCGCGTGCTGGTGGACACTGGGGCAGCCGTGACCGTCATCAGACCTGACGTGGCGAAGGGTTTGCCGACGAGGAAACCGAGCCGACCATACCAGCTTGTGGCGGCATCGGGCGACACCATGCCTGTGGAGAAGGAGGCCCTGCTGGAGCTGAACTCGGGACGGAGTGCCGTGCGTCCGTGGGTGTTCGACGCGAAGGTAGCTGAGGAGGTGATTCTGGGACTGGGTGCCCTCAGGAGCCACGAGGCGACGGTTGACGTCGGCAGGAAGGTCCTGAGGCTCAACGGAGAAGAGGTTATACTCCGTCAAACAGAAGAGCGCCTTAGAATTTCCAGGGTCGTCTTGAGCGAAGACGTGGTTGTCCCCGCGAGGAGCGTTGTGCTGGTGACGGCGCGACCGGAAGGCCAGACAGCACGTTGGGTCCAGAGGCAGCAGGAGTACGACTTCACCTCGGAACATCGCAGAGGGAAGTCACGGTAACGCGGACGCTATGTCCCGAAGACCCTGTCCGGAAGAGTGCGGCCAATGCACAAGAGTGGAGCGGAAGGAGCGTGCCGCAGCAGTTCGAGTACTCACGGCAGTGCCTGCGGATAGCTGCGATAGCGCAGGCCTGAGGAGCGAGCAGCTGGCGGACGCAGACTTGGAACCACTCTTGAGGGATATGGAGAACTTGGTGGACCACCTCCTCGACATGCACGAGATGGCTCGCCAGAACATCCAGAAGGCGAGCGACCGCATGAAAACCCGAGACGACAGGCAGGCCAACAGCCAAGGGTTCCAGCAAGGTGACCTGGTCTGGTTGTACCGCCCGACCCGGACCAAGGGACGCTGCCCGAAGCTTCAGCAGTCATGGCAAGGACCGTACCGTGTGGTGAGGAGGATTAACGACGTGGTCTACCGCATCCAGAAGGTGCCCCATGGAAAGATGTTGGTGGAACACCTGGATCGCCTGGCCCGCTACGAAGGCGCTGTTCGGGACGACCAGCCTTGAGGAGGGAGCAGTGTCGCCCTGGCGGTAGACTCGCGAAGCCGAAGCCGAAGCCGGTGGAGATTCGGTAAACTTCGGAACCAATCGTTACCGGTAGCAACAGACAGTTGAATGTAGTTAGAGAGAAAATAAACAGTTTTAGGTTAGCTAGCAAATTGTGATCTGACGAATGTATTTGCTAGGAGAATAAAGTGTAGTTTTTGTGTTTCGTAACCTCGTTTTATCATTTCACGAACCCACAAGGTCACAATAGTAATCAAGTGTTAAGTTGTTTCAGGTGCTGAATCCAAGTCTATGTGAACATTTGTGTATATTACATGTTATTTTACTTAGGTAAGCTTTGGGCTTTGTCTTAAAGAAAATTAATTCTTGTATAGTGTTGGAGCAGAGTTAAGATGTATGTCAGGTTTGTGTTACATTGCCACATTCATTCTTTAGACTTATTTTGGCAGTAGCATATAAATTCAAACAATATATCATGCCAGAAACTCTTGTACTGTGTATTTGACACATTCTGTATGTGAAAGAGACTCAGCACTGCCTACCTGATATGACCTGATCTAGAGGTCTATGTGGACAGTGGGCCAGTTACATGTGGCCCTTGAAGTGTATCATATTCATCATGACAGTACCTTGTACCCTGACCACTGGCATAGAGTACAGAAATGACGTCAGGCTGTTTTCCATCCTCATGATCACATTCAAATACATTTGTTTGGAAGGGTAGTAACAACTGCATGGCATTATAAAGCTGCTTTTCACTGCTTGTACCATACATGCTAACCCGACCACCAAGTGGAGAAATTATCTTGATGTACTCGAGGTAGATACTGCCCTTAGCAGTTTGATGTGTAATATGCTTTGTGCAACAAGCATTTCAGTTTCTATAACTGAGCAAGCATGGAGTTTCAGTTTCCTTAACCCTCTCGACTTTTATTTATGGATCCATTTGAATGGTGTGGCATGTAGTGAAAAACCTGCCATTTCTGTAATATGGAGTTAGCGAGGTTCTGAATTCAGAGTTGCTCTTGTTAAGATAGCTGTTTAGGTTCCTTTATAATGTTATCGCTTTTCCTGAATTAATTTAGAGTGATTGTTAGCTCTATGAGATGTTAATACCATTGTATGAGGGTCCACTGTTAGGTCCTCTGCCAAGATATAGAGATGGCACCACTCAGCCAGCTTGACAGATAGCACCATATAATTACCTAAAAATGAAATTAGAAACAGTGACGCAACAAACACTACACAACTATAATTATTCATTACAATACTTCATTCAACTTTAAAGAAAGTGATGGAAACTTCAAGAAATAAGATCGCAATTTCATAAACCTTTATTTATATTATCAATCAATTTCAATTTCGTGTTTCTCAAGATTCGTCACTAGAGAACTCTACAAACCTGCCAGTACTACTAAACTCTGAAAATGAAATTAATTTAGACAGAATCAATTGTCAATACTTCAAAATTCATTAAATGCTACTTTTTAAAATAAATACTTTTCCCCAAACCATTAAGGCTATTGGACTATTTCATTGTTTAAATAGTTTAACTTCCTATTTATGTCATGGCTAAATGATCAGAACTTATCTGCTGTGGCTGATTTATCAGTATGTTCATTCCTAATATTTAGAAAATGTTCTTTCATTCAGGTTTCGTTGACTACAAGGAAATTAAAAGAGATTGATAATGTAAATGAATGTTTACAAAGTTACGATCTTAAAATTACTTGAAATTTCCATAATCCTTAAAGATTAGTGAAGTTTTTGTTCTAAATAATTATAATTTTTGTTAGCAATAATTATTAATTATAAATAGTTAATTATTAAAAAAATAAATAATACTTTGCTTTGTTTCTGAATGACAGTCTTTTAAACAGGACAAGTGTAGAGCTTTCACAAAATTGAAGGAATTGGAAAAACAAGCAGTGATTAAATGGGACATACGAGCAGTATATAATCATATACTCTGATTTAATAAACATTTCTGTTTCCAGTTCTGTGTTCTCTAAACCAAACTAATACTTTCTACACTTTTTGGTTTTCTAACACATCACTGCATGATAAAATATCAAATACTGTCTCTACATATCCCGTAAATGTTTTAGCAGGACATTTAACACTGCAGATATTTGTATGAAAGCTGTATACATTTCAATTATTCTGTTACAGGATGTGGTGCTTCCTACAATAAAATCTCCAGGGTAAGTCTTGATTCTTTTCAATTGTAAGCCTTATGTTTACTCCAGTATTTTTGTTTTAGTACGTGTGTCATCAAGCTCTTGAACTAATACAAATAGATATACTGTGGAACTTGCTCTAAGCAAAATGGTATGGGACAAAATTAATTACCAGATTGAACATGTTTCTGTCTACAAAATACAACAGATTATATTTGTAATTATGTGTATATGAAACTATGTACTTCAACTGCTGTGGTGTAGACGTTCACTTATTTGCAGCTATTCTGTGCCATACAACCACTAACGTCATATAAGAACATGTGTGGTAACTTACATTGTGCAGTTCTTGTGGTGTTATTCCTATCTTTGATTGCTCTGTCCCTTGCTTTTTTGCTACTTGGAAGAAACTGTGGCTCGAATTTCTGATCGTATTTGGTTTTCTCTATGAATATTATTGCACTCAAAGTATGATTTAGGTCATAAAAATTAATTCCTTTTTTTATCTTGCTGAAGATAAATGCAATAAAAGTTTCCTAATAAGGTAAAATATTAGCACTATTTTATACTGCATTATTTCTCTGCATATTTTGAAAATTTCTAGTGCATCTTCGCATGCATATTTTCCAGATTATGTTATATTTTTTATTATTATTTTGTTTTTATTATTAATTTTTATGATCTTTTTATTGTTATGTATTATTCCTTATTATTTTATAGTTTTATATTTTTATATTTTCAAGGTTTTTATTTTAAGTGCAGTAAGAGATTCTTTAAGATGTAGGATTTTAGCACAATTTGATACTCCATTATTGCATATATTTCGGAACTCAGATTATGAATTTTAACAAACGGTGACCACAATGTCATTTCTAGAAACTGCAGCTATGGATTTTCCAAAGAATAAGAAATAATCATAAATAATAATCATTTGCGTATAAAGAATTTGTTTACAATACTGCTACATTTGGAATAGTAGCAATACATCCATCTATTAATAGTTGTCTGACAGATACATCCTATTTGCTGAAAATGCATACAAATGTCATGGATCTGGAGCAAGTATATCCATAGCTGAAAGTGCCATTCAGAAAATGGAGGACATCTTTAGCACGTATATGGACATGTACAAACATTTTATAAAGATCTAAATGGGAATTAAATTGTTCTGTCACACCAACCGTGTGTAGGATAGATTGTGTCAGATTGACAATTAATAGTGGTTGACTATAAAGCCTGGACTTAGGTTCTTACGTGTTGTATATTGTCATTAAGGAGTTGTCTGATATGTAAATGAGAATTTCTTAGTGGCTTACCGGGATAATCCGAGTCAGTTGGAGAATTAATGTCAGCTCAATTGTTAGAACCACTGACAGAGACTGGGAGATCCGTCTTCAGGTCTTGCCTATGGCATCACATTTTCAGTCTGACTCAGTCTGTCCAAATTCTCTTCTTTGATATCTTTATTTCATCCTTAAAGGAACAAGAATGTTATATGAGAACCTCCCAGTTCTGCCTGTTCAGGTAAACCAGTATTCAAAGCTTCCTTCAATCGTTAATCATAGGTGACAGCAAAGTCAAATGAGTGCAGTGTTTCATAACCCTTGAAGTACTATTGCTGTAATATCATAACCAAATCTTTGTATTGTATAGTTGATCACTTTGCTGCAGGCATTACCTGATAATAGAGTTGTTTACTTGCTCTCTTAATCACAAATTAGAGCAGAACAAAGGGTACTGTACTGGGCCATACACTTCTGGATTAATTTAAAAGGATAATTGTGGATAGATTCATCATTTGCAGCTCTTTTCCACTTATCTCTGAGTTTGTTATGTCACACATTTTAAAAATGATACTAAGTTCCACAACATTTCAGATTATATCCAGAAACAGTTCCTGTCAAGTCTCCATTGTTTTCTGGGGAAGTCCCAACAAGAGACCCACACTTCTGTAATGGAATCGATCGTCTTTGCTATGATTATCAAGAATGTGATGTTACATGTGATTTCCTAACCACACAGGACTACGTACAATGCGATCAACATGGTAAATGCAGTGATGGGACAGACACTTTTATAATATCTTTATATTTAAAACACAGTACTTTCAGTGATATGAGCAAAGCAACCCAGCAGTCTAGCACGTGTGAGGACGGCTTTAGGTCTGTATCGAATTTGAAAAAATATGACCTAGTTAATGCGGTTAAGAAACAATACCAATGTAAAGTTTGTGATGTGAGCTCTACTCAGTCGTCACATTTGAAAACCCATAATCTAGTTCCTGAAAGCAAGAAGCCACATGTATGTAAAGTTTGTAATAAGAGCTTTACTCAGTTGGCACATTTGAAAACACATCATTTAATTCATGAAGGTAAGAAGACACACAAATGTAAAGTTTGTGATAAGAGGTTTACTATCTTGTCAAATTTGAAAAGACATAATTTAATTCATAATGGTAAGAAGATACACCAATGTAAAGTTTGTAATAAGAGTTTTACCGACTTGTCAGCTTTGAAAAGACACTATGTCATGAAGGTAAGAAGCCGCACAAATGTAAAGTTTCTGATAAGAGGTTTACTATCTTGTCGGATTTGACAAGACATCATTTAATTCATGATGGTAACAATCCACACAAATGTAAAGTTTGTAATAAGAGCTTTACTCAGTTGTCACATTTGAAAACACATCATTTAATTCATGAAGGTAAGAATACACACAAATGTAATGTTTGTGATAAGGGGTTTACTATTTTGTCAAGTTTGAAAAGACATAATTTAATTCATGATGGTAAGAAGGTACCAATGTAAAGTTTGTAATAAGAGCTTTAGCGACTTGTCAGCTTTGAAAAGACACATTTTATATCGTGAAGGTAAGAAGCCGCACAAATGTAAAGCTTGTGATAGGAGATTTACTACCTTGTCGGATTTGAAAAGACATAATTTGATTCATTATGGTAAGAAGGACCACCAATGTAAAGTTTGTAATAAGAGCTTTACTCTGTTGTCACATTTGAAAAAACATCATTTAATTCATGAAGGTAAGCCACACAAATGTAAGGTTTGTGATAAGAGCTTTACTCGGTTGACACAACATTCGAAAACACATGTGTTAGTTCACGAAGGTAAGAAGACACACCAATGTACAGTTTGTGATAAGTGCTTTACCCGCTTGTCGCATTTGAAAAGACATAATTTAGTTCATGAGGGTAAGAAGTCACACATATGTTAAGGTTGTGATAAGAGCTTTAAGCAGTTGTCAAATTTGAAAAGACGTAACTTAGTTCATTAAGGTAAGAAGCGCACCGTTCTAAACATTGTGAAAAGAGCTTTAGTCAGTTGTAAAGTTTGAAATCGCATTGTTCAATTCATGAGTGTAATTGCACGAATGATGTGATACATATTACCTGTCAGGTTTCCAAACCCATTTATTTGATTTATGATGGTAAAAGGTGGAGATGAATAGAGAACGTTACCACACCACCACCTGCCTCGTTTCAAGGAAGCAGATTTTATTGAAAGGAAAGAGCTGGATTTGGTGTCAGCATTTTGTATAATGGTATTTATTATCTTCATTTTAGTAGTCGCAATATTTTGTTCCTTTTTAATAAATATCTCAATGTGTATATAGTAATTTTAATTACATAGTCAACAATTAAGTAAATCGTTGTAATTGTCATATACATGTCTGGCAATAAACATTTCAATTGAATCGGTTTCTAGCCGCAGATTAGCATAAGTAGCCACGCCTTTCACCAGCTCTAAAATGCGCTTACGTTATTCGTTGTATTCCAGACTTTCTTTATGTTGACAGCAAACTCACACAAGTGGTTTGCTTACTATGCACTTAATAGATTCTCCATAATCATTTTCATATTCGTTCAGGAAGGCGAGAGAAGTACAGGAGTTTTTTCTCCCAGCTAACACAAATGTTCCATATGAGCACTGTGAGAACATTTCTTTCCCCAGACATTCCTTTTTCTCAGTATGATACTGATCACATACTGCACTTCTGTTGAAAAGAGCACATTAGTTTTGCTAATGACAAACGATCGTAAGCAGTAGTTTATGACTCCTATTTGTTTTGCAAGTTGTAGCTCATGTTACTGATACAGTCTCTAGTTTGTCACCATGAGTTTCTCTCTGGTAAGGGGCAGCTCATAGTTGTGAAAGTAGCATCTTGTAAACATAGTTTAGTGGAAGCCACAGATTCCCTGGTTATAGCTGCTGCCACCTTGCAAATAATTCATATGTTCCATAAGTATAAAGCTGTAGATTTGACCTAAGGTCTACATGTTTCGTCGGTACCACTGTCAAAGTTGGCGAGCAAAACCCTGAATTAAAAACGCATTACAATGATATTAAATAAGGAGTTCATATAATACATGCATTGTGCGCTACGTGGCAATTTTAAGCATATGTTGAAGATTACAAGTATTCTAGGGTTATCCTAGTGCTAAACAAAAACAAATATTGCACAAAACAGAAATACTTGAAAGTGCTGTTCTTAGCTTTATTTTCGCAACAGCATTAAAGATACGCAATGATGAGAAAGAACTTCTAAAGATATATTGAACAACCAAAAGCATATGATTTATCGGATGCACCATAATCATTGAAAACGAAACAATGTTAATTCTGCAGTACAGACAAAAAGAACAGCAAAGCTGAATATGCAATTGGGAACTGCAACGCCTCTCTCTGAGAAAAAATGCCAAAATTATTTGTGATAACTACTTACTCAGGGAGAACAGAAGAATTAGCTGATGACTCTTGGTATCTGAACCTGAGGCAAATTATATTATCCGCTAAATTCGTATTATACTTTAGCTGATGTGTTTAATATTGTACGGAAAGCTGCCTACACAGTGTTTGTCTTTATTAACAGTGACAAAAGTGGCATAAAAGCCACCCAGTGATTTCAACATGCTCGGAGAAACTCAAATACTCGTACGGAGTTCTGATGCAGAAGAATTCCAGTTGCAGATAATCTCCTGCTTCCTTAGATCTACGTTGCTATAGCAACCAGGTAACTTATGTCCTGCTGGTACAAATCGCCACAAGACGTAATGACATTTTTACAGTTAGCAATAACCACAATGTTACATAATATATCTCTCACATTGCATCATGTCGTGAACAAACTAATGTTACACTTTCATTTTTGTACAAATTTACCTTTTCGCAATAACCTTAAATCAATTTATAAAGTTTAAAGCAATATGGCATATGCGCATATAGTTATATAAAGATCAGTTGGATATCATAGATATTTATAATATATAAAACCAAATTTTATTTAAATAAGGTTTTGTTACCCTGTTTTTAAATTTACTTTTTCTGGAAACTCCAATGTTAATAAAAACTCATGTGCCAGTCGCAACATTATGTTTGGTACCTCCAATGTAAAACTGGTCGCAATCTAAATAATTTAATTGATAAATAGCAGATTTTTTATATTTGGTAATTTTATCTTTTTAGAGATGAATGTAGCAAACTTAATATGATATTTATTTTGAGGAGCCAAAGTTACAACAATTTAATAATCATTTAAACTAATTAAATTACAATAATAATAACTATACGATATCATATTACAAATTAACTACATTTCTCTAAGAAAGGTAAAACTAAAAGTAAAGGATAACACAAGCTCTGGCATTTTCAATTTAATTGTTTTGCATTGTGTTGGTAATATGAACAAAGTAACAAACAAAAGACACAAATGCTAATCAGATCTGAGATGGATAAATATGAATGAAGATGGGCATGATGAATATGTATTTGCTTATGCATTAACGTACAATAATTCATTAATTTCTTTATTTTGTTTTATGTCCAACGTTAAGTTAAATAGGACAAATGATGAAGCAATGTACAAATGAGTCCATGGTCCCTAGTGCTTAGTTACCTGATATCGTTTACACTATTTTAACAGCTTTTTATGTATTTTCCGGAATTATATATTGAAATACTTTTGCTCTGGATATAATTTTGAAAAACTGTTCTAAACGATGCCCCATAAAAGTCAAAACAGAGTTACAAATTTCAAATTTGAATCATCAGTTTAATAAGACATCTGCCATCTGCTATACTAACAATGTCCAGTTTGAGTGTGAGATACTTAACCTTACTTTGTCATTTTCCCAATTTCTCCTTTATCTCTGTTCTCTGAGTCTTACTCGTTTTCGGGTTAAAGCACGGATTTAAACACAACGGACATTCCCAACTTTACAAGGTTGGACTTCTCTTCGAGACTCCGAGGAGAAAGCATCGAGATTCCGAGAGTTTCCTGAGCATCGAGAACTTCACAGCAAGCGAATTGCCATCATCGGGAGCGACCTTAGGGCAGCTCCCGGCAACACACAGCACTCAGGTGTCGTTTAAGGTGGACCCTGTTCCATGGAACAGGGGCCTTCGACTTATTGCCATCCCAGGACACTGTCCCTTACTGGCATTTTATGGGTGTTAAGTCACGGAGGGTGGTTTGATGGTTGATTCTTGTTTTTATGATTAGTAAGAGAAGGAAGATTAGTATGGAAATAATGAGCATGATAGGTTTATGGTATGCCTAGGAGGGTCCTTGTATGTTTGTAGGTAGCCCCGGGGTCTATATCATATTCCCCGAGACCCCTGATGAGATGATTGAACCTGGATGTTTGAAAGTTTAGAATATAGGTGGTGAGGTTTGGAAATGAAAGGTCATGGGGATGTTAATATTGGGGATGTACCATTCTGCACTTGTAGCTATTCTGAGGTAGCGGTTTTGCAGCACCTGCAGTTTGTTTAGATGTGATGGTGCTGCAGAACCCCACAATTGACAGGCATAAGCAATAGCCGGTCTCATTATTTGTTGGTAGATTAATCATTTATTTCTGAGGCTCATTGGGGATTTTTTATTATAGAGTGGGTATAACATGCCCATCCGTTTTGTAATTATGGAGACCACTGAAAGGATGTGGTCCTTCCAAGTCAGACGCATGTTAAGCATTACTCCAAAGTATTGGGCCTGATTCCTCCAGGGAATATTTTCTCCTGCCAGTTGTAGTTGTGGGATGTCTTGGATTTTGCGACGGGTGAACGTAACGGCATGGAAATTTGCAGCGTTTACACGTAGTCGCTATGTAAGGAACCAGGCGGATATCATGTTGGCATAACGCTGTAGACGTTGCACAGCCATGAAGTGCTGGCGTGATGTCGTGGTGATGGCTGTATCATCAGCAAATAGGTAAAGGTTGCAGCCCCAGATAGTGGCGATGGTGTTGATATACGTTAAGATAAGCAGGGGGCAAGCACACTACCTTGTGGTGCCCCTGCATTGATGAGGTAAGTTTGGGAGACAATGTCATCTCTGACAACAGAAAATGTGCGACGAGTAAGGTAATGATTAACAAGAATGGATGATGTAAGGGGGGGAAATCTTATCTTAGTAGGTGATAGACGAGGCCTTGATGCCAGACAGAGTCAAAGGCCTTTGAGATATCCGGGAAGAGGGCTGCAACGTATTGCCGATTGTTGAAAGCACGGGTCACTCCACCTAACAGACGTAAGAGTTGGTGCGAAGTAGAGTGGCTCCGGCGAAAGCCAAATTGCTCTGGACGAAGAATATGTAGTTCATCTAAGATATTTTGGAGGCGATTTTGGAGCAACTTCTCAAATTTTTGCTAATAGCTGGTAGTAGACTAATGGGACGATGATTTTCTATATTTTTGGAGTCCTTGCCCGTTTTGGGAATGGTAATCAATTTTGCATGTCTCCATTATTTAGGAAAATATGAGAGAAGGAGTAGGCTGTTGAATTGATGAACTATCTAGATAATCCAGTTCTGTGGAAGTGCCTTAAAGGCGGCGTATGGTATTGAGTAGAAGCGAGCTGCCTTGAAGGGTCGGACTGATGCAATATGTCATTTGCCTCAGCAGTATTGGTGGGGTTCACCTCTTCTGTGGTATAACGAGAGGCAAGAAAGTGCTCTACCACTTCTTCAATTTTGGCGTCCTGTTGCTTATCAGGGGATTCTGCCGGGTGGAAAGTAGCAGCTAGGTGTTCGGCTAGGAATTCTACTGTTTCTCTGGAAGACTGTGCTACCCGCTGGTCATCAGTAAGTGGCGGATCTGAGGTGTGTATTCGAAGCATAGCCTTAGACATCCTCCAGAGAGAGACATCCGTGGTGTCGAGAGTACACAACTTGCGCTCCCATTCTTCGTTGAAGTGGTCTGAGAGCTCCAACTTCACTGCAGCCTGTAGGCAGCAGCAGCACCAGCCTTGTGGTCGTTAAAGGAATGCCCTCCTCCGCAGAGGAGGGTCCTTCGACTCTTGCCATACCAGGAATAGGTCCCTTACTGGCATTGTGATGGTTTGGTTTAAGAAATGATGGTGGGTGAATGGTGGTAATTTTGTTAAGAATGTGAATAGTTGTTTAAGGTAAAGATGGAGTAAGGGTAGCAAGATAAGGAGGTGTGGAATTTATGGGGGTCCTAATACAAGTCTGGGTCTCTTGTATGTCTCACCTGGGTCGAAATCATACTCTCCAAGTCCACGGATCAGGTTGTTGAAGCTGTTTGGGAGGTTCGAGTAGAAACTGTGGGACAAGTGTAGGATATAGTCAGTGACTTTTGGGAAGGATAGGTCTGCATGAATGTTTGCATTCGGCATGTACCAGTCGGCTGCGACTGCAGACCGAAGGTAACGGTTTTGGAGGACTTGGAGTTTAGAAAGATGCGTTTTGGCAGCAGCATCCCAGACTTGGCAGGCGTAGGTGAAAATCTGCCTTAACACTTGTTTATATAGCAGCAGTTTATTCCCAAGAGCCATAGGTGACTTAGGGTTGTAGAGTGGATTCAACATGACCATCCTTCTACTAACTTTGTTAGTCACATCTGTTATGTGGTCTTTCCATATAAGGCGCATGTCCAGAAGCACGCCGAGGTATGTTGCCTGCGTACACCAGGGTACATTGAAATCACCTAGATGTAGGGTAGGTACATCTTATAGTGCTCGCCATGTGAATGTGACGGCCTGGGACTTAGTGGCATTGAGTTTCAACCGCCAAGTCGCAAACCAGGCATGCAGCATATCCGCGAATATCTGTGACAGTTGCACTGCGACATGATGACGCTTTGATGCTTTTGTTATGGCAGTATCGTCGGCAAATAGGTAGAGGTTGCAGCCTCTCAGGATTGGAAGTGTGTTTATATATGTAAGGAAAAGCAGGGGCCCAAGGACACTGCCTTAAGGTACTCCTGCATTTATGGAGTAGGGTTGAGTTAGGATGTCGTCTTTTGCGAGGACAAATGAGCGGTTTTGAAGGTATTGGTGTATGATGTGTATGAAGTAGGATGTGATGTTTTATTGAACGAGGCGACGTAGGAGGCCTTCGTGCCAGACAGAATCGAAGACTTGGGATATGTCTAGAAGGAGGGCTGCAACGCAATGCCGATTATTGAACCCTTTAACCACTTCGTCCACTAGGCGAAGGAGCTGATGTGTAGTTGAATGTTGTCTCCTGAAACCAAATAGCTCCAGACGTAAGACGTGATGTTGGTCCAGAATGGTTTGGAGGCGCTTTTGCACTACTTTTTCAAGCTACTTGTTGATGGATGGCAGCAGACTGATAGGCCTATGACTTGTAAGGTGTTTAGCGTCTTTTCCAGGCTTTGGAAGAGTTATTAATCTAGCATGTTTCCATGCCACTGGAAAATAGGCCAATAGCAGCAAGCTGTGGAAAAGATGCACTAGGAGTTTTATCCAGGTTTGCGGCAGCTCTTTAAAGGAACCATATGGTAAGTTATCGGCTCCCGCTGCCTTAAAGGGCCTTACAGAGGTGATAATGTTCCTGAGCTCAGGCGAGGATGTTAGGTTGACCTCATGCACTATGTGAGGAACACTAATGAAACGGTGGACTTCTGAAATGATTTCATCCGTCAATCCGCCATCAATTGATTCTGCCGGTTGGAAAGTGGAGTTTAGATGTTCGGCCATTAGCTCGACCATATCCCTTGCAGAAGAAGCTACTCTGTTGCCGTCAATTAGTGGCTGGTGTGAAACAGGAATTTTAAGGAGTGTTTTAGTCATTCTCCAGGAGGAGGTATTTACAGGATCAAGCGTACATAGCTTCTGCTCCCATTCTTCGTTGCTTAATTCTTTCATCTCAAATCTCAGTAAGTGTTGTAGCCGATTCCACTCACACCTGTGAAGAGGGTCACGCGTTTGCTGTAATCGGCACCGAGTTTTTTTTGTCAGCAATGAGTTTCGCAGTTTAGGCGGAAGAGGTTTTTGAGCAGTGAAGTTGGCTCTTCTGGTTGGGACAGTTAGCTCCATAGCTAAGGCCATGGTGGTGATCTTGGTGATCTTGGGCGCTGGCCATTTTTATTTAGGTGCATCTCCACCCGTGCTTCTTGCCACACAGAGCATTTTGCGTAACGGCAAGGATGATCACCGCCGCAATTATGGCAGGTGGGCTTTGAATTTTGAAGACCCACTTTCTGGCAGTCTGCCCGTTTATGTCTTGGTTCTCCACAAAAGGAGCATACAGTCTCAAGACGGCAACCTACAGCAATATGGGTGAACTGCTGGCAGTTTGTACATTGAAGGGGTCTGGCTGGTGGACGGTAGGATTCGACGCGGGTAACAGCATTGAGGATCCTTGTCTCCTTGTAAATATTTTGGTGGTTGTCTTCCTTCTTAAGGGCAACTCTCAAGTGGGGCAGCAGCTGTGGTGTTGGGCTGCGGTTGGAGCGTAGTTGTCCAAATCTCTCAATTATATACAACTGCTCCTTAAGATATGACATAACGTCAGCCTCCGTGATATATATTGGGAGGTCTTTTAACGTCACGTAGAGCAGCTTTTCCTCTGGCAGAAGTGTTGTCAGAAACTGGACGTTGCTATCAGTGAGCACTTTGCGGAGCGCACGATGGTAATCAGGTGACTCCAGTAAAAAGGCTACTGAGCCGCTCATGTTCCGGACTGTGTACTTAATAGTCTGATGGATGGTGCTTAAGTAGGATGTTAAATTACTTGCGTTCATTGGGTCTCTCAAGAATATTGAAGTTCCTGCATGGAACGGGCTACTGGAGCGTTTGGCGATGGAGTTCCCATTGGAGTAGCAGAAGAACTTGTAGATACTGGCGAGGGTGTAGGATCTGGACATTTCCTCTTGTTGTTTTGGGACTGAGGTGCCGATACTACATCCTGGGCCGTCATGAGCCCTTGGTACCTGTTTGTTGTGTGCAATGGTTCAGGTTGTAGGGCATGCTTATGTGCTTTAGCCCTAGGTTTAGCGGACTGCACCTTCCACTGTTGCGTGGCAGCCTGCTGTCTTGCATTTTGCAGCAAGTATATTGATATGGCCTCAACCCTTGCGGGATGCGCGGAGTAAAGGCCGAAGGCACCCATGGTAACTTCCTGGTTAGCCTTCTCCAATGATCTGGAGATTTGCTGGTCTGCAGTTCCAGGAATGTCAACCTTGCCTTCTTCTCTAGCGATAGCGTTCGCTCATCGCCTCGGCTCAAATGCATATGAGGTTCAAATATCAGTGACTCATGCATGAAATCACGAAAGTCCCCTCCTTGAGTATAGTACTGCAAAGAATTCATTTCTTGCGATGCCGCAGTGTTATTTTCTGGCTCTGCCATCTGGTGATCCTGTATTTCAGGAGCTGGGTTTGTCTTAGCTGCTTCCATGTTATGATGTAAGAGCGATCAATTCAGCCAATTACGGAGCACAATATAACTACCAATAGGAAGGTAGTATTTGGGAGGCAGGGGAAGAATACAAGGTTGTGACTGAGAACAAGGGCTAAGCCCTTGCAAATCTAATAGAATAGATGAAAGGAGAAAATTGAAGAATGATAGAGCAAGTGAGGGGCGCTAAGAAGCCCGAATTACGGACGGCCAACCCCTAAAGGGCGCCTAAAAACCAGTCACGAGGACTGTTGGCTGCGACCTTGTAATTCTACCCGTTCACTTTGCAGGATTACGTAGCTCTTGCAGGCCCTGATCCCTTCTTCCCGCCTCCAAGAGTCTGGCGGGGCTCTTCGTTTCTTCTACGATGCACGCAAGCTTAATGATGCGCGTAAGCTGCAGCTAGCTGATGGCGTTGATACTTCCTGCGAGGAACGCTGGTAGCTAAGGGCCAAGCCCTGAAAAGCATTTTCGCTTCGCGACAACAGCAGCAACAGAGGACAGTCTCGTGTACGCGTCGTTGGAAAGTAGAACCGCCTTTTAGGCGGTGCTTTCCTGACTATTACCGTGCCAGGACTAGGTCCTTTGCTGGTAGAAAAATGGTTATAATAGAAGGATTGTGGTTAAGCGTTGGGATTGTTTTAGTGGGTATATACTATAGAAGTGGGTACAGTTGTAATGAAGAATGGAAATTTGAAAGATTTGCAAGAATGTTTAAGTTTTAGTTGCCGTGGACAAGTCTAGGTCTTTTGTAGCTTTCGCCAGGGTATATGTCATACTCTCCAAGACCTCGAATGAGAGAATTGAAGCTGTGCAGGAGAGAGTCAAAGAACTTTTGGGAGAGAGAGTGGATGTAGTCCTGGAGAGTGGGGATGGATGTGTCACAACGAATATGGGTATTGGGAATGTACAAACCAGTATTAACTGATATTCTGAGGAAGCGACTTTGGAGTACCTGGAGCCTATTGAGGTGTGTAGGAGCAGCAATGCCCCATATCTGGCATGCATAAGTGATAAAAAAATAAAAAAATAATTAAAAAATAAATAAAATCTGCATGAACTATGCCCTGGTGCCTTGAGTCTATACCAGGACATAAGTTCCACAGTTACATCTCTTTATTGTTATTACATTTCTTTAGATTGGAACATTATTACATTTCGCAGATTACCTATATCTAAACTAACTACTCCTAACCTACTAAGCTATCTAACCTATAGCAGCCGGTTTCCCAGCTGCTTTACATATATCTTTAATCTATATCCAAGGCTGGCAGTTCTACTCTATTATAAAACATTCTGACTAGTTAAATTAACAATACACGTGGATGAAAACCTGTTTACTGCCAGCACTTTCTACCAATCTGCTATCTATCAATTTAATTTCAACAATTGTTGTCTCTAGCTATCTTCGCTATCAGATGAGCTCCGTGTGATGATCTGTTGTGGCTGTCCCCTTCTCCTCTCAGGCCATTCTTGACGTCCTGTTGTGGTCCGAAGTTGCCTACGTCTATTCATGAATTGGTCACCCTATTCTGGCCTGAGATCTGCGCCATTTCTATCCTCTTCTTCGACGTGGGTACTTATTTCTTGTTGCCTTATTCTTTGTGACCTTCTTGGTGATTCGTCCTGGTTTTGGTGTTGCTGCTGATGTATTGCGTCCGTTATTTGCATTTCCGCTGATCTTCTGTACTCCTCCATGACTATTTTCGATATCTTTGCCACCATTCTGTTCACTATACACAAATCCTCGTGACTTCTTACGATGTGCCAAACTGCTTTTCCTGCTAGCATTGCGCGTTCCTCTTGTACCTCATCGTTGTATTTCGTACATTCAAGGATCACATGTTCGGGGTTGCCTACTATATCACATGTATTACATTTATCACTTTCCTTGCTTCGAATCTTCGCAAAATATGTATCAAATGGGCCGTGTCCTGTAATATATTAATGCTCTCCTTAGGTGGTGATACGGTTAATCTTAATCTCTCTCTTATGCTGGGGAATAGATCATATACTCTTCTACCTTTCTCCGCTTGATTCCATTCTTTTTGCCATTTGTCTATTAAAATTTTTCTTGCCTCTCTCCTTGTATTGCACGGTCTTCCTAAAATTTTGATGACCTGTTCTTGGTCTTATTTTTTCATCCAATACATTGTTGCCCGCAATTTCACCGTTAAGTCGATCGGCCATATGGCTAGAATCACTAGTAAGGCCATCGTTGGAACTGTTTTAATTAATCCCATACACCTTTTTAAAGTTTGTCGTTGAGTACTCCTCAGTCGTTGTACATTTTTCACTAGGCTAGCTCTATGCGCCCAAACACTAGATCCATATCCTATTCTTCCTGTTAGTATAGCTGTGTGATATGTCCTTGTTGCTGCTAGTGGGATTTTATATTTATATTGAGCCATCGTTGCTAGCTTCATTATCGTTTTTCCGGCCTTGTCTCTGACTTTCTCTATATGCTTATCAAAGTGTAATTTCTCATCCACGTTTATTCCCAAATACTTAAAAACACTTTCTCGTCGTATATTGGTACCATTTACTTTAATGAGGGGATTTCTTTCTAATTTTCCTTTTAATAGCATATAAGCAGATTTATGAGGTGCTATTTGTAATTTTACTTCATTACACCATTCTTCTAACAAAGTCACTACACTTCGATCTTTTCTTTCAATTTCCCTTCTATTATTTGCCTCGATCGTAATCATAAGGTCGTCGGCGTAGGCTATAACATCGAAGGTATCCTCATGTTGTGCAATCCTTTCCAGTATTGGTTCCGTCATAATGTCCCAAAACAAAGGGCCTAATATTGATCCTTGTGGACATTTGCTTATTTCTTTTGTTACCATGTCATTCTCTCCTTTTAAATATAGTCTCCGATCTCTACAATAATCTAATAAACTATTATATATGCACCTTGGATAATTATTTTCTCTCATGATTTTAAAAAGTTCTGGCCACCATAAATTGTCAAAAGCACCAGATATGTCAAAGAACATGGACACCACATATTTACTGGAACTTATAGAAACATTTTTAATTGCACAGTTTATTGCATCCTCTGTAGATTTACCCTTTCTAAACCCGAATTGTTTTTCTGTTTCTCCAATCATTAGTCTATATTCAGTTATTCTCTTCAGCAACAACTTTTCTTGTAGTTTGCCTAAAGTATTTAACAGACAAATCGGTCTATAGGATTTTGCATCTGTAGCTTCCTTATCTTTGGATTTTCTCAGGATTACGACATTGGCCTCCTTCCAGATATATGGAATTCTTCCTTCCACTAGACATTGATTTATGAGCCTACACATATGCATCGATATAAGAGGTTCTAACTGCTGCAACACTTCAGATTGAATACTATCTGGTACCGGGGCTTTGCCTATCCTTAGCTCCTTAATTGCTATTTTTACCTCTTGTATATCGAAAGGATATACTACCCTGTCGTTTAAGTAATATTGATTCATCTGTTGTTTTTTAATTCGATGTATAACTTCATCATTCTCGACCCTTTCGTCTGGTAGTAATCTTTCTAGTAAGAGGTGTGCAGATTCTTTCCAATTTTTAGTAAAGTGTCCATTTCCTTTACTTATAGTTGACAGAACTTCGGGAGCCGCAATCTTTTCCATAACTAATTTATACGGAACACCCCATACATTTTCATTTAGAGTTTCTTCTACCATCGTATCCCATGATTTCATCCTAGTATCTTGTAGTTTCTGTTTTTATCTATCTTTCAGCTGTTGATATCTTAAAAGATTAAAATTCCTTTCATTTGCTGTTTTACTTTTTTGGTAGACCTTCCGTGCCTTTCTCGCCTTCCTTCTAAGGTCCTGTAGTTGATCGGTCCAAATTACTGCTTCTTGCATCCTACACTTGTTTTTGGCTAGACCTTCGTGCATGGCATACTGTATCCTTTCTGTTAACATTTTGGCCTGGGCATCAATGTTCAGGTGCTGTATTTCCACTGGTATAATAAAATTTTCTCTAACTTTGCACCAGTTTACATTTTTAATCTTGTATAATTCTCTGCCTCTCCTAATTTGTGTATCATATCGCCCTTCATAATCTATGTCAAAGTATATCAGATTATGATCACTAGAGATTATTTGCTGTGCTACAATCCATTTCCGTATTTTATTATAAATATAACCTTTGGCTAATGTAAGATCAATATTTTCGTAAGCATCCGCACGATCATAAATGTGTAAGGATTATTCGGTTGATTTACAATCTGCATATTATACGTTGTAATCATTTCTTCCATTTTTAATCCTTTTAAATCTGGATTTTTGCTGAACCACAATTTTGACTTCGCATTAGCATCCATTGTATATATTATAGTTGCATCCAAATATGCTTGCAAAATCTCCTCTGTCTTACTGATGTGTACTTCTATATCATCCATAAATTGGTAATAGTGGTTACTAAGTATGAAGTCTATACCCTTAGTTTGTATCTGTACACAGTTTACATGTTCGTCACAAAATTGAGATATTTTGGTTGCTTGTATGTTTTTATTGTTAATCAAAATCATTGCTTGGGGATTTTCCCCCTCATATATCTTACGTGCAGTTGCAGCCATGTGTAACGGTTTTCCCCTCAGTGTATATGGTTCTTGAATACAGACAATATCCAGAGCCATTTCGTTTACAATTTTCCTCAATTCTATCATTACAGTCTTTCATCGTTGTGCATTTATCTGTGCTATTCTTATATTATGTACTCCTACCATTTCACTAATTCTTGTACTAGCCATTTAAGTAGATATATTTATTTGTTGTCCATAATCTGTTCGAGGTATAAGCCTCTCAAAATGTATCCTATACAACGAGCATTCCTTTCCACGTTTACAGGGGGCTTCTCCTTTAAGCTTACGATCTGGGTATCTTTGTTTTAAAAACTTCCTCCTTTCTGCACAGGGGATACATATTGCTGGTTGATTCTTTTTATCACATTCA
The DNA here is from genome assembly GCA_030765055.1 of Mantis religiosa. Classification (NCBI taxonomy): domain Eukaryota; kingdom Metazoa; phylum Arthropoda; class Insecta; order Mantodea; family Mantidae; genus Mantis; species Mantis religiosa. The sequence goes on from JAUKNK010000061.1 coordinate 1,041,377, forward strand.
TTTTTTGTTGTGATCCTCTTCACCGCAGTGAGCACAAACAACCTTATCTTTTGTACAGTATTTTGCCACATGACCAAAGTTCTGGCATTTCATGCATGTTGGAACAACTACATAATCTTTTGCATTTACTGCTTGAAAGCCAAGGTAAATTTTCTCTTTTTTAAGAATTAGCCTCCGGACGTATAGTGAAACATCCATAACATGGTGAACCGTATTAGCATTTCTTGGACCAGTTTTGAACCTCATGTTTACTTGTTGATTGAATTTTTCCCATGACATCTCCTCCTCAAAGTTTTGGTGATACATGTTTTCTTTGATTGTTTCCTCTTTTTCGTTTGATATTACATCATACAGAATTATTAGCGGGTTCCTCTTTTATTGGTAATTCCACTTTTAATTTCATTTTCTTCAAACCTTCATGATTTAGCAGCTTTTCAGCGTCTTCAGTAGTTTCTGTTTCCAGAATAACATTTCTTTCTGTTCTTTTAATATTGCATATTTTAACCTTATCTTTTGTTGGTATGACAGTTGTAGTTACTATATCTTGTACTACTTTAGTATCTTTTACTTCAGTTGACACAAATATCGTACATTTTTGTTTCTGCAGAACACGTTCAACTTTGACTGTATTATTGTCAACATTTCTAGTAGTTATATCGGCATAAGACATCATTGGTACTTATTTCTTTTCATCTTTGTATACTTGCAACTTTGATTTAAGATGAGTATTTTCTAATCGTACAGCATCATTTACCTTAGTAATTTCTCCAAGCAAGTTAAACAGTTTAGCTCGGTTACCTACAGTAATTGACTTGTCGGAAGCCACTACGAGGCTATTTCAGAAATAATATCTGTTATTGATTTAATCAGTTTTTCACTTTCACTAGATGTATCATTTTCATTTTCACTAGTATTTACTTTGGAATCACCTTTGTCTTTGCGACTCATTTGGGTCGGAGATCTTGATAGAGAGCTCCTTGGCCGAAATGGATCTCCTGTCTCACCTCTGTCCTTGGACATTTAGCTCCTCTCCGCCAGCGGCGAAACCAAGGGATTCTACCGCTGCCCAGGGCGGACGACGTGGACATGGGAGCTCCTCCAAGTGCACTTTAATTTTTTTGAACCTCGACAGCGACACCGCTACGCCGAGGTCCAAAATCTCTAAGGCAGGACAAACACTCTTTTCGCACTTGGGGTCCCGCCCCATGCATAAGTGATAGCAGGATGGAGGACTTGCTTGTAGAGCAGTAGTTTGTTGGGAATGGACATGCAGGAATTTCTATGATAGAGAAGATAAAGTAGAGCCATCCTACGGGAGATCTTGCTGTACACTTTTTCTATGTGCGGTTTCCAGGTGCGTTTGCTGTCTAGGGAAACACCAAGATAGTTGGCCTGGTTTTTCTAGTGAACAGAGCCGCCGGCAATGAGTAGTTCTGGGACATAATCTTCCCTTCGTCTGGTGAAGGTGATGGCTTGAGATTTAGTGGGACTAACACTGAGTCGCCAGGTGTTGCACCAGGTTGTTAATTGGTCCGCGTAATTTTGTAGTCTTCGTACAGCTAGTTCATGTCGTTTGGAGGCGGTGGCAATTGCTTCATTCCTCTTCGAGACATCGGAGAGACAACACCTACAAGAGAGCACCGTAGCCAGGCCAAAGCAGCCCTTTTCAGGGCTTGGCTCTTGCCTACCAGCGTTCCTTTCGGGAAGAATCAATGTTGTGAGCTTGCTGCAGCGCAGGGACATCATTGTGCCTGCGAGACTTCAAGAAGAAGCCACAGCACGCACAGCACAGCACACAGGAAAGTGATTGGGTAGAATTGCAAGGCTGCAGCCAGCAGTTGCTCAGATTGGTTTTCAGGCGCCCTTTGGGTAGGCCCTCTGCAATTCGAGCTGTTCAGCGCCCTAACCTTGCTCTTTTCTCTTTCCTATTCTTTTCTTATTTCCTCTATTTCTATCGCGCATTAGGGCTGCTTGCTCTAACTGCTCATTGGCCCATACCTTCCTTCTATTGGCTGTTGCACTGAGCCCAGTGATTGGCCCCATCCTACAAGATGGAATCAGAAGCCACAGTTGAAGCTATGGATGACCAGCACATAACACCAGAGTCATCTGATGACCAACAATTTCTAAGGTATTATGTGGAAGGAGGCGACCTTCGTAAATACCTGAATCAACCATTAATCGTCAGCCCCCATATGCCTCTGTCTAGAGATGATGAAAGGACTCTAATCCTAGAAAAAAGAGCCAGGCTAATGTTTCTTGATTTGGCAGGTCAACATATCTTCAACAATACAACAAATGCAGAACCAGCTATTACTGGAAATGCCCTCCGCCACTAGTCTGCGCACCGTGCCAGGGTTGAAGCAATTCCTGAATACTTGCTTCAAAATGAGAAGCTTAAAGCCAATCTAATAAGATGGGAAGTACCCCCAACAAAAGCAAGTGGTAAAGCACAAAAGCATGTCCTTCAGTCGGAGGCTTTACCCACCTCTAATAAGTTTCAAAGATTACCTATGGTGCCAGATGATGAGATTTCACAGGCGATAAAATAACAAAAGGAGATGTTCAGGGCAGGAGACTTCTTCCCAAGCCGTAACAATGGCCCCTTCATCAGCAGTGCCATCCACTTCTGCTGCCACGCCAATTGCTCCTGCAGCTCCCTCTGCTAAAGCCACCCCCATCTACCTCAGAAACCCGAATAAAGCACGGGATCTCATAAATGTCATCAATTCTACACAACCAAACTTGAAGTTCTCCATCCGGAACATGAGTGGCACAATTGCTTTCCTGCCAGATTTCCCGGATGATCACCGAGCTCTTCGAAAGTTATTTACTGATAGGAAAATACAATACCTCACCACCTTGCTCCCTGAGGAAAAGTTACTGTATGTTACGCTTAAAGACCTGCCGATGTATATAACTGAAGAAGAAGTCCTCGAAGAACTAAAGCTCAAGCAATATCCTGTTGAAAGGGTTGGACAGTTGCGGTCAAACAGCAGAGCCTCTCACGAACTGCTCCCTCATTTCCGTGTTGCCTTACGTAAAGAGGGCAACTACCAATCAATCTATAAAGAGACAAGGATGTCCAACGCATCTATTCGTGTTGAGTCATACCGCCCACCTGTAAGACCACTGCAATGCACAAACTGCCAGCAATTTATGCACAGTGCAGCGGGATGTAAATTGGAACCTGCGTGCTCATGGAACCTGCGTGCTCATATTGTGGTGAGGCAGGTCACAGAAGAGCAGATTGTCCGAGACTGGGAGTAACTGGATCTAAGGCCACCTGTTACAACTGTGGTGGTGATCACTCATGCCGGTATGCCAAATGCCCTGCTTGCCAAGAGGCAAGGTTTCAGACGCACTTGAACGAAAATGACCAACGTTCAAGGCACGATGCAGCTCCAAAGATACCAAATCCCATGGGCCTCCCCAAGGAAGCTTTTAAAGCTACCCGCTATCCTGGGCTACCACCACCAATAAGGATACCGCATAAGAGTTATGCAGCTGCCCTTCAAAGTAGAGCAGACACCAACCCACCTGAGATTGAAAAGACAACTTCAACAGTGAAGGAACTGGCAACTGCTAACAAACCCCAGCAACCGGCAACTTACCCAGGGAAAACAGGTCCCCCAATGCAACAGAGGAAGTTAACAAATGTTACAACACGTAGCACTACCTCTAGGAATATGGAATCTACCTATCCCAATGCTGCACCTGTATCTGGGACAAGGCAACCAGCTCAACCACGGCTGCCAACATCCACCGCTCCGTCACAATCACTGCACTTTTCTGCTATCCCTGACGCCCAATTTCTAAAGCTCATGGATAGAATACCTATTGAGTTGCAAACAGATTTTGCTATAGCCTTGGCTGATGCAATGGCGCAGAGACCCGCCACCATACTACCAGCAACCATTCTAGTGCACACAGTCTTCACTTTCTTAGGACAATATGGCGGACAGTAATAACATTTTGAATAATATTCTGAGCCTGAAATTATGTTCCTGGATCGCCAGTGGCTTAAGAAATAAATTGAAGGAAGCGGCAAATTTTCTAGCTGTAAATAAAGTACAGATCTTCCTGGTGCAGGAAACACATTTATCTAGCCATCTTAAAGCCACCATCCCAGGAATGATCTGTCACAGGACAGACAGGGCTGACGGATACGGTGGCACAGCAATATATGTTAACCGCACCTTAAAACACCATCGGCTACATCTGCCTAACACTGGCGTGTTAGAGGCTACAGGGATCCAAGTGGCCACCAATAGAGGACCTCTAAACATTTATTCAGTTTATATACCACCTAGCAGGTCCTTCAACGTCAATGAACTGGATATGATTTTCTCTGCAGGTACATCCACAATAGCTATGGGTGATTACAACGCCAAAAGCACGCTGTGGAGCTCTACAATGTGTAATCCGAGAGGTTCTCTTCTTGAATGCTATTTAGAACGCCACAACCTTGCTGTACTTGCTCCTACATCACCCAAAATCACTTATGGGAACCTTCATCCACCAGATTGGCTGGATATTGCCATTCTTCAAAATATCCGCGGTCACCCTCATGTTTTATCCATCCCCGAACTTTCCTCAGATCATTATCCTGTTCTCTTTCTCTATCAAGCCCGTGCAACTGCTAAGGCACCCCCTAACTCACCAAATCCACGCTTCACAAACTGGAACAAGTACACCGCAATAATGGCAGAGCAGAATACGGAGTTAACTCCTTGCAACTCCACTGAAGAGGCAGATCACCTGGCCTCCACTATCACAGCTAGTATGGCCTCAGCCATGGCACAAGCTGCTCCTCCTAGACGTGCCAACTTTAGTGCCCAGAAACCTTTACCACCACCACTACGGCGACTCATTGCAGATAAAAACAAAGCTAGACGTCGTTATCAGCTAACGCGTGATCCCCAACACAAGCGTGAATGGAACCGCCTCCAACATCTGGTAAAGCTTGAGATAACCGAACACTGCAATGAAGAGTGCGAAAGAAAGCTGTGCACTTTAGATCCAGAGGGCCCCTCCCTCTGGAGAATTACCAAGGCACTACTCAAGATCCCTTCATCAGATCCACCATTAATTGATGGAGGAAGAGTAGCTTCGTCTGCAAGAGAGAAGGCTGAAATTATGGCGGAACACTTAGCCTTCACCTTCCACATGGCAGAGTCCATTGATGATGACCTGTCTGAAGAAATATCAGCTTCAGTACGCCGATATCTTAGTGTTCCTTACGAGGTCCCGGAGGTTAGCCTCACAACCTTTGCTGAGGTTCAAAACATCATTAACTCCGTTCGTCCCTACAAAGCCGCTGGAGTTGATAAACTCCCTTATGCAGCTTTCAAAGCACTACCACAATCTTGGATTCATCCACTAGTGCACCTCTTCAACAGTTTGCTGTTACTGGCCTACTTCCCAACGGCATGGAAACATGCAGGGATCATCACTCTACACAAGCTAGGGGAAAACCCAAGAGACCTAAACAGTCATAGGCCTATTAGTCTCCTTTCGTCTATCAGCAAGCTGTTTGAGAAGGTGGTACAGCAACGTCTCCAATGCATTCTTGATGAACATCAGGTGCTACGTCCTGAACAGTTTGGATTTCGGAGAAAACACTGTACTACTCACCAGCTTCTTCGTCTAGTGGATGAAGTGATTAATGGCTTTAACAACCGGCACTTTATTGCAGCTCTCTTTCTTGACATCTCCCGAGCCTTTGACTCTGTCTGGCACTAAGGCCTCCTACATCGCCTCATCCAATATAATATCCCATCTTACCTTGTACATCTCATACATCATTATCTACAAAATCGATCCTTTGTTGTCATGAAGGACGACATCCTGTCACAGCCATATGCCATAAATGCCGGTGTACCACAAGGTAGTGTCCTTGGGCCCCTACTTTTTCTGGCTTACATAAATACCCTTCCAACCCTAAGAGGCTGCAACCTGTACCTGTTCGCCGACGATACCGCTATAACAACAGCGTCCAAACGGCATGAAATTGCTGTACAAAGAGTACAAACCTTCGCAAACATGTTTTACGTCTGGTTTGCGACATGGCGCTTAAAGCTAAATGCCACAAAATCCCAGGCAATAACTTTCACAAGACGAGAGTTGCAGGACGTACCCAACCTAAGGATAGGTGGTACAGAAATACCATGGTCAACTCAGGCAACATACTTAGGAGTGCTCCTAGACATGCGCCTCACATGGAAGGACCATATAGCAGCGGTAGCTAACAAAGTTAGCAAAAGTATGGCCATGTTATATCCATTATATAACCGAAAGTCGCCAATGGCTCTCCGTAACAAGCTTCTGCTCTACAAGCAGGTATTGAGGCCGAAAATTACATACGCCTGCCAAGTCTGGGGTGCAGCAGCCAAAACCCACCTCTCCAAACTCCAAGTCCTACAAAATCGCTTCCTTCGGACTACAGTTGCAGCCGAGTGGTACATCTCAAATCATAATATCCATTTAGACCTATCCTTTCCAAAACTTTTCGATTACATCCTACAACTTTCCCATTCTTTCTATTCTAAATTACCAACCAGTTTCAATAGCCTCATCCGAGGACTTGGAGAGTACGACCTAGACCCTGGAGAGTCATATAAGAGGCCAAGACTTGTCCTAGGACCTCCTTAATTCCCAACTATATCTTCAGCAGTTATCCAATCCCTGACTGTTTATACCCTATCCTAAATTAAATAACCACCATCAACCCACCATCATTCTTAAAAACCCTCTTAATGCCAGTAAGGGACCTAGTCCCGGTATGGCACTAGTCGAAGGACCCTCCTTTGAGTAGGAGGATTCCCTTCAATGACATCTCTGCTGTGCTGTGCTGAGATTTTAGCGAATTGCTGGCAGCTGGTGGCAATTCGCTTGCTCCGAACCGCTGGTAGCTCTCGCAGAGACGATCTGTACTTTTCGAAGGGTCACCCCCATTGGCATTGCGGTCGTCGAGCGGATGCAAGAGGCAATGAAATCATTGCCTTATAAAGCAGACCCTCAACTTCAAGTACAGGGTCCCTGGCAACCCACTCATTACCCACGAGGAGGAGGACTGCCCTCAGTCATAGACTTCGCAATCACAAAACATCTACCATTCCATCTCACACTCACATCATTAAATGCATTACATTCAGATTACAGTCCAGTGTTGACAGAGATCAACACAAGGGTTGCTAGTCACGACATTTCGCTTGAAACGCGAGAGGTTGACTGGAAAGGCGTCAGGAACTGCCTCCGCACTTCCATCCCGCCAAATCACAAATATCCCTACCCTGGAGAACGCCATCTCAACCTTCACTTCCATCGTGAAGCGGACTACCTATAATTTGACAGTCCATGCTCCAGCTCCTCTTCATCCCGATGTCCTCCCTTTGGACATCCTCCTTCTAATCCGGCGATCCTGGACAGCACGGAGATTATACCATCACCGCACGCCACATAATCGAGCGCTCCTAAGACGTTTACGTCGAGAGGTCAGTGTCCGTCTGCGCGAGCACAAGGTGCAAGCGTGGGAGGACAAAACGGACAGGTTGCGCTTCGAGGATGGCGACGTGTGCAGGATAGCCAAAGCCCTCAGAAAACACAGAGTTCAGTACACCTCTCCAATTCACGGCACCCAGGGCCTGGCCTATGAACCCCAAGCCAAAGTCAATCGCTTTCGCTGACTATCTTGAGCACACTATGTGTCCGAGGGATGATCCCCAGGACGACAACTTTTCCGAATGCGTCCGTCGGGGGGTGCGTCGTTTCTTACGTCACCCTCCTGAGGATGCAGAGAGACTCCATACCATCCGACCTAGCGAAGTCCATGGCGCACTCCAGCGTCTCAAACTAAAGAAGGCGGCGGGGCCGGACGGGCTGACTCCCCTAATGCTCCTCCATCTTCCCTTCAATGCGGTTCTCTTCCTGGCTAGGATTTTTAATATGTGCCTCGCCCTTGGGTACTTTCCACGAACCATTAGCCTCCTATCCACCCTTTCGAAAGTTCTCGAGAGGCTAATTCTTGCCCGCTTGTCCCCAATATTGGTAGACATTCAAGCCATTCCTGACCACCAGTTTGGTTTTCATCCTGGGCACTCGACAGTTCAGCAGTTGCTGCGTGTGGTGGAGACCACCGCCCTGGGTTTCCCGGAAGGCGCCTTCACGGCCGCAGTTTCGCTGGTTGTCGAGAAGGCCTTCTCTACGACATGGCATGCCGGACTCCTATACAAAATGATGCATCTGGGGCTCCCAACACAAATGATTAACATCCTACACAGCTTCTTGCGACATCGCATATTTAAAGTCTCAGTCCCGGGGAAAACATCAACACTAAGGCCAGTGAGAGGCGGAGTTCCCGAAGGCTCTGTGCTATCCCCCATCCTCTTCAACGTCTTTATGGCAGATTTCCCCACAGAACCACGTGTCGTAATGGCACAATGCGCTGAAGACGTGTTTCTGTTCTGCAAGGACGAACATATCCTCAGAGCCTTCAACCCCATTCAAAGACATCTCCGCCTAATACAACAGTGGTGCCGGCGTTGGCGGATGTCCGTAAATCCGGACAAAAGCCACGCCATACCTTTTACAAAGCGCCACACCCCCGCAGACTGCCCCAACTTCAGCTGCCGAGGTCGAAGGATAGAGTGGACTAACTCTGTCCAGTACCTATGAGTAAACTTGGACAGGGGTCTAACTTTTCACCGACACATCAGGGACCTTTCGGCGAAGGTACATGGAGCAATCGCTTCCCTGTACCAATGCTGGGGTCGACCTCGATGCCAGTCCGCATGAAGTTGTACCTCTTCCGAGCGCTGGTAATCCCGGTGATGCTATATGCCTGCAAGATCTGGCGCATGGCAGCAGACAGCTGGATAGCATGGCTTCAACGTGCACAGAATAGAGGAAAACGGTCTATCTATTCTGTGGGACGTTATTTCCCTACCAGGTTGCTCCACGAAGAATCGGGTGTTCCATACGTGGCGGATGAAATTAGGCGCCGGTTTTTAAAGTTATACGCAAGTTTACCATCACATAGAAGCGCCCTTGTCAGACCATTGGGAAATTATGATCCCACTAGACGCCGAGCTAGACTGCATCGGGTCCCCCGTATGGCATGCGGGCAGCCTAGATAACCCAGGGGCTACCCCAATCAGCAGGTAAAGCTGAGCTCCTCATAATTTCTTCCAAGCTGTTTGGCATATAAATTTCTCCCCAACTAAAATTTAAAACAAAAACAAAAAATGGGTGCTAAGAACTGCATCCACCCCTTCACCCCGAAGGTACTTTGGTAACCTCAAAGTTAACTCCCAATCAAAAAATCTACATCACCTTCATCTTCCATAATTCAATACAAATCCTACCTGCGGTAAAACCCTTAATGGGTGGGCACGCAGCAAAAACCTTCTGGCTGTATACAGCCAGCCAGCACGAGCGAGCAAACCCTAAGTCATTCAACATCCTGAAGATGGGAGAGATGTACGCTCCCGAAACGTCGATGTCTCAACATCTGCTTACCTGGCACGAAGCCCGAGAACGTCTAGAACAAAAGCATATGAGTTACCGAATGGACCATAATCATTGAAAATGGGACGATGTGATTTCTGCAGTAAAGACGAAAAGAACAGCATACGACCCCTGCTCATGGTCCTAGGGCCGCGACTTGCCGCGCACAAATGTTATTGAGGGCACCACCTCTCAGCGTCTGCTCGGAGCCTCTGCCAGTTTTAGTGCTGTCGGAGACTGTCGGTCGTTCGGTTTGCTCCCAGGTGTCCTGAAATACCGGCGTGCACTTCCTCCAAGACTTCCGGAACTTCTCCGAGTCTGTGCCACTCCCTTTGGTGAGACTATGTGACCCAAGTAGTTGCCTTCCTTGCGGAAGAACTGGAACTTATTTGCGTTTAGCTTCAGCTTAGTCACCTGCAGTCCCTCATGGCGAAAGCTGAAAGGTGGCTACCGAATAGCCCGGGCGTGTCCGTTGTCGATGTGGTGGAACACTCGGTCCGTGCGGCCGTAGTCCCTGTCGCCTTGGTTGAAGACGCGCTGGTATCGTCTCAGCAGTTGTCGAACCTTCTCGAGCGATTCTGCGTTCAGGTGGTCGACCATGCTCTCCAATGAGCCCTCCCGCCGGGGCACAGGTTTTGCTTCGGCACCGGCTTCTGGATCTTATCGATTGGTGTTAAGCTGAACACGGGCTCGCACATCCCCAACTCCGTCCCGGCCTGGAGGTCGCAATTGGTATCTTTTGGGTTGAGCAGCCTTACCGGCGCCTCATCTCAGCATGGCAACAATGTCCTGGCTACACAAGGTCCGTGCAGATACCTCCTCTGGTTCAGCATCAAGTTCTTCGTCCGCTGTCCTTCCAGTCGCGCCGTCACCACCACCTCGCTTCTCGCGGGGACAACCACGTCTTCCCTCACGACGACCCTACAAATTCCGAGACGTTCTTCAGGTTGCTTGAGTGTCACCTCTGTCCTTATAGCCGCAGGACATTCCTGCCAATGTCGACCATCGCCCCGTGGCTCCTTAGGGCATCCAGTCCCAGTATCACCTCTTCAGGAGCTTCCGCGACGGACATCCACTGACAGACGGACTCCGACCCAAGGTCAATTGCAGCAGGGCCCACTCTCCACGGGCAAGGTGTCGCCCGCTGCCGTCACAAGCTGCTGTGGTCGTCTCGGTTTCCTCGACGGCAAATCCTTTGCCACGTCAGATCTGATGATGTTCACGGCTGCCCCGGTGTCTACGAGCACGCGGCACGGCTTCCCTCTCACCCAACCTTCCGTGATGAGGCTGTCATCCATATGCTGTCTGACGACGCGCCGTGTCACTCGAGGGGATGGTGGTGATTACGCCGAAATGCTCCTCGCCACGACGGCCTTTAATCCTTTTTCGACTGCTCTCCCTATTGTGCGCAGCCTCTCTCCAGGAGTCCTGGCTGTCCACGTCCCTAACACACGCCTCTTGGTCTTCGCCGTGGTCCCTCGGCTGGTCTTCGGTCTCCAGTGTAGCGGATACGCCTTGTTGTCCACGCTCAGTAGCCGCCTCCATCCTCAAAGCTGCCGTTAGAAGGTGACGCATCTCGACGTCTCTTAAACCATCAACGAACTTGTATGCGGCTTCCCGGGACACTATTTCTGGTGGGAGCTCAACCAAAGATTTCCTGGCCAGCTGTTCAATTGCCAGGGCGAACTCATGCAGCGTCTCCCCTGATTGCTGCTTCCTCGACTTCCGTTGGCTGCGTTAGGCTGGGGCCAAGAGGTGGTTCCCGAAGCGGTTCTCCAGCGCCTTTTAGATGTGCTTGGGCGCCGCCGCTGTCTGGACCGCACTCAGGACCTCTGCGGCCCGTCCCTGGAGCTGGCTATTAGCTGTGCGGCCTCTTCCCCTGGTGACCACTTGTGCTTGGCCACCGTGTCGAACTGGCGGCAGAAGAGTTCGAACGTGGACGTTCCGTTATACTTCGGCGGCTTGACGCGCGCAGATGTTGTGTCGGGTCCCGGCGCGTCGACCTTCAAATCATTCATCCTTCTATGGACGATGTCCTCCACTATGGCGTTCAGAGGCTTAGTGTTTGTGCCGACCTTCCTTCCAGATTATTAACGCCGCTCGCCAGGACTTCGACGCGGTCGCCTAACTGCTCCTCCTCCTTTACGCCGGCCAACTGCTTCTTAAATTTGGCAGCGAGGGCTTCGTTTGCAGTCTTCATTTCAGATAGATTGTGATTCATCCTCTCTAACTTCACAGCCAGGGTGTTATTCCCTGTCTATTTGTTCAACTCGGCGGTCAGGTTTTTATTTGTGATCTCCAACTTTGCGGCCTTGTTGCTATTTGCCGCTTCCGTCTAGTGTCGTGAGTCGTCTTCATTTCTTCCTTTTTCTGTAGAATTTTTTAATAATGTAACTAATTTCACCTGCATTTGTTTTCGAATTTTGTTTTGTGTACTCTAAACTTCTTCATTAGTTTCTTGTTTAATAGTTGGGATGTCTACCTGACTTGCTGGTTCCTCTGTGAGATGTAGCGTGAGTGTTTTCTCAGGTTTCTCATAACATCTATGCTTTGGCCTGGGATGTTTCAGCAATCACGTTGTCATTTATGAGTGGAGGTACGTTGCTAATTGCTAAACAGAATGTAAGTTCAGATTTAGTCATTCAAGGGTTTGGTTCCATTACTTTGTTATATATTCCGTAATTGTTGCTGATACTGCTGCTCTGACGTCTAAATGATCCTGCTGGGGAATTGGGTGTTTCTTTGTTTGCTACTTTCGTCCTAGGCGATGTCGTTATTGGTATATAAGTTTCCGATGTCCGTGGGATATTGGGCATTTGCGGTCGGTTTACACTTAACAATTGTCCCAGCTTTGTTCTGGTTCTTGTTTATGTATCGCTTCATGTTATGCGGCTGTTTTTTTCCATTTCCTGGAGGTATTGTTCTGCTATCATTTTGAGGTCTTCCCAGTTAACTATTTAGTAGTTCAGAGTATTTAAATTGTAGTGCAGCACCGGTAGATGGTCCGAATTGACGTCATAAAACAATTTTGTTAATTTTCCTTATTCTTTCACAAAACGTTTGGTTCAGATTCTTTGTTCCATTTTTGTAGTAGCCAAAATCAAAGACGAGCCAAAACACGTACAACCAAAATAACTGTCAACAATTAATTGAACATTCAAAATGGCCGACACTGTCAACGTAATTGAGGGGCATGAGTACCAACACCACAAAACAATCGAAAATCGAATATATCTAACCCACGAAAATTTAAAATTCGCTGTTTTTCGAACAGACCTCGTATTGCTCTATCCTGTCTATTTCATTTTCCGTTATTTTGGTTTCCGTTAATATTATCGAGTCCTGATTCATTTTTTCCAATTCATAATTTATGTCTTTATATTTCTGAGAAATACCTAGAACTTACCATGTTCCGAAACTAGTCCGTTTTCGTAGCTTCTGCCGTCGTAAATATTAATATTCTTTTAATATTTGTTTTGGAATTAGTCATTACAACTAGGGAGTCCTGTAACCCAGCCACCGTTTTTTATTTACTTTCATAGCAAATCCACTCGCAACGGAGGAACACAACGCCATCTGAAAGATAAGTCTTTGGGAAAGCAGACTAATCGAATTCTAAGGAAATAAAATAAAAGTACTATTAATTGCGCTTGTACAATTTAATTACTTCAAACTTAAAATCACATGAGTTTCACAGAAAGGGACGCGTACTCGCTTGGCATGCATCATTTCACACGAGAGGGAAGTTCTGAAGTCTACATCAGAAATATAGAAAGATGCTGAATACAACTCTCATTTTATTAACAAATAACACTCAGGAATACCTTTATATAGTTAACTGCAGACATCGGTAGATATAGCAACAGGCTCCTTCGCCATCTCTCTCAACTCAAATACTGCTGCTCAACTTGAGCACGCCAGAACCACTTTCCTTTCCCTCCCCTCTGCTGACTCAGGCTTCCAAAGAAACCTTTCCACAAAGCTACACAAATTACTTAGCAATAAGCGTTACGTAAGTTATAGCAATTACCTTTCTTTGTGCGCCATATAAAACAATAAATCTAATAAAACCCAATTGCTACATCATTATTCCTGAAAAACACTAGATTCTATATTTCTTAAATATATTTCTGGCTTCTGTATGTAGTAACCAATCTTATGAAAAAGCCATAGAAATTAGTTTTTAATTAAAGGGGTACAAGCAATTTGTTTGTGGCTTGCTTTATTTGACATTAAATTGTAAAGTGTATTGTTGGAACTACCAAATGATCGGAATTGTACATTCTCACATATGTAACTCGTAATTTTAACTCTTTACATACTGGTGGTCATTGTGACGTCAGCCCACATTCCTGCGACTGTTTTTGGTACGTAAGGCTGTTTAAACTCTTTTTCTCTTCGGTTACGAGCTTCCGTAGTGATAAGAGGTAAAATTGTAACAGTCTATAACGCCATGCCGCTACCCAAAGGAACTGTAAGGTAACAAGTTTGTTTTGAGTTAATACGGGTGACATTCTTGATAATATATTCTTTATAGAGAATTACCTATAATAACGCAAGCATCTAAATTATCGACCCACTTTGTCGAACCTGGCCGCGTGGTAACAAGTACTAATCCATGACCAGGCTGTGACAACATAACATCTAATAAGTGTCCTGTAACCTCTGAGAGCAATAAACAAACACCACCTACGACCCTGTTCATATACAACTGCGCTCTACCGCTGCCTCTCTTAAACAATTATCACTAAAGTCATTTAATCACAAACATATTCTCAGCTTGATGCATTTACAAACTTTTATATGTTGCACCGACACAATCCTTACCGATGAAAATTCATATGACTCAGATTGCTGTATCCATATTGTCACCCGAACGTCGGAATTCCATATAGAACCGGCAGCAGCAGCAGCAGGGGACCGTCGGCGTTCGCCACGCCCACTCGTTTGTCTTATAGCGGTAACGAGGGGTGACTGAAAAAAAAACATCACTGCGCCGTCTCTTTCTGTTCCACCTGAGTTCTCGAACTTACGGGATATTTCATCTAATACAGAACCTTCTAGATTGGCCAGCTGACCCTATATAAGCAACACGTCGGGCTGGAGGAAAGTCAGTCAGTGCTTGACGTGCTAGCGAACGGACGAGAAGACTGTGTACGTGCATCGGAACGGTAACGGACGAACTAGTGAATCGTAATTGTGTGCATTACATAATTCTGTGTAATTGGCAAGTGTTCAACTGTAAGTCGGTGGAAATAGAGAGCATTGTTGAGTTTGTGTAGTTGGACCTTCCATTTCACGAACCCACAAAGTCACACTGGTGTCACGAAGCGGGACAACATCACCGAACATTACAACCATGGACGCCGCATTGGAAACGATTTTGGAGAAGATGATGGAAATGAAGGCCGAACTGACCTCGGAAATGAAGACGGCAAACGAAAACCTCACTGCAAAAACAGAAGCGGCAAATAACAGCCTGGCCGCGAAGCTGGAGACTACAAATAACAACCTGGCCGCGGAACTGAAACAAATGAAGACGGCCAACGACAACATCACCGAGAAGATGGAAGAAATGAAGGCCAAATTAACAGCGAAGACGGAAACGGCAACAACAACTTGGCCACGAAAATGACCGCAAAGATGGCCGAACTGACCACGGAAATGAAGGTGGCGAACGAGGCTCTCGCCGCCAAATTTGAAGAACAGTTGGACGGCGTGAGGGATGAAGTGACGGAGCTGGGAAAGCGGATGGGCCAAGTGGACGAGCACGTCGAGGACCTGGCGAGCCGCGTTAGCGACCTGGAAGGGAAGGCAGAACACAGCGTCAAGTCCCTGAGCGCCATGGTGGAGGACGTCGTCGGCAGGAGATTGAAGGATTTGAAGGCCGACGCACCGAGACGCGACAGAACATCGGCGCGCATCAAACCTCCGAAATATGACGGCGCGTCAACGTTTGAAGTCTTCCGCCGTCAGTTTGACACAGTGGCCAAGCACAACAAATGGTCACCAGAAGAGGAGGCCACACAGTTAATAGCCAGCCTCCAGGGACGGGCCGCGGAAGTGCTGAACGCGGTTTAGTCAACGGCGGCACCCAAGGACATCTGGGAGGCGCTAGAGAATCCTTTTGGGAACCACCGCTTAGCCGCAGCGTACCGCAGCCAGCTGAATGCACGGTCACAGCAGCCAGGGGAGACGTTGCAGGAGTTCGCCCTGGGCGTTGAACAACTAGCTAGCAAGGCGCTAGTCGAACTCCCACCAGAGTTCGTATCCCGGGAAGCTGCCTACACATTCGTGGACGGGGTACGAGACACGGTTATTCGTCAGCGCCTAATGCTCGGCGATTATAAAACCATCCACGAGGCGCTGACAGAAGCATTAAGGATGGAGGTGGCCAAGGTAACAGCTATCCCGACTTCGAGAACGAGGAGTGTCCGCTACACCGGAGACAGGAGACCAGCCGAGGGACGCCGGCAAAGACCTAGTGGCCTGTGTTGGGGGTGTGGACAGCCCGGACACCTGCAGAGAGACTGCCCACACCAAGAAGAGCAGCCGGAAAACGAGTAAGGGCCGTCGTGGAGAGGGGCACGTCTGCACCATCACCACCATCCCCTCGAGTGGCACTGCGAGCCGTCAGCCGGCGTATGGATGACAGCCTCATCGCGGACGGCTCGGTAAGAGGAAAGCCGTGCCCCTTGCTGGTGGACACTGGGGTGGCCGTGAGCATTATCAGAACTGACGTGGCGAAGGGTTTGCCGACAAGGAAGCCAAGCCGCTCATACTAGCCTGTCACGGCATCGAGCGACACCTGGCCTTTGGAGAAGGAGGCCCTGCTGAAGCTGACTTTGGGACGGAGTGCCGTACGTCTTTGGGTGTTCGTCGCGAAGGTGGCTCAAGAGGGTATTCTGGCACAGGATGCCCTCAGGAGCCACGAGGCGACGGTCGACGTCGGCAAGAAGGTCCTGCGGCTCAACGGAGAAGAGGTTATACTCCGTCAACCAGAAGAGCGCCTTGGAATCTGCAGGGTCGTCTTAAGCGAAGACGTGGTTGTCCCCGCGAGGAGCGAGGTGGTGGTGACGGCGCGACTGGAAGGCCAGAGAACCAGGTATATGATGCTGAACCAGAAGACGCCTGTACACGGACTGTGTGTAGCCAGGGCATTGCTGCCGTGCCGAGAGGAAGTGCCAATGAGACTACTAAATCCAACGGACACCGACCACGACGTCCAGGCCGGGGCGTAGTTGGGAACGTGCGAGCCCGTGGTAAGCGTAACAGCAATCGACAAGACGCAGGAGCCAGTGCCGACACAAATCCTGGGGCCCCGGCTAGAAGGCTTAATGGAGAGGGCGGCCGACCACCTGACCGAAAAACTGGAGACTTCGACAACTGCATAGGCGATACCAGAGCGTCTTCAGCCAAGGCGACAAACAAAATAAAAAAATAAAAAACAGTAAAAAATAAAAAATAAAAAAAAATTAAAAATATTCTGCTATCTTAAGTCCTGATGCCTTATTTTCTTTTAATCAGGACGGCTTGATCTTTATTTATTTTTGATTACATTTCTTTTACAATGGTTTTACAATTGTTTTGGTTTTGTAGAGATATCTACCAAATATAGTCTTACAATTATATTCCTAACCTAACTTAATGCTAATTTACAATATTGTTATTCTTATAGCTAGAACTGAAGTCAAAGTTATATTTATAAACATTATCTTCCACATAGTGACGTCTTCTATTAATTTTGTTGCTTCCATAGGGTCGGTCCTCTGTTTGGGCTGTAGGTCTACGCTCTCGTGGGTTTTGGAGCCTTGCTGAGGTTCTTCTGGTGGCAGATGCTTGCACGACCATTCTTGGACCTCGTTCCCTGTACGTTTTCAATGCGGCTGTGGAGATGATGTTTGTTAGTCTTTGTAGGTTTGAGGATAGTGCGCTATCCTGGAGTATTTCTGTTGTATTTTTATTTTCTAGTGTCAGTCTTAGAGGATGAGCTTCTGGGTTATATTTTGGGCATAGAAAAGTGACGTGTTCAGGAGTATCTTCCGTTTGGCAGGTTCGCATCTGGACGAGTTTGATTTCCCAATTCGTTTTAGGTATGTCTTATATGTACCATGGCCCGTGATTTAGTGTATAAGTCCTTTTGTCGGGTTGAGGTCAGCCAAGGCGACAGTGATTACGGCCACACGGAGAAAGTGCTTCACCGCATCGACAGCGGGGACGCCCGGCCTATGCGGCAAGCACATAGACGCGTTCCGCTGGCGAAGCGAGGGGCGGTAAGAGACATGTTGGAGGACATGAGATCCAGGGGAGTGATTGAAGAGTCCGACAGCCCTTGGTGTTCCCCTGTAGTCTTGGTGACAAAGACGAACGCCGCGTAGACTACAGAAAGTTGAACGCTGTCACCCTGAAGGACTGTTACCCTTACCCCGGATTGACGACACCCTGGGCACGCTAGCTGGTGCACAGTGGTTCTCGATCCTGGACCTAAAGTCGCGCTACTGACAGGTAGCTCAATACCCAAGAGACAAGAAGAAGACCGCATTCCCGACAGGCCAAGGGCTCTGGCAGTTCCCGGTTATGCCCTTTGGCCTCTGCAACGCACCAGCTACCTTCCAACGCCTAATGGAGTCAATGATGAGAGGACTGACTTACGATGCCTGCCTGCTACACCTGGACGACATCATCATCGTCGGTAAGACTTTTAAAGACCATCTCCAAAATCTGAGTAAGGTGCTACAGAGACTGCAGGCGACCAACTTGAAGCTGAACGCGAAGAAGTGCCAGCTCTTCCGCAAGGAAGAGAACTACTTGGGCCACATAGTCTCAGCAACCGGAGTGGCCACAGACCCGGAGAAGACAAAGGCTGTGAGAGATTGGCCTCGCCCAAGGGTTAAGAAAGGGTTGCGCAGGTTCCTGGGGCTGTGCAGTTATTATCGCCGCTTCATAAAGGAGTTCTCCAACATCGCCAAACCCCTCACCCGCCTGACGGAGGAATACCGGCCTTATGTGTGGACGGAGGACGCCGAAGACGCTTTCCAGCACCTGAAGGAGACCCTCTGCAGTGCTCCAATTTTGGGTTTCCCACAACCGGGTGGCGCCTTCATTGTGGACACCGACGCCAGCGACCATTGCATTGGAGGTGTCCTATCGCAGATCGAGGACGGTCATGAGCGGGTGATAGCCTACTACAGCAAGACCCAATCCAAGGCTCAGAAGAACTACTGCGTCACCAGACGGGAGTTACTGGCGGTAGTAAAGACATTGGAGCACTTCCGCAAGTACCTGTACGGTCAGCCATTCCACCTGAGGACTGACCATTCTGCCCTAACCTGGCTATTGAGCTTTAAGAACCTGGAAGGCCAGACAGCACGTTGGGTCCAGAGGCTGCAGGAGTACGACTTCATCTCGGAACATCGTAGAGGAAAAAGGCACGGTAACGTGGACGCAATGTTCCGAAGATCCTGTCCAGAAGACTGCGGCCAGTGCACAAGAGTGGAAGAGAGGGAGCGTGCCGCAGCAGTCCGAGTAGTCACGGCAGTGCCTGCGGACGGCTGGAATAGCGCAGGCCTGAGGAGGGAGCAGCTGGCGGACGCAGACTTGGGGCCACTCTACAGGGAAGTGGAGGCACGGACGAGACCAACCTGGGAGGACATCGCACCGAGGAGCGCCACATACAAGTCGTACTGGGCCCAATGGGACTCGTTGAAGACCAGAGACGGTGTGCTGTTCCGGGTATGGGAATCACCCGATGGGAAGACGGAGAGAGAACAGTTGGTACTTCCGCGGAGTAAGGTCCCGGAAGTCTTGGAAGAAATGCACGCCGGTACTTCAGGAGGACACCTGGGAGCGAACCGAACGACTGACAAACTACGTCAGCGCTACTACTGGCTGAGACTCCGAGCAGATGCTGAGAGATGGTGCCGTCAGTGTCACGTGTGCGCGGCGAGTCGCGGCCCCCAGACTAGGAGCCAGGGTCGCATGCAGCAGTACAACGTCGGAGCGCCATTCGAAGGGATCTCCGTTGACATTGCTGGACCGTTCCCAGTTTCCGACCGAGGCAACCAGTACCTAATGGTGGTCGTGGACTACTTCACCAAGTGGCCGGAGTTGTATGCAATCCCAAACCAAGAGTCAAAGACAACTACAGACTGCCTCGTGGAGCAAGTGTTCTGTCGATTTCGGGTGCCGTTAGAGCTTCACAGTGACTAGGGTACCAACTTTGACTCCAACCTAATGAGGGAGGCACTACAAAGGCTTGGGGTGAACAAGACCCGCACGACGCCTCTACATCCCCAGTCGGATGGCATGGTCGAAAGATATCTCAAGACCTTAGAGGAACACATGAGGAAGGTCGTGGCCAGCGATCAGCGAGACTGGGACGTCAAGGTGCCACTGTTCTTGCTGGCCTACCGCTCGTCTACACACGACACAACTGGGATGACGCCAGCCAGCTTAATGTGCCTCCGAGAATTACAACTCCCATGTGACCTGGCTTTTGGAAGCCCCCCGGACGCAACACAGCCAGCAACCGAGTATGTGGAGAACCTGGTGGGCCATCTCCACAACATGCACGAGATGGCTCGTCAGAATATCCAGAAGGTGAACGACCGCATGAAGACCCGATACAACAGGCAAGGGTTCTAGCATTGTGACTTAGTCTGGTTGTACTGTCCTACCTGGACCAAGGGATGGTGGAGGAGGGAGCAGTGTCGCGAGGTCATTATCTACGGTAGCGCACAGCTTGGAGAGATAACGGTTGGAGAGTGTATCACGGAGATAAACAGCCTGGCTAAGCAGATAAAGCTACGCGTCTGGAACGTTCCAATTTCGTCTAGTGACAACATTCGATTTCTTCTTTGTGACAGAATATTCTGTAAATAATTAGTGATATCGGTAGTGGCATACATAACAGGCGACTCGCCAGCGGAGGAGGAAACATTGTACTTGAAGCTGGTGTGTAATGAAAGTGAACCCTTTGTTGCGATCAACGACCTTGGTAGATTGTAGTTGTGCATGTGACGTATTCTGCTACTATAAGAATTTAACGGAGTGTATTTCTACGGAAATAAAGAACATTTAGAATTTCTGCAAATTGGACTTTTATTTCGACTGTGACTTTGTAGGTTCGTACAATTAAAAGTCTAAGTTGCAAATATTCCAAATGTTTATTTGCGTAGAAATACACTCCATATCAGCGGTATTACATCACATATCACAATCTATAGCAGCAAGGTCAATGACAATAACAAACAGCTCTCATTGCAACACCAACACAGCTAACTCTGCTTACTCACTCTCTTTACAACTACTGTCTTCTAGCGCATCACAATGTCTTATACATCTCGCCGAATCATTTCTAGATCATTCTAAAAGAAACGAGAAACCGAATTCTCCATCAGTCCAGAAGTTAACAGAAATTTCCGTTTATCTCTGTTTGTTGTGGCAGACCTTTATTTATATGCCGGCTATTTGTGTAGACTAACAAGCCGCGTTATCGCGCGAACCTTTTATGTGAGTTGCCGCGAAACTACAAACGCACAGTCACAAAATTATTATAAATATTGACATAAGAAGCTTCAAGATGTTGTACTCATCCAGAAAAAATAAACTGTAATAAACGAGCATTGCATTCATCGGACAATAATTGATTAATATAATACCTTCAGATTTTAAGTTTCTTTTCATTCGGGATTTAAAAAAGCGTCATAGAAAATGCAAATCATAAGAACTATCTCTTTATATATAACTGAAATTATATGCAATGATATTTAAACATTATAATAGAAAATGTTTATAACAAACTATTAAACTATCTAACGTGTACATGACTGCTACGAATTTCGTCAAGGAAATAGAGAAAAAACAATAGTACACATCAATATAGTTAAGAACAAATAAACAATATACAGCCTTTTCTCCGGTTGGCTCCATCAAACACAAAACTTTTTACCAAAATCCTAGATGGTTCCTGGTAAACACTGAACTGCAAACAGTTACATAGTTCTACATTCATTAATAATAGTACAAGATAATCACTTTTCGCAATGCAGTATACTAAAACTTCCCGTTTTTGGTGTGACACACTAAACCCAATCTGGCCTTCATCCCTGTAGTTTGTCTGTTACTCATTATGCGGTTAAAGCTCAGCGGTCATTAGTGACATTAGAAGTGGCAGTGACTGACAAGTTATCTTATGGTTTCATAACACACATCTAGTTCATAAGTTTATATGAATATGGCGATCTGCAAACTTCAAACAAATGAAATATTAAAAGGGTTACATTTATAGTTGTTACCACTACAAAACCCTGTAAACCAGTCACCATTTTGAGATTTACTTTGATCTCAACATCATGACACAAAGACGGAAAAGAACGACATATGCAGGGAAATGCACTATATGTTTCTCGTTAGCAAAATAACAATCGAATGCGAAGAAATTTAAAACACTATTATACCTGAAGTACAGTCTTCTGGGGAAGGCTGTGTCTTGAACTTCTTAGCTTTCAGATCGAGCTTCTGGTTGTCCAAACGGAAATGGCGTTTAGCTAGTGTAATTGTGTGCAATAATGTTGTTAATTACAATGGTATATACAGCTGCTTTCATTATGGTTCAATATTACGGCTTGTAAAAGGAGATTGTTTCGTTAGGTCTCCAGCGATAACGCACAATACATGTGGATTTTAACTCAGTAAGGTGGATCATTACTTACACCCAGGATGGAAGTTGCTGCAAAGATCTTTTTTGCAAGTTGAAGATATTAACCCTTCCTTGCATGTGTATATTCTGGATACTAAAATGTTCTATATGCAATCAATCTTCAGTGGTAACAAATATTCTAATTAAAGAAGAAACACTATAAAAGTAACGACCATTACTCCATTGCTAAACTTTATTGCTTCCAGAAAGCTGTGCATTATTAAACCATCAAAGTACTTGGCACCCTTTCTAATCATCTTAAAGGACAAATTGATAGATTGAGCACTTTCAAAAATGCTACTAGCGAATGTCTAGCTTCAGAATCATTTTATTCTGTACAAGATTATCTGAATGACAGATTATCCTGATAATGCTTTTGCAGCTCTGTAAGTAGGATCTAACAGTTCAATGACAAATCAAAGGAATGGCCGGGTTACAACACTTGTGCACTTTTATGGCCTCTAGATGGTATCAATAATTTGAGATTAAATTATTTCATTATTGAAATTGATTGTATTAGCAATTTGTATAAATTTCTTCTATAGGAATCACTACAATCTTAGGGCTTCTAGTTTTACATTTACGGAGATGCTAACTAATTACCTTCAGAATATTAATAGCCATAAAAAGAGTCAACAAAGTAAGAACAAACAAGATAGGTGTTAGATGTGATTTCATTTCGAGAGGCTTTATTTATAGCAGAATTATGGCATAGGAATAGCAATTAAAATTAACAATATGCTGGAGTTTGAGGTTACTCAATCTTCTGAACTGTACACAGGTACTGTATCCTAGTTACATTTAACCATTGTGGCTCATGAGTGTAAGAATATCTATTTTAGTCAATTGATGGATATTGATCATTTCTTCACACAAGAAGAAGGAATTAAGGACAATCCATTCTTAGAGCACAGTGGCACGTAACTCCAGCAAAGATCGAAACCACGTCTTTAGAGTGAAATCAGAACTGCTTCCTTTCAACGAGTCAAATGAAGTACTTCTTATAATATGCTCAATTAATTTCGCCTTCTCACCCTTAAATTATGGGTTTCAAAACTTGAAAACTGAGTGGGCATCTATCACATGTCTCCTCTTTTACATACTTTTATGTTCATGAATCACATTATGTGCTTTTAAAGGTTAAAAATGAGTAAAGCTCTTATTAAAAACTTGACCTTGGTGTGCCTACTTACCTACATGAACTAAACGTCTTTTTCAAAGTTGACAACTGAATAAAGCTCATAAGGATTACGTTGGTGTGGCTTCTTAGACTCATGAACGATACTGTCTATTCAAATGCGACTATAGGACTATGTGCCTATATCAAACTTTGCACTGGTTGTTCTTACCCCCATACCCTAAATTATGTGCTTCACAGTAGACAACTGTGTAAAGTGCCTATGGGAATCTTTACATCAGTGTTGCTTGAACTTTACATTAATGTGTCTTCTTACCCCTATGAATTTAATTACGTTTCTTCAAAGTTGACAAACAAGTAACGTTCATATTTCAAATTTACATTGGTGTGTTTCTTAGACTCGCGAATTAAACTATGCACTTTCGAATTCGACAACTGAGTAAATTGCCTATTACAAATTCTACACTTATGTGGCTTAACACGCTCGTGAAGTAAATTATGTACTTTCAAATGTGACAACTGAGTAAACCTCTTATTATAGACTTTACATTAGTGTGACTCCTTACCCTCATGAATTAAATAATGTTTCTTCAAACCACCCAACTGAGTATAGCCCTTATTACAAACTTTACATTGGTGTGGCTTCTTATCCTCGTGAACTAAACTATGTGTTTTCAAATTCTGCAACCGAGTAAAGTGCCTATTACAAACTCTACACTGATGTAGCTTCTCACCCTCATGAAGTGAAGTATGTACTTTCAAATGTGATAACTCAGAAAACCTCTTATTACAGAATTTACATTGGTGTGGCTCCTCACCCTCATGATTTAAATAATGTCTCTTCAGACCTCCCAACTGAGTATAGCTCTTATCACAAACTTTACATTTGTGTGGCTTCTTATCCTCGTGAACAAAACTATGCGTTTTCAAACTCGACAACCAAGAAAAGCTCATATCACAAACTTTACATTGGTGTGGTTTCTTACCCTCATGAACTATCATATGTGCTTTCAAATTTGACAACCGAGAAAAGGCCTTATTACACACTTCACATTGGTGTGGCTTCTTACCCTCATGAATTAAGTTATGTCTTTTCAAATGCTCCAAACGAGCAAAGCTCTTGCTACAAGTTTTACATTGATATGGCTTCGTACCCTCATGAATTAAATTATGTCTTTTCAAATAATCCAAACAAGTAAAGCTCTTGTTACAAGTTTTACATCTATATTCTTTCTTACCCTCATGAAGTAAAGCATGTCTTTTCAAATGATCCAAACGAGTAAAACTCTTCTGACAAGTTTTACATTGGTGTGATATCTTACCCTCATGAATGAGAATATGTTTTCTCATTTGCGATAAATGGCTAAAACTCTTCCCACAAATGTCACATGGGTGTGGCCTTTTACTCACATCACTCAAACTGCTGCATTTCAAGTTTGAAGACTGGATATATCGGTCCGCCACATCATTGCATTTACCATATTGTTCGGAGTGAACATATTCCGTTGTAGTTAGAACATCACATTTCTGACATTCATATTCAGCAAAGTTGATTACATTAGAGAAATTAGTGTCTATATCAAGGACAGCGGACAGCAATGACGATTTGTAGTTAGTCGCGCCAGCAGATGTTTCTGGGTATAATCTGAAATATTGCAGGAATTACCATCATTTAGTATTATAATAAGTTAAGAGAATCTAAAATCACAATCTGAAGTACATGCACAGAAATCGGTGACAACTGTGGTTAAATCATTGAGGCAAAGTAACAATGCTGTTCATTATAAGTAATTAACTTTGTTAATCCACAGTATCTTTAAATAAAAAATAAGTCTTGTCAATGTACATGCTATTAACACACTTTATGTTTCCGGGAATACATGCTTGTTACATAAGCTGACAAT
The DNA here is from genome assembly GCA_030765055.1 of Mantis religiosa. NCBI lineage: Eukaryota > Metazoa > Arthropoda > Insecta > Mantodea > Mantidae > Mantis > Mantis religiosa. The sequence goes on from JAUKNK010000061.1 coordinate 1,066,626, forward strand.
TACATCAGTTCTCTGTAAATTGAACAATATATTATGCAAGCAATTGTTGTGTCTCTGGGCTTAGGCATTAGAAATATTAGCAAAGAAGTATTTATTAAGAAGCCAAACAAACATTTAAATTTGACAGGTTCTTTGACGTGATGGAATTCAATAGTTTCCATATACAGCACTAGATCCAAATGAACAGGAACCGAATGAGTGAAAAGGACAAGAAGGTGCTTATAAATATTCAGATTATCTAATTAGAATGAGTTTTTATTGTATATCCATTTGTATCCGTTCAAGAATCATGTGTTAAAGCATAAATTTGACAGTCATATAAAACAAGTTTAAATATAACATAAAAGGCAGAGGATTATTAATTGAAAAGGGTCAAGTCTTACCTTGAAGATTTTACTGGTGGGAGGTCCCCATCCTGTAACAGAAAATGTACAGTATCATACAATTGTCTATATAGTATTAAATGTTCTGCATAACATGGCAAAAACATATATGGAAACAAATATTGGATATTTTATCATGTAATTAGGCATAAGAAAATCAAACTGTTAAGGTACTGTTTAATTGAGTAAGAGAACAGAGAACTAAAAACAGAAGTTATAACACATCAGAATATATGGATGAGTAGAATCAGACTGAAACAATTCAATGCCATAGCTGGGATTTAAACCATGGATCTCCCGCTCTCCGTGTGATTGCTCTAAAATACTGAGCTACTAAGGCCAATGTGCTGACATGACATTAAATTCTCTGACTCGTTATGTTTCCCTGTAGACCACTAGGAGTTCTCATGTGCTATGAGAAACACAGCTTCTGTGGCAACTTACTATGCTGTAGGTAGTTAAGATACAGGCATTTAGGAAAAACAAGACAGAAAAGAAGATAGCAGGAGGGTAGAAAAGGCTAACATACTGCCACTTGATATTAATGATGTAACTAGTGGATTCCTCACTATAAACTGTATCAATATTAATGATAAATCACTAAACATATATGACTTTCAGGATACTGGTTTCTGAATGACACAGCACTGAAAATGCTCAAACAAGGATATTATATTGTATTTAAAATATAGGGAATTTGAATAACCCAATATGTAAAAGTGCCAGTGTCCATTATTTTTACATAGTTCTATACCGGGAAAGTATATAATTATCTGTGAATCTAGACAAAACAAAAGTGGTCAAATTTATAACCTGTCGTACATCACATACTGAAATAGAAATCGGGATTAATGATATGTTATTAGAAGAAATTGACAGCATAAACTTTCTGGGCCTTCAAGTGGACAGATGTTTAGATTGGAAAGCTCACATAAATTATATCTTACCTAAACTTAGCTCTGCTTGTTATGCTATCCGAGAGCTGGTTAATGTGAGTTCTATTGACACACTTAAATTGGTATATTATGCATACTTTAACTCTATTATGGAGTATGGAATATTATTTTGGGGCAACTCAGTAGAAAGTAAAAAAATATTCCTTATGCAAAAGAGGGTTATAAGAATCATTACTAACACCCACACCAGATGCTCCTGTAAAGATCTTTTTACAAGATTGAAGATATTAACGCTTCCTTGCATGTATATATTCTCGATCCTAAAATTCTTTGTATGCAATCGTGCCTTATTTGCAACAAATAATGTAATTCACAAAATAAACACTAGACAAAAGAATAATATCGATTATCCCAGTGCTAAACTTTCTTGCTTCCAGAAAGGTGTGTATTATGAAACTATCAAAATATTTGGCGCACTTCCTAATGTTCTTAAAGAAAAAGTTGATAATTTCGGTGCTTTTAAAAACGCTGTTAGAGAGTACCTTTGCTCAAAATCTTTTTACTCTGTACAAGATTATCTGAATGACAAATTATCCTGATAATGCTTCTGTAGCTCTATAAGTAGTATTTAACTATTCCAATGACAAATCATTACTTATAAATATTTGATGCAAGCTGAAAGTTTATTTTTAATCTATATGTATTTAATAAATAACAAGAATGGTATCCATTGCAAAAAGGTTGAGACGTACTGGCATAAGCCAAGTGAAAGCTGGTTTAAAAAGTGTTTCATTTTGTATCAAATATAATTATCCCTGCTTTGTTTTCCATATTGTTGTTCATATTGCCTGTGTACTATAATATGTGTCGTATGTTAACTTTTGTACATATATACGCTATTAAACTTTATACCTCTAGACATGTTCAATGTTCACAGCCTTTTCTGGCTACAAGTGAACCTACTGAACGCAAATCAATCTAATCTAATCTATCGTCACATGTAGGAGCTATGCTATGAACATATGTCATAGAATGCAATGTTGCTGTTACATGTTAAACAATAGGAATACAACATGTAACAATGGATCACACGAAATGCTGATGTCCACATTAACTCAACATGGACCAGGTAATGTTCTCTGGGATTCCTATACTATGCTTTAGAGCATTACATTAAGCTCTAACTGAAATGCACTTTTGCACCAAACTGTTAAGGGCAGTATGTACCTTAAGTAAATTATGTTTAGTTCTCCATTTAGTGGTCAAGTTAGCATGTGTAGGCCAAGCAGTGATAATATCACACACTGATATGGTGTCCATGTATACAGTTTTATAAGGCAATGCAGTATTGTTGGTAAACCAAATATCGACAAACAGTCAAGTTGGTTGTGATCATGTGAGTTGAAAACAGCCTCAAATAATTTCTGTAAGCTCTACAGGTGCTATGGATACAATGAACTGTCATGATTACTGCCTGGACTTGTGTGCAGAATATATGTTCCTTTTATAAGCTTATAGATTTGCTTAAAAGATGTATTTTGTATGTCACAGAGTTCCAGAAAATTTCAACCTTCCCAGTAGAAATGCATATTTTAAGTTTTAAATGAAAATTTGCATATTTTACTCTGAAATGTGCCATTCAATTATAATTTTCCTCTTTAATAATATTAACTTTACTAGTACTTAATAAAATCTCTGAAATAAAGCAAGTAATATATTTACATATGAAGCAAACATTCTTTTATTTAACTGATGAATGCTCTAGCAGAATTCGGAATGTCTGGAGCGAAGCAAACGTATGATGATACAACTTAACTATCAACACTGAGTAATCTGCATGTTTATTTACAAATGTGTATTAAAGAGCCAGGGGTCTTGTAAGTTAATATTGTTCGATTAAGATAACGCCTGAGTCAAGGCAAGCAAAGGAAATATAACAATCAGTATCTGACATGTCTTTACGTGGTTTAATGCTTCCTTGTCTTCCATCACTCATCAGCTTCAGAGCTATACACAGCTTCATGAAGAGTTCAGTTGCATGTCAATAGGTAACAACTGAACATGTTAATAATTAAAAAATAATAATAAACAATAATAATAAATTTAAACAGTGCATGTGCTATAGGTTCAGAAATACCAATCACAAAAGCATCTCCAAATGCCACATTCCATAAATATGTGAATGAGTTTGGAAGTAATATTTTTATTGAAGAAGGTAAACCATTGTTTTGCTTGGTATGTGAAAAGTGTGTTTCTGCAAATGAAAAGTTCAATTCAATTCCAGGCTGGCAGGCTGTTTGGAACAGCCCAAAGGGTGGTCAAATTGTGTAGCTGCTCTGGGAAGAGCTTTACCACGTAGTGGCAGGATGTGGAAGTTGCAGGATGATGGGTGTAAATTAAGTCAGTGTAAAGAAGGGAGATAGCTTGTTGCTTCTCGGGGAATGATGAACCGGGTGCTACAGACAGCGTCCACCGCTGTTGGATTAGTTAATAAACTTGGAAGGGGAGAAGTATAATTTTGAGTTTTCCAGAATAAATTTTTGGATAGCTGTAATTTAGTTTAGGCTGGAATGGGGATCATGTGGTTACCGGTAATGACCGCAAGACATGCAGAGTAACCGGTATCACTTTAAGCGACGCTCACAAGGTACATAGTCCCCAAGGTATCTGACTAGGGCGCTCTACTGGTGAGGCAAACTCTCAAAGAATTTTGTCACCTGGCGCCTAATTTCATCCTCCACATAGCGGAGGGATGAAGCCTCGTGAAGTATTCTCAGGGGGAACCTTGTGCATACAGAATAAATAATCCAAAGACATTTATTCTGTGCACATTGGAGCAGTACTAGGTTTGAGCCTGCGGCCTTACCCCAGACTTCGGACGCATAGATCATGACAGGGAAGACCAGAGCCATAAACAGGCGCAACTTTAGGGAAACAGACATCGCAGACCTAAGCACAGGGTATAGTGATGCCACGTCACCACACGACCGATACGCTTGCTCACAGATGTGTTCCCGAAAAGTTAGACCCTTGTCCAGCTTGACTCCCAAGTATTTGATTGAATTCTCCCACCAGATCCCTTGCCCAAAGTAGGTGAATGTGGCGAAATTGGCGGGAAAGCGGCACTTGGTGAACAGTACATTTTGGCTTTTCTCCTTGTTAATGGACAATCGCCAAAGCATGCACCAATCCTGGAGGATTAAATAACGTTGAATGGGGTTGAAGGTTCTGCGTGGATGTCTGTTTATTGAAAATAGCAGCATGTTGTCAGCATATTGCGCTATGTTGACGTGCTGTTCAGTGGGAAGGTCAGCCACGTAGATGCTGTACAGCGTCGGGGTATAACACAGAACCTTCGGGGACTCCGCCGCGGATAGACCTCCGTGTAGATGTTTTTCCTGCCACTGTGACTGTGAAGAATCTATGTCTTAGGAAAGAATGTAGAAGATGTAAGACGTGAGTGGGTAGCTCCAGTTGGATAAATTTGTACAGAAGACTCGCATGCCAGTTCGTAGAGAAGACCTTTTCCAAGTCCACAGAAACCGCTGAGGTGAATGCCTTGTCCTGGAAACCCAGGGCTGCAGCCTCCACCATGCACAGCAACTGCTGTGACGTAGAATACCCAGGATGAGAGCTAAACTGGTGAGGAGGGATGGCTTGAATGTCTCCTAGAAGGGGGGATAAGCGGGCTAAGAAAAGTCTCTCGAAAACTTTCCAGAGAACAAAAAGGAGGCTGATGGAGCGGTAGTTGGCAGGATCAACCGGATCTTTCCCTGGTTTCAAGATGTATATCACCCAAGTCTCTTTCCAGCTACGCGGAAAGTGACACAGAGTGAGACACATATTGAAGGCTCTTGTGAGAAATAACACAGCCCTGAAAAGTTTGAAGTTGTGCAATGCATAAATACAACAGAGTACAAGGACAAGGTTAATAAGACTGGTTTCAGAAACCATCACTTCCATTTTGAAAATGTAGGTTGAAAATGGAAGTGACTGGTCCCTTGATAATATTTAAGTGTAAGTGACGAAGAGTCAATAAACTAACTACAAATGTTTTTTGATTAATATTGACATCACTGGTACTAAATTCATACAATCACTCATAAATGTAACACTACCTGTTAGACTTGATACAAATGCACTTGTTAACACTAATCTAGGTCTGTTTTATCAAAATATCTTACTGTATAGGTGTAATATTTTCTGATAGAACAAAAAAGGCTAGCTCTCAGTTCAGTTGCCCAAAATGACATGGTTTAAAGATTGATAGCTGGGTTGTTTGTTGTCTTCTATCATTTACTTCACTTGCAATTATTTTACTCTTTATGTAAGCATAGAAGATTGTAATATTCTGAAATAGCACAGAGTATATGCGGATGATTATTACAAAATATTTCTCAGACTAACTACAGCAGGTTTCTACATGACTTACCTTAATATTATCACAGACTGATGAAGTTTCTGTTTCCAGCCACAAAGGTTCTTCTTTAATTCCTATTTTATGTACTTCTTGGTCACTGTTGTATTTCTTATCCATTATTACAGGATCCTCCAGAAGAAATTCTCTGTCATTCTGTGAACCAAAGTCTGAGAACATTGTCTCTTGTTTATCTTCATTTCTCTTATCCACCTCATAGCTGTTGCTGCAAGTAGAGGGTTCACTCTTAATCTGTTTTATATATTCTTTGATAAAAGGAGTCTCTGATTTAATTTCTGTTTTGACTGTCATGTCACAATCATTATCCAGAAGTACACTATCAGTACTTGTTTTCAAAGAAACAACCTTCTGGAAGAACTCTCTCTCATTCTGTAAGGTTATGTCGTCTATGAGGAGATCCTCTTCTTTGATTTCTATTTTGTAATCCATTTCAAATAGCTTTTGAATCAAATGCAAAGCTTATTTTTAGAAATAAATCTGTAAAGAATGAAATATATTATATATACCAAAAAATATACATAAATTGTATCATTCCTTTCTTGGAATCCATGAATAATTTATTCAAACTACACTAAACAGCACTGTTCTCTTATTGCACAACCACTTCTTGGAAAGACTTAAGAATTTCGAAGACATGTCCAGCTCAAACTACAGATACTTGTCAATTTATGTCAATGCCATTAACACTTCAGTTAGCTTACTGAGGAAATGTACCAATGTGAAATCTGCTAGTGTATTTTGAATGTTTTGGACAAAGCTAAAAGCCATCTTCGATGTTAGATATACCTAAAACAAACTGCAATGTTAGGAACTATTATAGTTTGTATGTTGTAAACTGTTGTTCCACAATTCTCAAGTATGAAGAATAATTTGTCAGCTAACGAATGTTAGCTGTAAAGTATCTGCAGCATTACACGTCACCTTTGTCACATGATATTTCTGTATTTGATATTGCCTTTAAGAGTTACTGCAATATTTAAATTAAACAACAACTTTAATACTTGCATGCCCATGGCACTTCAAGTCATAGAACATCCACTGAGAGCAACAAACTCCATAATTTTGTAGACAATATTCAAGTGTGATACAACTTTCCCTTTAGTCCCAGAAATGGTTAACTCTTTAAAGCATGGTGGTTTTAGGTGGCAACATTTGGCTTTATTCACCTTGAATAATGTTTTAGTGCGGTTCTTTTGTTATTATAATATTCTACCGCCTTTGTCAATTATACACACAAAATTTTAAGACCTTTGAATTGTAAACATTATATTACTTTTACAGTTACATTGTAGTACTTTTTTAGTATACAAAGGCAACATCCATGCAACTGCAGTCAAATGATACCCTGTCAACATTGAGGCATGCGATCAGACTGATTATTTTACTTGGGCCCTCCCTGTCTTTTACCATAGGCACATCTGACTGCAGTTGCTGAGATTCAAACTCATGATGTTTAGCTTTAAATGGGTGTCCAGTCCAAACATATCACTTTAATTATCATGGCTATTCGAATCGATTTTATTGAGGCACCGCAGAAAGTGATATGAGAACAGCAGCAGTGGAAGTATTTATTAAGCACTTAAAAAGATAGCATTTTTATGGGTTCGTCAACAAAAAAATAAAAATTATAAGAATGCATTAACAAAACTGTATTCCTAACTAAAAGTGTAATAAAATTATTACCCTGGTTAGAAACTATAAATTAATTACACTATCATATTTTACACGAAACACTTTACAAATTGCACTTTTCTTGGTTAGGTTAATCCTGCAGTGTTGAATATGTAAATCATCTCTCTGCCATGTACAGTAGTCATGTATCTGTGAATTTTCGTAAAGTTTATATTTATATGATCGAATGTAGTATATGACTTCTAGCATGTTCATACGGGCCACAGGCATAATCTTTAAGGAATATGCTATTAACAGTTATGCAAACAAATATATACAAATATAACAATTTGTAAGTTAAAAGTTCACTTATCTTATAAGAAATGATAAATTTGCTGTTTCCAATGGTTTGATTTAATACCCCTGGATAAAGATGAATTTAATAAAGAATAGACATATTATTAATACTGTTTTAATTAATGGTTTTAATCAAGACTTTATAAATAAACAAATTGAAAATTCAAATATAAAAAAGCTGCTAATGATATTTCTACCCATAGAAAAATAAGAGCATTATAATTTTAAAAAAATTTACTTACCATCCTTGGGTTAATAAACATTTTCAAAAGAGTTTTAAAGAGTTTGGTATAACTTTAGTTCCTCAAAATAATTAGTTAAAACTTAAGAACAAATTTGTTTTCTCCTCTGTTTTTCTATGACTGAAGACAGGAACAACAGTTGGTGAAAATGATACCAATCAGAAAGACGAATATCAATTAGAAAGAAGAATTAACACTATTTTACTAAGTTAAGTGAAGCTTTTGTGACAAATTGTTATATCTATATAGTGATAGTTGCATTGATTAATAGATATTACTCAAATGAAACCTATAGCATACATCCAGTTATTCAATGTAAAACTGGAGTGCTGGATAGAAGAATATCAAACAATCTGATTTCCAATTTACTGCCATAAGATGTGCACAATTTTTACAGAAAAAGTAAAACTGGCAAACTTGGTCATGACGTTCAAATTGAAAAATGTTAATTAACAAGACAATGTTTTTATACAATAATATATTAAGAAACAAATGAGGTGCTGTGGATGGTATGGCCAAATACAAATATGAATGTACACAAGATCTGCAATTAAAACTACAGAGCAAGTAGGTGGTTACCCATATTTGTAAGAATTTGTGCAATGTCGACTAATTGTTCAACAGAAACTTTCCATGAACATTGGGAAATATTAGGAAGATCTAGTACATGGGCTACAAAACTTGGCTGAAAGCCCACAGCCCATGTGACCTACACTGCATTTCTCAGTGCTCTCGTTCTAGGTGTCACATTTGCATTGGTCTTACTTTTGTTCCAGTCCAGTTACATATAGTACAACACAGAGTGTTTACATGTGATATGTGCATGCTTACAACACTTAGTAGACAAGTTGAAAGAATAGTTAAAACAATGTTTTGTGGCAACTTGTTCTGTCAGAGAAGTCATTTGTTGCTTGCACATGAATTCAGGGAGACGAGATTACTCTTGGAGCAAAATAAGCATAAAATGAGGTGTGCTCATGAAGCAGTTTTTACACAAAGAAGCATGAACTCAGCATGGGAATCTCGAAAATCTCTCAGGTACCTTGCACAAGAAACATTTCAAAAGTTGTGATGTAAAATGCAACAAGAGTTTTAAAGATTCCTCTTGTCGACGAATTACTATCAAGTGATCACTAGTCAACTAAATTTCTGTAACTGAATTTTCAGAACTCCTAATGGTGTGATGATGTGTATAAGGGCGTTCAACTACAGAGGTTATCAGCACCCTTTGAAGAATTAATCATGGCAAAAGCCAGATATAAATATTTCTAAAATTGTATAAAGGTGTAAATAATCTTATAAAAAATACATGCACATAACAAACTACAAAAACAAAAAGAAATATAGATCTAAATTGCCAAAAATTCTCTTCATTAAATCCTAAAGTGTAACCTAGAAAACAATCTAAATACCTTCTCCACTACTGTGTTATCATCCGCGAGCATTTCTGCAAAGCTGTCCAGCAGCTGCAGAGACGTCCTAAGGTATGCTAGGTAAAAACACTAGCAGCACGTGTCATACAGATAAAGCTTCATTGCAAAACGGACACAGTGGAGCAGGCTCCTTTTTAAAAAGAAAATTATGAGTAAAAATGCAGTGCCCAATACGCAACAGAGCCAAACTCATCTCCTCATGACGAGATGACCGACAGGAGGTTACCCAGGGAATCAGAAGGTCTTTCACAGATCTAAGTTTATTATAGCGGAGAGCGAACCACTCTTCCTGCCAGCAGGTTTGCACAGCTCTCCACAATATGGCCCTAAATCTTCCGATGTCACAGATGGTACTCGAACCCTGGGCTTCATGGTAGCCATCTTGGCTGCCAAATCTGCTACTTCATTCGCCCACAAGCCTACGTGACCAGGGATTCATGTACACACCACACTAACGCCAGAAGCGAGTAAAACGTAGAGGGCATCCTGCATATGCTGCACAATAGGGTGTTAGTTGTACAGCTGCCGTAGGCTTTGAAGTGCACTGAGGGAATCACTTAGGATTAAGCAGTCCCCCAGCTTTTGTCGACGTATGTGTAAAATGGCCCGGTATATTGCATAAAGCTATGCAGTAAAAATGGAAGTGCTAGTGTGGAATCCGAATGCATACGGTTCGGTTCCACACACGTAAGCACAACCAACACCATTTGAGTCTTGGAGCCATCAGTATAAATTATAAAATGGTCCTCAGATCGCGATAAAAATTCTAAAATACAAGTACGGGTACTAGACATAGACATGGTAGATTTATCATATTTAGTCATGCCCAGATCTACGTGGGACGCTCTGCACAACCAAGGAGGGTCTGTCCTCTCCCACCTGGGATACATCCTGGGTCAAGTTGTCTAAGGAGCTCCCGGAATCTAAAACCAGGTGGCTTTGGTTTAATAGAAGTGTCCCTATAATGCACGTCCATGAAGGTGTTAAAGAACAGCGTAAACGATGGATGTGTAGGCATGCAGTGAAGTCCACAGCCATAATGTGCTAATAACATGTTGCGCCTGTACTGCAGAGGAGGTTCTGCAGACTTAGCATACAGGCTTATAACTCAGCTCGTTGGAAATGAGCCAACTGCTATAGGTATGCCACAATTATGGACTGTGTCTAATCTCTTCAGCACAGATGGTCGTGCTGAGCCATAAACGATACTACCATAATCTAATTTGGAACGGATGAGTACGCGATAAAGTTGCAATAACACTGTACGATCCACTCCCCAAGATATTCCACTTACTACCCGCAATATATTTAAAGATCGGTCACATCGTGCTTTCAGTTGTGTTATATGCGACGACCAACTAAGTTTTCTATCAAATATCAATCTCAGGAACCTCATCTTAACTGCAAACAGTAGTGGATCAGCGCCTAAATGGAGCCTTGGAGGTAGTCGACTCTGCTGACGCCAGAAGTTCACACAGATGGTTTTCTCAGCAGAGAATTGGAAGCCGGGTTTTAAACTCCAATTCTTAAGGTTGTCCAAGGTGGTCTGTAGACGGTGCTCTAGAAACGGTGTGCGCTGAGATGTACAGTAGACGGCAAAGTTGTCTGCAAATAGGCATGACGAGACCCCCGGAGGTACACATTTCGAGTTAGAATTAATCGCAATAGCAAACAACATAACAGTACCGATCCCTGTGTTACACCGTTCTCTTGAACAAACAGATTCGAAAAAAACCGAGCCAACTCTTACTCGGAATACCTGGTCTTTCAAGAATTCCTGAAGGAAGAGTGGTAGGCGTCCATGTATATTCTAGGTGTGCAGAGTACGTAGCAACCCTGCCCACCAACATGTATCATAAGCCTTTTCGAGGTCAAAAATATACTGACTGTTTGACAGTTTTAAAGAAATCCGTTCATAATCTGTGTCAACATGGACACAAGATGATCCACTGTTGAACGGCGTCATCAAAAACAGCACTGGATGTTATTCAGTAGGTTGTCCGTTTCCAGCCACCATACCAACCGCCCATTTATAATGCGTTCCATCACCTTGCATATGCAATTGGTGAGGGAAATAGGTCAGTAGCTAGAAGGGAAGTGACGGTCCTTGCCAGCTTTCAAGATAGGTATAATGGTGGCTTCTCGCCACTTGTCAGGAAACGTGACATCAACCCAAACACGGTTATAGACCTCGAACAGGAATTCCTTACCCTCAGGTGAGAGATGTTGTAACATTTGAACGTGGATTCCATCCGGTTCTGCTGCAGTCAGTCGCGATGATGAAAGAGCATGTTCTAACTCCGCCAAGGTGAAGAGGCGGTTATAGTCTTCAAGGTTTCTGGAACTAAAGAAGAAACCTTGATATTTTACCTGAGTCTTAATTGAGATAAACTCAGGAGCATAATTACTTGAGCTAGACACCCGAGCGAAAGCACAGCCGAAGGTGTTAGCCACAACAAACGGATCAGCAACAACCCCTGCAGTTGCTTTCAGACCAGCGACTGGCAAGTGGGTTGATTTTCCGGCCACGCGCCTTAACCTATCCCATACAACAGAGGAAGGTGCACGTCTCTTGAAAGATGATACAAAGTTGTTCCATGAGGTCTTTGTGCTATCCTTAATTATTTGCCTAGACTTTGCACGCGCTTTCTTGTACTCAATTAGATTACTTATGGTAGGGTGTCGTTGGAATACCCTCAGAGCACGTCTATGAGCACAAATAGCATTCCGGCAGTCGTTGGTCCACCATGTGACAGGAAATTGACAGGGTTGGGTAGCCGAAGGTGGAATATACTGTTTGCAGCGGAAAGAATTTTCTGTGTGAGATGATCGACTAAATCAGTCACAGAATCGTGCTCCTTGTAATCAAAGACAGCCAACTGGGTGTAAAGGTTACAGTTGGCATGATCAAAGCGCCATCTAGGAATACGCGAGGGAGACACATCTTGTGCTAAGAGACTAATAAGACATGGAAAGTGGTCACTGGAATGAAAATCAGAGATGACATTTCACTGTAATGACACTGCTAATTGGGTTGAACACACTGCCAAATCAATGTGCGAATAGGTGTTAAAGGCATCTGAAAGGAACGTTGGCTCTCCAGTTTTCAGGAGAACCAAGTTATTGCTCTCCAAGAATTTTGCAAGGAGGTTGCCTCTCGAACATGTCTGATTTGAGCCCCAAAGTGGGTGATGGTCATTAAAGTCTCCCTCTATTAGAAATGGTGTTGAAAGTTGGGAAACCAGATCTTCAAGCTCAATCAACGAGAGGTCATCTGATAGCGGTACATTACATTGCAAATGCAAAATTCGATTGATGGCAGCTTAATCCTTACAGCTACAGATTGTATGTCAGATTGTAGCTGTAACAGATCTACAAATATGTCATCCCTGAGGAGCATCATAGTGCCCCTGTGAGCAGGAATGCCCTCTTCTGTTTCAATATCACACCTCAGTGGTGTGTAGCGTCTGAGTTTAAACTTGTCTTGTGGTCGTAGCTTAGTCTCTTGTAAGCATACCAGCAAGGGGTTATGCTTACTGAGCAGAATTTCAAGTTCTTGTCGATGTGCTCTTAAACCTCGTATGTTCCATTGTCGGATAGCCATGGCGCTCTTACTGGGATATGTCAAGCAAATACGTCCATTACGTAGACTTTAGCAGTGGTCGGATCAACTTGCCATTTTTCTTTGGTGGACTGATTTCGGCAGGTTTGTCTAGCCTCGTTTTTGCTGCCGATGCAGCAGTATGGTCAGGTACATCCTGCCCCATATATTCTATGGAAGAGGATTGCTTCACTTCTGTAACTTTCGATTCGAGAGGCTCGAAACGATTGGAAATTTTGACCGACGGAGATGACTCGCCAGTCGGAGTCTTCCCCAGATGACGACTCCGAAGATGATCTCGGAGATGCTCTTGGACTTTTCTTTTTCTTAGTCTTTTCGGGAGCAGCCTTTGCGCTTTCCTTCAGAAAGGCAGTTCTATCATACTGAGTCTTGAATTTTATCTCTGATGCTGGGAACATTACGGGCAATTTAGTCCTGTTGCTAGACGTCGATGCTTTGTCAGGCGACTTAACTGACTTGTTCTTATTTGCAGTAGTCTTAGGAGCTTTAGGTGGTGTTACTGATGCTTCTGGTTGCGATCTAGGTACTAGAACTTTCTCAGATATATTTGCCCCGTTCATATCGCTTGTTTGCGTACCTGCTTCCCGTTTTAGTGAAGGGGTAGCCGCCACAAAGCTGTCTATACGGGAGCTAGTTATAGAGGGCCTGTGCATACGAAGAAGTTTCCGGGCTTCCGAAAAGGATACCTTCTGTTTAACCCAGATCTCCTGAATGGTTCGCTCTTCAATATAACGGGGGCATTCTCGTGAACTTGATGGATGTTCACCGCCACACATAACGCATGCTGGAAGTGCTGCACATGCATTTTCATGCATGCCGTCTCCACAGCTGACACATGTAGGTACACCTTTACAGAAATCACTAGTGTGACCGAACCGCTGACATTTGTAGCATCTCGGGGGGTTAGGTATATATGGTCTAATCTCTATCATGTCATATCCTGCCTTGATCCTTTGAGGGAGATCTACCCGATCAAAGGTAAAGAACAGGGTACAAGTAGGAACCATTTCCCCTCGCTCTCTCTGTTGCACACGATAGACTGCTGTAACACCTTTTTCCTGAAGGTTCTCCTGAATATCATCGTTGGACATTCCATCCAAGGCGCTAGTGTTTACGACACCGTGCGAGGAATTCAGGGTCCTATGCAACTCTACTTTCACTGGATAACTGCCCAGCATGTTGGCTTTCAGTATCTTAGCTGCCTGGGATGATGAAATTGCTTCCACCAGCAGCGTGCCATTCCGAGATTTTGTACACGATTTTACTGCACCAGCTATTTTATCCAGACCTTTCTGTACTAAAAATGGATTAACTGTTGCAAAAGTTCTGCCTTCCTCTGTTCTTTTAATTACTAAGTAGCGAGGACCACACTCAGCTACTTCTTTTACAGTATTAAAACAATTTTTTTAGTTTTTATTGAATGGAGGGTGTACCATAATAAATGGGCTTGATTTCATCCCCCAGTGCTCCCCACCCACCACAGAGTCCAACAAGGGGTCGGGGATATAGCGAGCTCGCCATCCCACTCACCCTAGAGCTCGGTACAACACCTAGTCCTGGCCGATTGATTAGGGTTGGGTTAGTCCCTAAACTCCTGTTTAGGCGAAGCAGAAGCCAAAGTAGTGTATGAGAAATGCGCACCCTCCCCGAATTCTGAAGAGCACTGGTACGAGCTCAGATACGCATCCCTCAACCACCAGGCAAACCTTTCCACCAACATGGGTCTCCATGCACTGCCTACACGTGGGTGGGCCTGTTGACCGCCTCCTTCAACCACGAAGAGGAGCCCACACGAGGGAGACAGTTGGCTCGGGACCCGGGTGCGCCAAACCCATACCTACCGAAGTAGGCCCCTGGGGGAACAGCAGCCAATGAGAGGTGGCTAGGTCATGTGACCGTTAAGAGATACAGGCAAGCTTATGTGAAACAATGAATAGGAAACAATTTTACCATTCTGAAAACTTTGTGCTACAAATCCTTTTAGCTTTTAAATAATAATAACTAATAATAAAGTGCATATCCCAAAAGGAACAACAACGATGATGATTATAAAAACTACCAATTTTCTATCATTGTTATCGCGTAACTGTCAAGACTAGAGTGGGTAAGCAATGATCCACTGACAGTTTCCTCACCTCAATATCCCTCTTAATAGCTATTACTGTATCGCTAGTTTACTTACGTAGTTTTGGTATTTTTCGCGAAAGCATGCTTTGTATGTTGGCAACGCTCGAGCCATGAAGTCACACCCATCATATTGCTACGCCGTTAAGGTACACCTTTACCAAGTACTGTCATATCACATCTGGGAAAACAAGATACTCTACATTTGTTAACTTTCGCACATCCACTAAAAACTTGTTAAATACGAGAGTAGCTGTTGTACCTGACCTTCATGAACGTAATCCATGTGGCCCTGACCATTACAACTCTACCAGAGACGGCAATGCGGACAGAGTTAAATACGTCACAATGCTTTACGCTACATTGGAAAGCAAAATTTAATTTAAAATGCTGAGAGTTTATTCTTCAACATTCACTGAAACATGGACATGTCAGAAGAAACTTGTTCTCACAAGATTTATGAAACTCGTTCAGGACAATGAGGCTAACACTATCAGTTTGTTTCGCTCAATTTTTCACTTCATACACAAAACAACAACTAATCAACATAAATTATTATAACTACCACCACCATACATCAAAACATGCCTATTTTATCACACCACCAAACATATAACATCAGTAATTATTCTAACCTCAAGTAGAACTTTGGAGCCAGATCTCTCAGCCAAAAAAATTCCAAATTTGAATGGCCGTACTTATTGATGCGTATTACCTCACACTATTGATATTTTCCACAGATCTATTTTCTTCTTCTTTACTGAGTGTAGCTTACTTTGTTGTGTTAAATTATCATTGCGAAAGCAGTTTACCCTGATGTACACAGACTAAATTAAAACAACTGCCGGCTTGATTACTGAAGTTAAATTTGTAGGTTTATGTGCTAACAATGCTAACTGCAATTTTGAAGTAGTAGTAAGAAAAGATAAAAACAATGTTTCCACTGATAGAAATTAAATTGTTATTTCACACCAGCCGTGTGTAGGCCTAATTCTGGAAGGATGAGTCATGCTAAAAAATACAATGCCATAGCCGGGATTTGACTTACGTGTTGTAAGTTTACATTACTGACATTCACTGAAACATGAAAATGCTAAAATTATGATCCCAGGAAATTTGTTCTTACGAGACTTTTTAAACCCATTAAGGACAATTACATAAGACAATAAGTAATTATTCTAACCTGAAGCAGAACTTCGGATACAGACCACACAGCCAAGATTTATACTTATTTTCTTCTTGAATCACAGCAATATGTAATCACGCTGTCAGTTTCATCATTTCACGGCCTTGTGAATCTCATAGTCAACGACCTCTGGTAAAGATGACTAGCCCGAAGAATTGTACTTGAATTGTGAGCCAATCTTATCATAAAATAAGGTTCTACTAGCAGAAATAGCTGTGGGAGGATTAACAGATATAGCTTCTTGTATATTGACAGGTATGATATTTGTTTGCTCATTCGTTGGATAACAGTCGAGAGCAACGCTCAGGAATATTGTACACGTTACACATTTATGGTGAAATAGTACTTTCATCATATTAGAATTTAGCTTCTTATTTGCTATCCAAAGGGGATTTGCAGCTGCAAGATCCTACATGTGAGGATTACACAGTGTAATTTTTCTTTGGAAGTTCATATGTTTTAAGGCGGGTGCGTGGATTGGGGGATTCAAAAGTGATAACAATTACACCGAAGGTACTTTGTTAATCTTACTAGCTTTCATTTTTGGGCTCCATTCTTTGTTTTACAAGATATACACTAGATGAGTGTAATATGGTGTGGATGATTGTTAAATATTGCTGGTTGCTTCAGACTTAATCTAGATAGTGGCAGTGCTTGAATTCCGAGGGTTTGCATGTTAATATTACATTGGAGAAACTAGCTTCTGTGCGATCATTACTGACGTCACAAAACCATACAAATAATTCTTCAACTCGTCCCTCTGGTGTGACGAAAAAAGAACAGTTGGTAGTTGAGATTTATTTGATTCATCAGTGGTTTCGACTATGTTGACTGATACAAAACTTGTCTCACTTCATTCTTTATTTCATTAATTAAAGCAACAGAAATTCACTCAATAATGTCATTTTCAATCACATTTGACGTTCCTGAAAAACAATTTAGTCCGAAGTTGTTCCTCTAGCTTATTTTTTTAACAATTAGGTGTAAGAATGCTACATAGTTACCTTTGTTATCCGAATTACCGGACTCATTATAACCCTAAATGGGAGTTCTTGCTCATTTTTGACATCTTTACCATTCTTTTCAACTTAGTTCTTGAATGTGTCACTCAAAGAAGTGTCAATTCTTGTTTTTCCAAACTTAACTAACATTACAATGGAAGGAAAATTAGTTTATGAATTTTCATGATGAATTCTCAAGATAGTCATATTGCTGAGGCCATCTATCGTCCACACATTCTTTTCATTAACCAAAACCAGACATGGCCAACAAAATAGTTTCAACAATTTGTCACAACCACTCAGCCAAGGGAACTCGTTATACCAACAGATTCTAAAATGTATAAAAATGTCAGTGGGATTTACTTTTTAAAGGTCTAAGAGCCAGAGAAGGCCTTACTGTTGAAATTATATGACATTTTCACCAAAAAAATGCAAAGTCAAGGACGAATTTAAAAGATCTTTGATCACTTAATCACAGTCACTTTTACGCACAATTTATGATGCCATTCTTCTTATTGTACTTTTAACATTAATTCATTCACAGTGTTATTGTTATACATGAAGAATTAACACTGAAACTCAAGTTTAGCCTTTTCACTGAAGTCATAACTATTGTGCTATAAAGAAGTAACAGAAGTCTCTTCCCACACAAATCTGTAAGCTCTGAGTTTGCTGGTGAGCGCCATTGGCAAAATAGCGAGCTATTTAGAACTGCAGGATGCTAGATGACTGGCCTCAGGGGATCTGTCACAAATTAACGCAATTGAAATCTGAAAGTGATATCGCTTGGACTTTCCATTATTCCTTGAACATAAATTAATATGAAATTTGGATATACATTAATCAGCTAGCAGCAGAGGCAATATTAACGCCACATTACTTTAAGTATGATAAATGTGTAAAATGTCATGTCCATAGTAATTTCCATTTCTAATGTCAACAATGTCCACTGTGTTGTTTGATTATTTGTCAGATCCCACTGAGAGCAAAGCTGAGAGACACTAAACATGTCTTATATTTATTGTACATGCATCAGTAATATATCACCACCACAATTACACTGGTACCTATAACTTTGTTTTTGTTTTAATCTTAATTTATGTAATAACACTGAACATTTGTTAACCTCCAAAATGTTACGTATTAACTCAGAACATACATTACAGTAAGTCAATAATGTCAAACATAAAATCATGGTTGCATGCAATCTGACTTGTGTTTTACAAATTTAATTGCTAAAAAGAATATTAAAGAATTTCTCCCGATCCTGTGCAGGGTGAGTATTTAGAATAATTTTAAAACTTTGCTGATGATAGAGTCAACCTGAAATATTCAATGCCATAGCTGGGATTTGAACCACGGATCTCCTGTTTTCCGACCAGTCGTTCTTACCCATTGAGCTACTATGGCCAACATTAAGTTCTCCAATTGACTCATATATTTTCTCAGTAAACCACTATGGGCTGTCATATTTGAGATACACTGTTAGTGGCCACTTACTCTTGTAAGTACTTTAGTCCCAGGCTTCATCGTTAGGCTCTTATTATTTAAGCTAATTGATGGGAATTAATCATTTTTCTCTCTAGCCATGGAGATCCATGGTTCGAATCCTGGCCATGGCATTGAATTTTTCAAGTTGACTCTATCTAAACCCTTAGCCTATATATACTAGTGAGAACAAATGATTAATTTCCATTATTTAAGTTAAATAACTTCAGTGATGAATTTAGGATCAACTGGTATGACGGTTAATATCAGTTTTTATTGCAGAGTTGTAATATTTGGAACAATTTCAGGTTGTGTGCTGGTCTTACACAGATTGCCTTAATTCTTCATTG
This sequence comes from Mantis religiosa, assembly GCA_030765055.1. Lineage (NCBI taxonomy): Eukaryota > Metazoa > Arthropoda > Insecta > Mantodea > Mantidae > Mantis > Mantis religiosa. The sequence goes on from JAUKNK010000061.1 coordinate 1,085,757, forward strand.
TGTGGTCCTGTAAAGCACGCATTGTTGTCAAGTTATTATAATTATCTATAAGTTAGCTTAGTAGAGAATGTATGTACTCATGAGCAGGGGTAAGAGTTGTCCGTATTTTAAATATAGGCCTCCAGGAAATGATGGACCCAACACCACAAGTAATACCTACAATACTTCTGATAATATGAAAACTTGTCAGCTGTGTGCTGAATTAATGCTGAAGATAATTCCATATCCCAACATGGAGTAAAAGTAGTCACAGTACGCTACTCTTAAGGCAGTTTAATTAAGCAGATTAAGTGGTGGTGATTTGCCCATAACGCTACTTACCAGAGCTCTTTTAGCCATCATCTTTGAGAAGGTTTATCAAGATTTCCTGTTTTCTGTAATGGTATTCTCAACCCTTCATTAACCTTCAACATCTAACTGGGTCCTGTAATTGCAAATTTAGTTTGAGTTAGTGTCTGTATATCAGCAGGAGGATAGGCTTCTCTGTTCTTAAAATTGAACCAATCTTTATTTATTTATTTTTATTTATTTTTATTTATTTTCATCCTTTTATAACATAATACATGTGTTTCGGATACGTCAGTTAAATTTATATTGCATAATAAAAAAACATACAATATTACATAATTATATAACATTTCACATTAATATTAATAATGATTATAATGATTATTTTTTTGCTTCATTGATATCAACAGCATGCTCCATTACATGGTAATACTACATGCTTTATAGTTACATGTCCTATTTTGAATTAGTAATTGTAAACATTACAATGATTTTACATTTGGTTATTCTCTGTTCTAGACACTATGTACAATCAATTGAGTCTATTCTTCTAGCTGATTTTTCGGAGTTCACAATTTGTAATTATTTCACTCTAAATACTTGTCATATTTGTAGAAATGGTGCTTTATGGTTTAGTTAATTGTAAGATTATAATGAAACCAGAGTAAGTTGTATAGAGTTCACAATTTGTCATTATTACACTCCAGAAACTTCAGTCCATGTCCGTGATTCAAATTCTATGAATGACGTAAGGTGATTATTCATAATCTTATCATTGGTGGTAGGCCATTTCCCTCCATTGCTTGTTACACTGTTTGCCAACTCCAGTCGTTGTTTATCAAGTCTTCTGCAATTAAATATTATATAGTTAACAGTATGTTCGCAAGGACAGAATGGGTTATTCATTATTCTAAATTGGTATAAGTATGCATTTAATTTTCCATGGCCAGTTAACACTATAGTGAGCTCTGGGGATATTGGAATCTTTTGACACAATCTGTTTTTCACTAACGGGAAGAACGCTTTAGTCACTGCACCTTTCGTTGTGTTCGTCCAGACTTGTTGCCACCTGTTGAATCCATATTCCTTCGCTCTCGTTACTATTACGTCTTTTGGTATTTTGTCGTACGCTATTTCACTATCTTCGATAGCAGCGCGTTTTGCAAGCCTATCTGCTGATTCATTCCCTTTTATTGTGCAGTGGCCTTTAACCCAGCCAAAGTGGATGATCCAATTTAAATGGTTTAGTGCAGGAAGTTTGTCTTTGATAGATTCCATTAGTCGACTTCTTTTTCAGTTGTTTCTGAGTATATCTATAGTAATTCTGCTGTCAGTGTATATTGCAACAGTTCTATTTCTATCTATTGAACTGGCATAATAAACTTCTTCTAATCTCTCTAGAAATAGCAAGTTGTTCGGCTTGATTGTTAGTGCGATGGCCATGCTTATTAAATTTTAACTGGTGTGTCATAATTCCGTTTTGAAATATAATTCCTGCTGCGCCAACTTTCTCCCGCATTTTACTTCCATCTGTGTATGCTTCCATTCTAGATATGGTATCATTGTTCACCTCCTCAACCATTGCCACTTCGGCAGGATGTTGCCTGTGGTTTACTTCTAATGGTTTGTCGAATCTGCTATGTGACTTTTTGTTGCCAGATATATTGAGACTTTTTCCTCTATAGTTATTTCTATGGGACATACTCCAGCTAGTACACATGATGCATCATATGAGAGAGTTCTATATGCTTTTGTCATTTTTATGTTAATTAATCTTTGATTTCTTCTATATTTTGCAATATTTTTATTCCGTATCGCATCTATCCACACAGGAGCTCCGTATATCAATACAGGGACTATAGCTCCTTCATAGATTGTCTTAAGTGCTTTGTGACCTAGCCCCCATTGTAGCTTTGCTGTTCTTGCTAACATATGAACCAACGAGATTGTTCTATCTGCAGTATATTCAATGTGCGTGTTGTTGTTAAATTTGCTATCTAAATATATTCCGAGGTATTTTATTTCTCCGGTTTGGTTAAGTTTATGATGATTCAAAAATATGTTGACATCTCTATCTGCATTTCATCTTCTTCTGTTAAATAGAACCTTGAATTTATTTTGGTTAAATTGAATTTTGTTTTCATCAGCCCATTTTTGGATTTTTCTAAGATCGTGATTTGCAACGTTCTCTGCTTCTGATTTGTATGCTCCTCTTGTCATTACTGCCAGGTCATCTGTGAAGGCGATCACTCTTGTCCGTTGATCATATTCTAAATTCAGCATCGAATTGTACATTATGTTCCAGAAACCTGGACCACAGCATGATCTTTGAGGGCAGACTTTCTATACTTCTCTTTCTGCTGTATAGTTGAAAATACTGCTCTTCTGCTCCTGAAGTAATTCACTGCTAAATTATATAAATTCTTAGGACATCTAAACTGTCTTAGATTCTTGAGTATGCTAGGCCACCAAGCTGCATCAAAAGCACCTTTGGCATCAAGACTAGTGACTACTACAATTTGTTTTGACTTCAAGCATTTATTGATGAAAGATTTAACTTCCATTGACGCGTCAACTGCTCCTCTTAGGGGGGTAAATCCAAACTGGTTATTGTGTAACGAATTATTGCTGTACATATGGTGTAGTATTCTTTCTAGTACTTTACCTCCGATATTTAATAAGCTGATTGGTCTGTTTTTTGATACATCTTGGCAGTCTTCTTTTCTGGGCTTAATTACTGGAATGACAATGGACTGCTTCTGTTCTTTTGGAGAGCATCCCTTCTTTAAACATGCGTTGTATACTTGCGTGGAGAATAGAGGTAGATTTTGGAAAGCTCTTGTAATTATGTTGCTAGATAAGCAGTCCTTCCCAGGAGATTTCTGTGGATTGAATGTTTGCATATTAATGATGATTTCTGCAGTTGTGAAAGGTTTATCATCATTAGTATTGATGGGTTCTTCAATTTCTTTCCTAATTACTTTGTGCAATTCGTTGTCACTATCTTGATTGTCTTCCGGTACAAAGTGTTCTAACATATCCTTGATTGTATTTTCAGTATCTGTGGTAAATGTTCCATGTCTTTTTGTAGGGTAGTCAATCTCTCAGATGTTCGGAGTTTGCTGGAAGCTAATTTGTATACTAAACCCTAAGAATTGATATCGTCACATATTGTGCAAAACGCTTTCCATGACCTCAGTTTTGCATCTCTCATTTTCCTATCGTACTCCCTTTTCCCATCCAGCTATTTTTCTTTCCTCTCCTGTCATAGATTTTTGCCGGTGCCAGTTCTTTGGTATCTTTTCCGCAGTGCATTTGCCCATTTTCTTAATCTAGTTTAGTTTGTCTGTCCACCAAGATGCCGTCTTCCCTTTTATTGCCTGCACCTGTTGAAACTTTGAAGGCTGCATTACTAGCTGTTATGATACATGAAAAGGCAAGGTTTGCCATTTCCTCTGCGTCAATTTTACTTGCTACTGTCCTGTTTAGTTCCTGATCCAATTTCGGCAAGTTCTCTTCATTATAGTGGTAATTGAATTTAGATATCACCGTGGAAAGGAAAATATTGTGTAATTTCTTGAAATCTTCATTGTTGACTATGTACTTTGCTCTCATGTGATCGATGCCAATTGTGGATGTCTTTTTAATCTGCTTTGTAAGTTTGAAAGTTAAAATCTTATGAATCAGAGCAGCTTTCTATGGAGCCACAGGTCCACTCACTGACATGCCTTAACAACTTATTGTTATCAACCTTTGATATAAATGCTGCCTCTTCTAGTTTCAAATGTAGGCTCCGATCTAGTATTCACTATGTTTAAGTTGGACATTGATAGAAAATCTTCCATTGCTGTCCCCCTGTGATTTGTTGTTACGTCATACCATGTTTTACTTCTGGCATTAGTGTCCGCTGCTATAAGTAAACCACTCCACTTTATATAGTTGTAATTTGTTCTATTGTCCTCAAATTTACCTCAATATCTTGTGTAGAATCAAAATATAAAAAAGCTGTGTAAAATATAAAAATTATTTGTGGTTGGTTTATTGACACTCGTCACTTACTTTTTCATATATTTATGAGAGACTAGTTTCAAAGGCCCTGGCCTCCATTTTCAATCTCTTCCCAACTGGCAAATGTTGTTATCTGCTCTCTCTGGTGGTGGAACTATGAACTTTTTTGTCAAATTATCTGCTGGCGGGATTTCAAAGTTCATTACGCGATCCTTATTTTTCCAGATGAATATGTTCTCCCATGTTGTCAATCTATTTTGGTTTATCACTGCTTTTAATAATTTTGGATTTGGATCAATGTCATGGTTTTCATTCCAAAAATGAAATGCTACTGCTGACTTGTCTTCTTGTTTCAATCTGATGTTTCTAAAGTGTTCTTTGACTCTGGTTTTTAAATTTCTTTTTGTTTGACCTATGTAGCATTTTTCACAATTCTTGCAATTTATTTGGTATATTCCAGATTTGTTACCTGAAGGAATTTCATCTTTTGTTTTTGAATTTAGTAATTTTAAAATTGAGTATCTATTAGTAGGTGCCAAGATGATATTTTGTTCCTTGAATATCTTTTTAAATTTATTAAATGTTTTTGGATGATATGTGAATGAACTGAATATGCTGTTGCTTTCTTTTTCTTTAATAAATGTGGTTGTTTCCTTAATGGTTTTCTTTAGTTTATATTTTCTAATTTTCTTCAACACCAAACTTTTGTTATATCCGTTTTCTTCTGCTATGTGTATTATTGCTTTTTGTTCCTTGAAATATTCTTCTTTTTCCATGGGTATGTTGACTAGTCTGTGTGTAAGGCTGTTTATTATTGCATGTTTATGTGTAATTGGGTTGTGGCTATTATTTTTTATATAATTTTCTGAATGTGTTGGCTTCCTGTAAATTCCAAATTTTATTTTTGTATCATTCCTGATGATATTTAGATCCAAGAAAGGTAGTTGTCCATTGATTTCCTTTCCTATTGTGAATTTGATAGTCCTTTCTTGCAGATTGAGTAATTTTAATGCATCATCTAAATGTTTACTTGGTACAATTGCAAAGATGTCGTCAACATATCTATACCAAACCTTGAAGATCAATGGGAAGGACTTTTTAATTTGTGTTTCAAATGCACTCATAAATAAGTTAGCCAAAAAAGGTGAAAGTGGATTGCCCATTGATATTCCTGATTTCTGCTTGTAGTGTTTTCCATTAAAGCTAAAGAAGTTTTGTTCAATGCATATTTTTGTTAGAGAAATATATTCTTCTGCTTCTATTGCTTCCATATCAATTGTAGCTAGCCATTTTTTTAACACAGTCTGCAATTTTTCTGTTGGTATGCTTGGAAATAAAGATGTGACATCAAATGAAGCCAACACATTCAGAAAATTATATAAAAAATAATAGCCACAACCCAATTACACATAAACATGCAATAATAAACAGCCTTACACACAGACTAGTCAACATACCCATGGAAAAAGAAGAATATTTCAAGGAACAAAAAGCAATAATACACATAGCAGAAGAAAACGGATATAACAAAAGTTTGGTGTTGAAGAAAATTAGAAAATATAAACTAAAGAAAACCATTAAGGAAACAACCACATTTATTAAAGAAAAAGAAAGCAACAGCATATTCAGTTCATTCACATATCATCCAAAAACATTTAATAAATTTAAAAAGATATTCAAGGAACAAAATATCATCTTGGCACCTACTAATAGATACTCAATTTTAAAATTACTAAATTCAAAAACGAAAGATGAAATTCCTTCAGGTAACAAATCTGGAATATACCAAATAAATTGCAAGAATTGTGAAAAATGCTACATAGGTCAAACAAAAAGAAATTTAAAAACCAGAGTCAAAGAACACTTTAGAAACATCAGATTGAAACAAGAAGACAAGTCAGCAGTAGCATTTCATTTTTGGAATGAAAACCATGACATTGATCCAAATCCAAAATTATTAAAAGCAGTGATAAACCAAAATAGATTGACAACATGGGAGAACATATTCATCTGGAAAAATAAGGATCGCGTAATGAACTTTGAAATCCCGCCAGCAGATAATTTGACAAAAAAGTTCATAGTTCCACCACCAGAGAGAGCAGATAACAACATTTGCCAGTTGGGAAGAGATTGAAAATGGAGGCCAGGGCCTTTGAAACTAGTCTCTCATAAATATATGAAAAAGTAAGTGACGAGTGTCAATAAACCAACCACAAATAATTTTTATATTAATTTTGACGTCACTGTTACTAAATTCCTCCAAACACACAGCTGTGTAAAACTTCATTCTTTTGTATGTTATTTCTGCGACGACAGTGTCTTCGTCGGAGAGCTGTGTAATAAGAATGGCATCTATGTGTTTGTTATTTATAAGCAGTGCTGACCCTTTCCTTCCCTTTCCACTCTCGTAGGTTCTTAGAGATTTAGGCACTCCCGCTACATTACTGTGTATGGTGTAAGGTTCTTGTATAAAGGCAAGGTCAATGTTACTGTTGTTCATATTATATATAATATTATTCATTGCTATTCTTTTATGTTGCAAATTAACCTGTACACATCGTAGATAATTCTTCCCTCTGTCCGCGTGACCATCCATGCTAATAGTCAATTTTTTCCATATTCTTCTTCAGGGCAGTTTTATAGCATGGGCAGCTTTTATCAAGCGATGAATGGTTCTCACTTATAGGTATTGATCCATTGTATTTGTTGTAATTTATGCAATATATGCATCGGTGGTTTTCTTTAGGTGCTTGGCATTCATTCATTCATTCATTCATTCATTCATTCGTTCTATGATTTCCAGAGCAATGTGGACATACTTGTTCCCCTGTGCATTCCTGGGCTCTATGGTGGTATTTACTGCAATTATGGCAACATGTAACTGACAGGTAGTCATCACTATTACTTATGTGCCAGCCTAATTTAAGTTTCCTGCCCGAAAGGCGCCTACGAACTTGTGACGTGACTTCTATTATCAAATTCTTGTTCTTCCTTCTATCTGCAAACACAAATTTAGGAATTATTTCTCTTTCGCTCAATTTCAGATCTGAATTCTGATTAATTATGGCTTCTGTTCCATTGTCTATAGTAATATCCTCTGGAACATTAAATATAATAATTCTGGAATTCTTGAGTTTCGGCAAATAGCTTTCGAGTTCTAACCCACATGTTTCAGTTATTGCTTCACAAACTTTTTCTAGTTGACCTTGGCTTTCTGATTCCAGAAGTAACTGCCCGTTTATTTAGCGGTTTTAGTGCAGAAATTCTAACTTTCATTTCTGCAGGCTTAACTTTCGACTTGAGTAGAGTCTTGGCATACTCGACACTCTGGTTGTTTTTTGATATCACAAACAATTTTTTTTTTTTCGTCTTGTGGCTCATCCGACTGGTGCCACTGTTGGTTTGTTTTGGTAACTTCGGAGTAGCACTTCTTTGACCTACCTGCAGGTGGAACCACCCTCCACTCGCAGGTCGAGGGGTTGTCTCCCGTTGTCGCTTGATGTCTCATGTTGTCATCCTTCTCACCCGATTGCAAGGCTTGGATACCGCTTCTATCGCTCTAGATTCCAGTTGTAGCTGCCCCCACAGTTATAGTTCCTTTTTTTCTTTTCCCTCATATTTGGCTCGCTGTTTCCAATTGTTGACCCCCTGTCCTCCAATTGCTTTTTATTGTGGAACCATCACAGTAAGCAAAGTTCTCTGGAGAAGAAAGACGAACCTAATACCTGATTCATGCTCTAGGTGTGCGTGTTGTGGTTGATGTCATGAAAGCCAGTGTATAACATTTAGCCAATCCTGTTGCATTCCATTGTAGTATGTTCAAATCTCCAAATACAGTCCCCACCCCGAGATCCGAACGGGTGACTCTTACTCCGGATTTTTTTGTAGAAGGAAACATAAACATAGTTTATTGAGCAGGTTTCAACTGTTTCTTATGGGCACCTCTTTTTTATAAGTAGGCAGTTGAATTGTTCCTTCTTAACTCTCATATTGTGGAGGGAACACACCTGTCGTTGGTCTATGGATCTGCCGGATCAGGCTTGGCAAATCATTATTTTATCACCAGCCTTTCCTTCATTTGCCAGATGAAGGATGTTCCTACTGCCATGACAGGTCAGCAGTAAATTTATAAAAGCTAGAGAAGAACATAAAGAAGGAAATAAAAGAAATAAAAAAAAAAATAAACCTTATTTAATTTCAACAGATGAAATATTTTATCATAAATTTACAGCTTCTGAACTTGATATAGCTATTTGCAAAACACCTAATAGAAAAGCTCCAGGACCAGACAAAATTCATCCAGAATGCATTAACAATTTAGGTAAAAAAGCAAAAACTATATTACTCAACTTCTATAATCTTGTCTGGAAATCTTCTGTTCCATCCAATTGGAAAAAAGCTATTATTGTTCCAATAGGCAAATCAGCAGCTGATATAAACAACTATAGACCTATATCATTAACCAGTATTTTAGCAAAAATTATGGAAAGAATGATTTCAGCTAGATTAAATTGGTATCTTGAACAACATAATCTCCTATCACCCTGCCAAGCCGGATTCCGGAAAAACCATACAACTAGTAAACAAGTAATTAAGCTCAGTCAAGAAATGAAAGAGGGTTTAATAGAAAAGAAGATACCTTAGCTGTATTTGTTGATCTGAAATCTGCATATGATACTGTATGGAGATGAAATCTTATCAAGAAACTACAACAGATGGGAATTAAAGATAATATGCTTCACTGGATATCAGAATTTGTTGCAGAAAGATATTGCGTAACTTCTTATGGTTCATCATTATCCAGATACAAAAAAATCCATCTAGGTTTACCTCAAGGAGCAGTACTTAGCACTACTCTATTCAATATCTATATAAATGATCTGCCCAAACAACTTCAACAAACAGGCATCAATACTGCATTGTATGCAGATGACTTAGTAATTTGGAAATCAGTCAACCTTGAAATTCTTAAGACAAATATTCAAAATTCTTTGAATACCCTTAAACAATGGTGTTCTAAAAACCTCATGGAAGTAAACACTGTGAAAAGTAACTATCAGCTCTTCTCTCTAAGAAAGAAACAATCCAGTATTACCTTAAGTTATGATAATACCAAATTAACCAGAACAGAAAATGCTGAATATCTTGGAATATTGTTTGACAAAAAATTAACTTGGAAAAAACATATTGAAAGAATTGGAGATAAAGCGATGAAACGTTTTAAGATATTAAAAAGACTTGCAGGAGCTAAATGGGGTTGTTCAAATCTACATTAAATACTACATATAATACATATATAAGGCCAGTTCTTAATGACTGTGGAGAAGTACTGATAACATCATCACCTTCAACTTCCATGATACTGGAGCGCACACAAAATCAAGCTCTTATGCTAATTACTGGAGCTATAAAAACTAGTCCTATAATAACCTTACAATTCCAGATAATAATAAATGGGTAAAACAACACATATCCACCTTCAGTTTGAAAACTCAATTAGACTTCATACAGAAAGTTCAACAACTAAGAAATAAACTAAATTACACATCCAAAATAGAACCTTTCATGTCTCTTTATAACCCACTGAACATCATTGAATTAGAATACTACCTAGATTTACTTGCAGATTTTAAAAAGAAAGAATACTCATCTACAGAAGCTACAGCATATGCCCTTGAAACCATAAATGTAAGATATCCAGTTGGCAAATGGACACACATCTATACAGATGGCTCTCTTTATAATCAAGAAGATGGAGCAGGAGCTACCTGTAAATTCTTTTCTTTCGATAAGCATGTTGGAATTTACTTAAGTTTTGATGGAGAAATTGATGCAATTTATACTTCCTTACAAAATCTATTTGCCTGGAAAATAAGCTTTCCAACATAGTTTTCTTAACAGATTCTAAAGCAGCTATTCAGGCTATTATTTCAAATGACTGCCCAAAAACCGAAAAGATAAATGAAATTCATAATATGATTAAACATCTTCAAAATTTAAATATACATATAGTTTTCCAATGAATACAAACTCACTGTGGAATTTCTGGCAATGAGCAAGCAGATATATTGGCCAAGAAGGGTTCCAAAATATCTCAAACAACGAAACAAAATATTCCCTATGAAATAGTTAGAAGATTAATCAAAAACATCTTCACAAAACTATATAACTGCTATGTAGTTTCGTCTGAAAAACTTAATTGGAAAGATCCCCAAAACAAACTAAAGACAATTCCAGATCTACCTCGAAAATCTTCAGTAGTAATGTTCAGATTAATCACAGGCCACGATTGTTTGAATGGACATTTATTCAAGGTTGGACTAACAACTTCTCCACAGTGCTGTTTATGTGGTAAAGACGATTTAATGAACATTGATCATCTAACGGTATGTGAAACTCTCCAAAATCAAGAAGATCTAGTCTCCAAATATTGGGAAGCAAGAAGAAAAATGATTTTATTATCAAATTCTGGGCATTAAATACACACACATTTAGCCAATACAGTACACTTGTGCGTGATTTCACCAACAGATGTTTACACTTAGCACAAGTTTAACATTAGTTATAACAAAAATTGAATTTCAACAAGTGTTAGCTTAACACTATTGTTAGCTCTTGTTAAACTAAAAAACTATATTTCTGTTGTTAAGTCCTTAACAGTTGTAAATCGGCAACATGGAGGGTGTGACTGCAGCTTTTGATGTCGATTTTCTATATTTAGGACTGTCTAAATGGAGTTCATATTAGAGCACGACCCAAAATGATTTTTAAGGAGGTATCAGAATGGGATTCCTTTCTTGGAAGTGTTGAAAACAGTGTTGTTATGATATATTAAATTTAAAGGGAGTTCATTAATGACACTAAACAACATTTACTTTTAAATTTTTCCAGAACAGGTTTCAGAGACTTTGCCTATATCCTCAGCCGGCCATCGAGTGTTTCTCATTGGTGTAGTTGACAATATTTTGTCACAGGTCTCCTCTGGTGGCGGTTCAAGGAACTTGCTGAACAAATCTTTCTGGGGTATGTCGAAATTGAATACGTTGTTCCTATTTTTTGAAATGAAGATTTGTTCCCATGTGGATAGTTCTTGTTTTCCTGATGTATGTTTTAGTAGTTTTGGTTCTGGATTTATGTTGTGGTTTTTTCCCAGAAATGTGTGGCAGCTGCTGATTTTTCTAATTGTTTATATTTTATGTTTTTAAAGTGTTCCTTTGCTCTTGTTTCTAAATTTCTTTTGGTTTTTCCAATATAAATTTGACTACAGTCACTGCATTCAATTTGATATATACCAGATTTTTTGTTAGATGGAATGGCATCTTTGATGTTTGAGTAAATTAGGTTTTTTAAGAAGAAATGGTTGACTGGTGCTAGTTGAATGTTTTGTTTTTGAAGACTTTTTTTGAATTTATCATAGGCCCATGGATGGTAAGTGAGTTTTTTGAAAATCATATTAGTTTCTGTAGCTGAGAGGGTTGTGGTTTCCTTTAAGAGCTTCTTCTTTTTTGCTAAGTTCACTTTTTTGTCTACTAATTATTTGGGAAAGTTTTTTTTGTGCTATTTCAATTATTTTGGTGTATTCTGTTTTGTATTCTTCTGCTGTGAGAGGGATGTTTACCAGTCTGTGTGCTAAACTGTTAAAGATTGCCTGTTTGTGGGATCTTGGGTTGTAGCCATTAGCTTTTATGTAGTTGTCTGTCTGTGTTGGTTTTCTATAAATACCAAACTTTAGTCTGTTTTTATTGATCATTATTTTTAGATCCAAAAATGGTAAATACTCGTCTTTACAGTGAACTTGATGATTTTTCATTGGATATTTAAAAGTTTTAGTGCAACACTGATTTGTTTATTTGGTACTATTGCAAAGATGTCATCTACATATCGTTGCCAGAGTTTGAACATCCAAGGGAAACCTTTGTTGATCCTTATTTCTAATGCACTCATATACAAATCGGCCCCGGACCCCGAACTCATTTGAGCAGCATTTCACCGCTTCCATTCATCGTCCGATATGACTTAACGTTGTAGGTCGTAAATTACACACACACACACACACACACACACACACACACACACACACACACACACACACACACACACACACACACACACAAGAACAGTGGCACCTTGATGTCGCAGTCTCGCTCATGGCTGGTCCCGAGCTTTCTCAGGTGTTCTTCCAGAGTTTTGATGCACCTCTCCAATAAGCCTTCCAGCCGGGGCCCCGGGTGTTGCGTTTGAATTGGCTCATGGGTCTGAACGATTGGTGTTACGCTGACCACAGGCTCGCACGTCCCCAACACCGTCCCGGCCTGGACGTCGTAATCGGTATCTGTTGGGTTTAGCAGCCTCACTGGCACCTCCTCTCGGCACGGCAACAATGTCCTGGCTACACAGAGTCCGTGCACAGGCGTATTCTGGTCCAGCATCAAGTTCTTCGCCCGCTGGCTTTCCAGTCGCGCCGTCACCACCACCTCGCTTCTCGCGGGGACAACCACGTCTTCCCTCAGGACGACCCCGCAGATTCTCAGGCGTTCTTCGGGCAGCCGGTAATGACCTGTTCCTCATTGAGCCACAGGACCTTCCTGCCGACGTCGACCGTTGCCTCGTGGCTCCTGAGGACATCAAGTTCCAGTGTCACCTCCTCAACCACATTCGCGACGAACTCCCACAGACGCACTGCACTCCATCCCAAGGTCAACTTGAGCAGGGCCTCCTTCTCCGCATGCAAGGTATCACCCGATGCCGTCACAATCTGATATGGTCGGCTCGGTTTCCTGGACGGCATTCCCCTGGCTACGTCAGGTCTGATGACGGTCTCGGTTGACCCGGTGTCTACGAGCACGCGGCGCGGCTTCCTTCTGACGCAGCCTTCCGCGATGAGGCTGTCATCCATCCGTCGGCTGACGGCGCGAAGTGTCACATGAGGAGATGTTGTTCACGGCACCGACGTGCTCTCCGCCACGCCGGACCTTAATCGTTCTTCCGGCTGCTCTTCCTGGTGTCCCGGCTGTCCACACCCCCAACACACGCCACTTGTTCTTCGCCGGTGTCCCTCGGCTGGGCTTCGGTCTCCATTATAGAGGATACTCCTTGTTCTTGACGCCGGAGTAGCCGTCACCTTGGCCGCCTACATCCTCAATGCTGCCGTTAGCGCCTCGTGGATTGTTTTGTAGTCGCCGAGCATTGGGTGCTGACGTATCTCAACGTCTCGTACCCCGGCAGCGAAAGTATAGGCGGCTTCACGGGATACGAATTCAGGTGTGAGGTCGACCAAGGCTTTGCTGGCCAGCTGTTTAATTGCCAGGGCGGACACCTGCTGCGTCTCCCCTGGCCGCTGCGTTTCAGATTTCAGTTGGCTGCGCTAGGCTGCGGCTAAGCGGTTCCAGAGGCGGTTGTCCAGGGTTTCCCAGATGTCCTTGGCGCCGCCACTGTCTGCACCGCGTTCAGGACTTCTGCGGCCCGTCCGTAGAGGCTGGCTATTAGCTGTGCGGCCTCCTCTGGTACCACTTTTGCTTAGCCACTGTCGAATTGGCAGAGGAAGACATCGAACGTGGACGTGCCGTCGTACTTCGGCGGTTTCACGCGCGCAGATGTCGTGTCGCGTCTCGACGCATCGGCCTCTAAATCTTTCATCCTTCTGCTGACGATGTCCTCTACCATGGCGTTCAGGGGCCTAGTGTTGGTGTCGGCATTTCCCTCTAAGTTGTTAACGTGGCTCGCCAGAACTTCGACGCGTTCGTCCACTTGCACCATCCGCTTCTCCAGCTGGTTCCAGGTTCGTGGAATTCAAATTCCAATTTGCTTAAATTCTAGATGTTTTTTATTTGCGTAGAAATGCGCTGTTCAATTCTCACGCAACAACATTGCATCACATATACAACACCAAGGTCGACGACAGTAACAAACAGCTTACTCAACTTCCACTGTTGTACTCAGGTTGTACTCAAAATTTCTACCCTGGTCTTAGTGGAGCTCTAACGGCACCCCAAATCGGCAGAAGACTTGCTCCACGAGGCAGTCTGTGACTGTCTTCGCCTCCTGGTTGGTGATGGCATATACCTCCGGCCCCTTGATGAAGTAATCCACGACCATCAGGTACTTGTTTCCTCGGTCGGATGTTTCCTCCGGAGTCTCAGGTGTCCTCCTGAAGTACGGACGCGCACTTCCTCCAAGACCTTTGGAACCTTGCTTCGGGGAAGTACCAACTGCTCTCTCTGCATTTTCCCATCAGACGATTCCCATACCCGGAATAGCACGCCTCCCTTGTGTTCAGTGAGTCCCAGTGGGCCTAGTAGGACGTGTATGTGGCACTCCTTGGTGCGACATCCTCCCAGGTTGGTTTTGTCCCTGTCTCCACTTAAGAGTGGCCCCAAGTCTGCGTCCGCCAGCTAATCTCTCCTCATGCCTGCGCTATCCCAGTCATCTGCAGGCACTGCCGTGACCACTCGGCAGCTGCAGCACGCTCCTTCTCTTCCACTCTTGTGCACTGGCCGCACTCCTCTAGACAGGGTCTTCGGGACATTGCATCTGCGTTACCGTGGCTCTTCCCTTTACGATGTTCAGAGGTGAAGTCATATTCCTGCAGCCTCTGGACCCAACGTGCTCTCTGGCCTTCCAGGTTTCTAAAGCTCAATAGCCAGGTTAGGGCGGAGTTGTCAGTCCTCAGCTGGGATGACTGGTCTTTACTACTGCCAGTAACTCGCCGGGTGACGCAGTAGTTCTTCTCTGCCTTGGATAGCGTCTTGCTATAGTAGGCTGTCACCCGCTCATGGTCGTCCTGGATTTGCGATAGGACGCCTCCAACGCAATGGTCACTGGTGTCGGTGTCCAAAATAAAAGGGCCACCTGGTTGTGGATATCGCAAAATTGGAGCACTGCACAGGTCTCCAGGTGCCGGAAAGCGCCTTCGGCGTCATCCGTCCACACATAAGGCTGGTGTTCTTCAGTCAGGCGGGTAAGGGGTTTGGCGATGTTGGAGAACCCCTTGATAAAACGGCGGTAGTAACTGCACAGCCCCAGCAACCTGCGCAGCTCTCTCATATCCTTCGGCCGAGGCCAATCTCTCACGGCTTATGTCTTCTCTGGGTCTGTGGCTACTCCGGTTGCTGAGACTATGTGTTCCAAGTAGTTCAGTTCCTTGCGGAAGAGCTAGCATTTCTTGGCGTTCAGCTTCAGGTTAGTCACCTGCAGTCTCTGTAGTACCTTGCTTAGGTTTTCCAGATGGTCTTCGAAAGTCTTGCCGACGATGATGATGTCCAAGTATAGCAGGCAGGCTATACTTTTATGTGCATTGCTGCAACAATATTTTATGATTAACCCTTTTCTGCATGAATTCCTTTGCTACTTTAGTCCCGGTCTTGCTGTAGTAACTAAACCGATTTTCATATCACTTTCTATGGTGCGTCAGCACAATCGATTTGAAAAGCCATGATCATTAAACTGATACGTTTGGACTGGCCATCCATTCAAAACTAAACATCGTGAGTTCGAAGTATTAAAGTATTAAAGTATGCAAGTATTAAAGTTGTTGCTAAATTTAAATATTGCAGTAACTCTTAAAGGCAATATCAAATACCGAAATATCATGTCACAAAGGTGATGTGTAATGCTGCAGATACTTCATAGCTAATCATTGTTAAGTTTAATCTGTCAAATTATTTTTCATGAGTATTATGGAACAACAGTTTACAAAATGCAAACTGTGATAGTTCCCAGCATTGCAGTTTGTTTAAGGTATATCTGATATCTGACAATGCTTTAATCTTTATCCAAAACATTTTAAATACACTAGCAGCTTTAACATTGTTATATTTCCTCAGTAAGCTAGCTGAAGTGATAATAGCATTGACATAAAGAGACAAGTATCTGTAGTTTGAGTTCTGGACACAACCTTGATATACTTGAGGCTTTCCAAGAAGTTGTTTGTACAATAACAGAACACTGTTGTGTAGTGTCATTTGAACAATTATTGATGGATTCAAAGAAAGTAATTGTAAAATTTATGCATATTTTTTAGTATATATAATATATTTCTCTCGTTACAGATTTGTTTCTATAAACAAAATCTCCATCTGATTCAAAAGCGATTTGAAATGGATAAGAAAATAGAAATCAAAGAAGAGAATCTCACAGATGACATAACCTCACAGAATGAGAGAGAGTTCTTTCAGAAGGTTGTTTCTATAAAGACAAGTACTGATACTGTACTTCTGGATACTGATTGTGACATGACAGTCAAAACAGAAATTAAATCAGAGACTCCTTTTATCAAAGAACTTGTAAAACAGATTAAGAGCGAAACTGATATATCGAGCAACAACTGCGAGATGGATAAAAGCAATGAAGATGAACAGGATGAGGGGGAATTTCTTCTAGAGGATCCTGAAATGATTGATAAAAAATACAACAGTGATCATACAATTGATATCAAAATAGAAATTAAAGAAGAACCTTGGTGGCTGGAAACAGAAACTTCATCAATTGGTAATAATACTAAGGTAAGTTATGCAGATACCTGTTGAGTTAGACTGAGCAATGTTTTGTAATAATCTTGCCAATATATTCTGTACTATTGCAGAATATTACAATGTTTTGTCCTTAAATAAAGAGTAAACTGAAGTCACTAATTCAAAGACAATAGCTGACCCAGACATAAACGTTTAAATCCATATCCTGGTGGGCAGTTTAACTCAGAACCAGATTCTTTGTATTCTCAAAAATATTCTTAATAATAAAAGTAATAAATTAAGAGCAAAACACTCATTGTCTGTGGAGACTTCAATATTGATTTTGCTAAAATCTCAAAACAAAAGAATAACTTAAATGATTTGGTAGCTACATTTAACTTAAAACCTTTAGTAAATTTCCCAACCAGAAATACAAAATTCTGTGCAGCCATAGTTGACCAAATTTTTACTAATGCTAGTCAGTTCTACAAAAGTCACCCACTGAATTTGGGTTACACTGAGCATAATGCTCAGTTAATATCAATAAATGTGGAAAACGGTATAAATCCAAACCTTAGAAAAACAAAATTTACCAGACAATTCAATGATTCAAATATAGACTATTTCTTGCATCTATTAAAAAGCGAAATGTGGCATGAAGTGTATGGTACATCTGATACTAATGAAAAATTCGAAACTTTTCAAAAGATATTTAAGCATTAATTTTGTATAGGTTTCCAACTTGTACAAATAAAAGAATCATTCTCAGGAAAATCAAATTTGTGGATTACTAAAGGAATTATAACATCTTGCGCGCACAAACGAAAATTACATGAAATTCTGCAAACAGTGACTGTCACTCCACAATTCAGTGACTATGTTAAAAAATATAAAGCCACATTGAATAAAGTTATAAAACAAGCAAAAAAGATGGCAAACGATAAATTCATCAAAAGTGCGCAGAACAAAATGAAAGACTCGTGGAAAGAAATACACAATGAAATAAAGCCCAATAAGAATGTAGATAATTTAGTACTGCAGACACATTCAAAATTAATAACAAACCCAAAGTTAATAGCAAAGACTTCTATTGATCACTTCATAAATCTTGCTGAAAATATTGTTTCACAAAAGAACCTCAAATAGGTACTTCAGTTAAAACAAATAGAGTAAATATATGTGAAACAACAATGTTCTTGTGCCCTAATTATTTCGAGGAAATTGTTTCAGTAGTATCCAAATTTTAATCCAAGTACTCTTCAGGTATTGATAACATTCCTGACTGTTTGCTACAAAAATATTCTATTCGTATTGCACACCTTTAGCAGACATATGCAATAGCTCACTTGAAGATGCAGTGTTTCCAGAAGCTTTAAAAACTGCTAAAGTAAAGCCACTATACAAAAAAGGAGATAAAACCGATTTGCTAAATTACAGGCCAATTTCACTCTTATCCAGCTTCTCTGAAGTACTGGAAAAGATATTCTATAAAAGACTTATAGCATTTATAGAGATGAATGATTTAATATCTAAAACTCAGCATGGGTTTTGTAAACATAAGTCATTAGAAACTGAACTTTTTGATTTTGTAAACAGTGTAATAAATACTTTAGATAACGAAGACAAAATACTAGGTGCATTTTTCGAATTAACTAAAGCATTCAATGTACTAAACCACAATTTACTATTCAAAAAATTAGAACATATGGGTAATAGAGGGCATGCATTGGAATGGATCAAATCATATCTAAAGGACAGGAAGCAACTAGTAAAAATTTCACATACAGAAAAATATCGCATTAAAGAATACCCATCAGATACAAAATACATTAAGTTTGGTGTACCACAAGGTTCTATTTTGGGTCCTATTCTTTTCTTATTATTTGTACATAATTTACAGTCAAATATTACAGCTAAAACAATAGTTGAATATGCGGATGACACAAATATATTAATTGAAAGCAATGCAATTGAAGAGCTACATATCTTTCGAAGCAGAATGTTCAGTAATATTTCTAAATGGTTCAGCAATAATAATTTAATTGTAAACTTGGATAAGACACATGAAATTCTTTTTCAGTTTTCTCAGAATAACTCTCCTGTACAATCACAATTAATATGTACTAATCAAGTAATTAAGTATGTCAATACAACTAAATTTCTTGGTCTTTGGATACAGAGTAACCTAATGTGGGAGAAACATGTTGATCATCTAATTAAAAAACTGAGTACAATTTGTTATAATTTCAGACAACTGATACACATAGTTAACATAAAAACTCTCAGAAGCATGTATTTGCGTGTGCTCACTCCATTTTAAAATATGGCATAACATTATGGGGTGACTCACCACATTGTAAATCATTATTCATAATGCAAAAACGGATTCTAAGAATACTTGGAGGAGTTAAATCAACATCTACGTGCAGACCATTATTTAAAAAATTTAAAATCTTACCTCTCCCATGTATTTTCATTTTTGAAATTTTAAAATTTACAAAGACAAATTTAATGAAAGGAAATGGCCACTGTACCTTTAATGACAGTTCATAATCATAATACTAGAAGAGAATGGACATTCATGTGAATAGAAGTAACACAAGAGCTCATCAAAACTGTAATAAACCTTAGAATTACTTTTTTTAATGAACTGCCTATAGCCAATAAAACCACTTGCAATTTTTCAGCATTTAAAAAGTCTTTTTTCATACTTGCTAGACCACCGTTTTTATTCTGTTAGTGAATTTTTAGAAAGTTTATAATATGGTTGCATTTCTGAATTAATTGTGTATATTATAAAATTCTTGATATATCTTTATAAAACACTATTTTGTACAAGCACTGACTTGTCCTTACTGGATGTCACTTGTTAATTTACAAGTATAGTTAATTGCACTGTAAATTCACAATTTGACGTGTTTATATCATAGTACTCATGTACGATGTATGATTTACAAGATGAATAAATAATCTTATCTATTGTGCCTAGTTTAGTAAGGCATTTTGTTAAATATAACAGGATTAGTGTGTACAGCTGTGTTTTGTACTAACTATAACAAATAGTTTCGCGAAAAATTTATAAGTGTTGTTTAGTGTCATTAATCGACTCCCTTTAAACTTAATTTAAATACTTGTGTGTTTGTATCGCTCCACACCATAGAGAAGAGCGGACAACAGATACTAGTTGGAAAGAGGTTCAAAATGAAGGCAGTGGATTCTAAAACTGGTCACCCCATAATATAAAAATGTAAGTGACAAAATGTCAATAAACCAACTACAAAGATTTTTCCAATTAGTTTTTTATTTCTTTATAAAGTGTAAGAAGGCTTTCTTTCATGCCTGTTTATTCAGCCGAAAGATAGTAACCTTGTTTTCCTGGATGCTAATGTGATTGTAACAAAACCGAGTAAATGGCTGGATTCTGTCCAGTCACCATGGTAGCTCAATGGGCTGGAGCGACCAGATGGAAACCAGGAGATCCATGGTTCAAATCTCAGACATGGCATTGAATTTTTCATGCTGACTCTATCTATCAAAAAATGCAATAATGTTTCAATTTATGGACCAATATTGGTCTTGCCAATTTTTTCAAAAGTTCTTGAGAAAGTAATGTTCACCAGAGTGTATAAACACTTGAATATAGCAACATACTTGTCAGTGATCAGTTTGCATTCAGAAAGGGAATATTGACTAATAATGCAACTTACAAACTTACACATGAAATGTTCACTGCCTTAAACAAAAAAGGCATGTAAGTGGAATTTTTTATGATCTAGCAAAGGCTTTTGATTGTGTGAATGATATCATTATTATCGCAACATCTAAGTTGGTTTGTGTCATATCTAAATGAAAGGAAGCAAGAGTTGAAGTAGCTGTCAGTGATATTGGTTATGAAAAACATACTTCAAACTGGAAAGTAGTAACTCATGGAGTACCCCAGGGTTCCATGTTAGGGCCTTTATTATTTCTGATCTATATAAATGACCTCTCACTTTATATAAAGGGCACTGCAAGTACATTTCTGATAATTATATCTTAAATAAATTATATCTTAACTAAACTCAGCTCTGCCTGTTATGCTATCTGAGAGTAGGTTAATGTGAGTTCTATTGACACACTTAAATTAGAGTATTATGCATACTTTGGCTCTGTCATGGAATACGGAATATTAGGGCTACTCAATAGAAGGTAAAAAAATATTTCTTATGCAAAAGAAGGTTATAAGAATTATTACTAACACCCACAACAGATGCTCCTGTAAACATCCTTTTAGAAGATTGAAGATATTAACGCTTCCTTGCATGTATATGTTCACAATCCTAAAATTCTTTGTATGCAATCGTGCTTTATTTGCAACAAATAATGTAACTCACAGAATAAACACTGGACAAATGTATAATATCCATTATCCCAGTACTAAACTTCCTTGCTTCCAGAAAGGTGTGCATTATGAAACTATCAAAATATTTGGCACACTTGCTAATGTTCTTAATGTAAAAATTGATAACTGTGGTGTTTTAGAATGCTGTTAGAGAGTGCCTTTGCTCAAAATCTTTTTATTCTGTACAAGATAATCTGAAACACAAATTATCTTGATAATGCTTCTGTAGCTCTGTAAGTAGTATCTAACTGTTCCAATGACAAATCATTAGCAATAAATCCTTGTTGCATGTTGATTGTTTATTTTTAATGTACATGTATTTAAGAAATAATGAATGGTATCCATTGCAAAAAGATTGAGACGTATTGGCATAAGCCAAGTGAAAGCTGATTTAAAAACTGTGTGATTTTGTATCATATTTATATCATCAATCACTTTCAGTTTCATGTTTCTCAAGATTAGTCACTAGAGGTCTCTACACACCTGCCCGTAATACTAAACTCTCAAAATGAAACAAATTTAAATATACAATCAATTGTCGATATTTCAAAATTCATTTACATGCTACTTTTTAAAGCAAATACTTTTTCCCAAACCGTTAAGGCTATTGGACTATCTCATTGTTTTAATAATTTAACTTCCTATTGCATTTCATGGTTAAATGATCAGAACTTATCTGCTTTGGCTGATTTATCAGTATATTTATACCTAATATTTATAAAATGTTCTTTCATTTTGGTTTCGTTGACTACAATGAAATTAAAAGTGATTGATAGTGTAAATGAATGTTTACAAAGTCAATATCTTATAATTTCTTGAAATTTTCATTAATTTCTTTAAAGATAAGTGAAACTTTTGTTATAAATAATTATAGTTTTTGTTAGAAATAATTATTAACTATAAATAATTAATTATTGAAAAAATGAATAATAGTCTGCTTGGTTTTTGAATGACAGCCTTTTAAACAGGACAAGTGTAGAGCTTTCACAAATATGGAGGAATTGGAAAAACAAGCAGTGATTAAATGGGACATATGAGCAATATATAATCATATATGCTGATTTATTAAACATTTGTTTTCCGTTCTGTGTTCTCTAAAGCAAACAAATACTTTCTACACTTCTTGGTTTTCTAACACATCACTGCATGATAAAATATCAAATATTGTCTCTACATATCCTGTAAATGTTTTAGCAGGACATTTAACACTGTGTAGTTATTTGTATGAAAGCTGTATACATTTGAATTATTCTGTTACAGGATGTGGTCCTTCCTACAATAAAATCATCAAGGTAAGTCTTGACTCTTCAATTGTAAGCCTTATATTTACTCCAGCATTTATGTTTTAGTACGTGTGTCATCAAGCTCTCGAACTAATACAAATAGATATACTGTAGAACTTGCTCTAAGCAAAAGGGTATGGGACAAAACTAATTTCCACATTGAACATGTTTCTGTCTACAAAATACAACAGATTATATTTGTAATTTTGTGTATATGAAACTTTGTACTGCAACTGCTGTGCTGTAGATGTTCACTTATTTGCAGCTATTCTGTGCCATACAAGCACTAACGTCATAAGAACGTGTGTTGTAACTTACACAGAACAGTTCTTGTGGTGTTATTCCTATCTTTGAGTGCTTTGTCCCTTGCTGTTTGGTGCTTGGAGGAAACTGTGTTTCGAATTTCTGGCCGTATTTGGTTTTCTCTATGAAAATATTTGCACTTCAAAGTATGATTTAGGTCAGAAAAATTCATTCCTTTTTTTTATCTTGCTGAGGTTAAGTGCAATAAAAGTTTCCTAATAAGGTAAAATATTAGCACCATTTCATGCTGCTTTATTTCTGTGCATATTTTGAAAATTTCTAGTGCATCTTTGCATGCATATTTTCCGGTTTGTGTGATATTATTTATATTTTATATTATTACTTTGTTTTTATTATTTATTTTTATGATCTTTTTATTGTTATATATTATTTCTTATTTTATAGTTTTATATTTTTTATATTTTCAAGTTTTATATTTTAAGTGCAGTAAGAGATTCTTTATGGTGTAGCATTTTTAGCACAATTTGATATTCCATTATTGCATATATTTCGGAACTCAGATTATGAATTTTAACAAATGATGACCACAATTTTACAAACAATGTCATTTATAGAAACTGCAGCTATGGATTTTCCAAAGAATAAGAAATAATCATGTGCAATTTCCCAGTATACAGAATTTGTTTACAGGACTGCTACATTTGGAATAGTAGCAATACATCCATCTATTAATAGTTGTCTGACAGATACATCCTATTTGCTGAAAATGCATACAAATGTCATGGATCTGGAGCCAGCATATCCATAGCTGAAAGTGCTGTTAAGAAAATGGACGACATTTGTAGCATGTGTATGGACATGTACAAACATTTTATAAAGATCTAAATGGAAATTAAATCGTTCTGTCACACCAGCCGTGTGTAGGCCAAATTCTGGATGGATTGAGTTGGATTGACAAATAATGGTTGACTATAAAACCTGGGCTTAGGTTCTTACCTGCTGTACATCGTCATTAAGGAGTTGTCAGATATGTATATGAGAATTTCTTAGTGGCTCACCGAGATAATGCGAGTCATTCGAGAATTAATGTCAGCTCAATTGTTAGAACAACTGACAGAGACTGGGAGATCCGTCTTCAGGTCCTCTATATGGTATTACAATTTTCAGCTGACACAGTCTGTCCAGATTCTCTCCTTTGATATCTTTATTTCATCCTTAAAGGAAGAGGAATGTAATATGAGAGCCTCTCAGTGTTGCTTGTTCAGGTACACCAGTATTCAAAGCTTCCTTCACTCGCTAATCATATGTGACAGCAAAGTCAAATGACTGCAGTGTTTCATAACCCTTGAAGTACTATTGCTGTAATATAATAACCAAATCTTTGTATTGTATAGTTGATTACTTTGCTGTAGGCATTACCTGATAATAGAGATGTTTACTTGCTTTCTTCACCACAAATTAGAGCAGAACAAAGGTTACTGTATTGGGCCATACACTTCTGGATTAATTTAAAATGATAATTGTGGAAAGATTCATCATTTGTAGCTCCTTTCCACTTATCTCTGAGATTATGTCACACATTTTAAAAATGAACTAAGTTCCACAACATTTCAGATTATATCCAGAAACAGTTCCTGTCAAGTCTCCATTGTTTTCTGGGGAAGTCCCAACAAGAGACCCAAAATTCTGTAATGGAATCGATCGTCTTTGCTATGATTATCAAGAATGTGATGTTACATGTGATGTCCTAACCACACAGGACTACGTACAATGCGATCAACATGGTAAATGCAGTGATGGGGCAGACACGTTTATACAATCTTTATATTTAAAACACAGTACTTTCAGTGATATGAGCCAAGCAACCCAGCAGTCTAGCACGTGTGAGAACGGCTTTAGCTCTGTATCGAATTTGAAAAAATATGATATAATTCATTCGGGTAAGAAACAATACCAATGTAAAGTTTGTGATAAGAGCTTTATGCAGTTGTCAACTTTGAAAACACATATTTTAGTTCATGAAGGTAAGAAGCCACACAAATGTAAAGTTTGTGATAAGAGCTTTACCGACTTGTCAAATTTGAGAACACATCATTTAATTCATGAAGGTAAGAAGCCACACAAGTGTAAAGTTTGTGATAAGAGGTTTAGTATCATGTCCAATTTGAAAAGACATAATTTCATTCATGAAGGTAAGAAGCCACACCAATGTAAAGTTTGTGATAAGAGCTTTATGCAGTTGTCAGATTTGAAAACACATATTTTTGTTCATGAAGGTAAGAAACCACACAAATGTAAAGTTTGTGATAAGAGCTTTACCGACTTGTCAAATTTGAGAGCACATCATTTAATTCATGAAGGTAAGA
Organism: Mantis religiosa; assembly: GCA_030765055.1. Taxonomy (NCBI): domain Eukaryota; kingdom Metazoa; phylum Arthropoda; class Insecta; order Mantodea; family Mantidae; genus Mantis; species Mantis religiosa. Next base: position 1,110,796 of record JAUKNK010000061.1, read on the forward strand.
AGCCACACAAATGTAAAGTTTGTCATAAGCGGTTTAATGTCTTGTCGAATTTAAAAACGCATAATTTAATTCATGAAGGTAAGAAGCCACACAAATGTAAAGTTTGTGATAAGAGCTTTACGCAGTTGTCAACTTTGAAAATGCATATTTTAATTCATGAAGGTAAGAAGCCACACAAATGTAAAGTTTGTGATAAGAGCTTTACGCAGTTGTCAACTTTTAAAACACATATTTTAATTCATGAAGGTGAGAAGCCACACAAATGTAAAGTTTGTGATAAGAGCTTTACTCACTTGTCAGTTTTGAAAAGACACAATTTAATTCATGAAGGTAAGAAGCCACACAGATGTAAAGTTTGTGATAAGACCTTTACGCAGTTGTCAACTTTGAAAACACATATTTTAGTTCATGAAGATAAGAAGCAAAACAAATGTAAAGTTTGTGATAAGAGCTTTACCGACTTGTGAAATTTGAGAACACATCATTTAATTCATGAAGGTAAGAAGCCACACAATTGTAAAGTTTGTGATAAGAGGTTTAGTATCTTGTCCAATTTGATTAGACATAATTTAATTCATGAAGGTAAGAAGCCACAAGAGGTTTACGCAGTTGTCAGATTTGAAAACACATATTTTAGGTCATGAAGGTAAGAAGACACACAAATGTAAAGTTAGTGACAAGCGGTTTACTGTCTTGTCGAATTTGAAAACACATAATTTAAAACATGAGAGGTAGAAGCCACACCAATGTAAAGTTTGTAATAAGAGCTTTACGCAGTTGTCAAATTTGAAAAAACATATTTTAGTTCATGAAGGTAAGACACAAACGTAAGGTTTGTCATAAGAGCTTTACTCGCTTGTCACATTTGAAAAGACATAATTTAGTTCATGAAGGTAAGAAGCAGCCCAATGTAAAGTTTTTGAAAAGAGCTTTAATCGGTTGTCAAGTTTGAAACGCATTGATCAATTCATGAGTGTAATGACACGAATAATGTGATACATATTGCTTGTCAGGTTTCCAAACCCATTTATGTTATTTATGACTATGAGGTGGAGATGAATTGACAACGTTACCAAACCGCCACCTGTGTCGTTTGAAGGAAGCAGATCTTATTGAAAGGGAAAGGGCTGGTTTTGGCCTCAGCATTTTGTATGATGGCATTTATTATCATCTTCATATTAGTATTCGCATTATTTGGTTCCTTTTAATAAATATATTATGTATATAGTAGTTGTAATTACATAGTCAACAATTATGTAAATCTTTGTAATTGTCATATACATGTCTGGCAATAAACATTTCAATTGAATCGGTTTCTAGCCACCAGCTCTTTAATGCGGTTACGCTATTCGTTGTATTCCATACTTTCGTTATGTTGACAGCGAACTCACACAAGTGGTTTGCTTACTATGCACTTAATAGATCCTCCATAATCAGTTTCACATTCGCTCAGGAAGGCGAGAGAAGTAAAGGAGTTTTTTCTCCAAGCTGACACAAACGTTCCATTGGAGCACTGTGAGGACATTTCTTTCCTCAGACACTCCTTTTTCTCAGTATGATATTGATCAGAAACTGCACTTATGTTGAAAAGAACGTTAGTTTTGCTAATGACAAACCATCGTGAGCGGTAGCTTATGACTCCTATTTGTTTTGCTAGTCGTCGTTCATGTTACTCATTCAGTCTCCTGTTTGTCCCCATGAGCTTCCTTCTGTTTGCGGGCAGCTCATAGTTTTCAAAGTAGCATCTTGTAAACATAGTTTAGTGGAAGCAACAGATTCCTTGGTTATAGCTGCCGCCACCTTGCAAATAATTCATATGTTACTTAAGTATAAAGCAGTAGATTTGACCTAAGGTCTACATGTTTCGTCGGACCAACTGTCAGAGCTGGCGAGCAGAAGCCTGAATTAAAAATGCATTACAGTGATATTAAATATAGACTTCATATAATACATGCATTGTGCGCTGCGTGGCAATTTTAAGCATATGTTGAATATTACAAGCATTCTAGGGTTATCCTTGTGCTAAACAAAAACAAATATTGCACAAGACGAATATTCGACAGTGCTGTCCTTAGCTTTACTGTCGCAACCGCATCAAAGGTACGCAATGACCTGAAAGAGCTTCTAAAGATATATTGAACTACCAAAAGCATAGGATTTATCGGATGCACCATAATCATTGAAAAGGAAAGAATGTTAAATCTGCAAGACAGACAAAAAGAACAGTAAAGCTGAGCATGCAATTGGGAACTGCAACGCCCCTCTCTGAGAAAAAATGCCAAAATTATTTGTGATAACTACTTACTTAGGGAGAACAGAAGAAATAGCTGATGACTTAGTATCTGAACTTGAGATAAATTATAACATCTGCTCAATTCGTATTATATTTCAGCTAATGTGTTTAATATTCTACGGAAAGCTGCCTACACAGTGTTTGCTTTATCAAATGTTAAAAGTGGCATAAAAGCTACCCAATGATTTCAACATGCTCGGAGAAACTCAAATACTCGTAGGGAGTTCTGATGCAGAAGAATGCCAATTGCAGATAATCTCTTGCTTCCTTCGTTGTGCGTTGCTATAGCAACCAAGTCACTTATGTCCTACTGGTCAAAATCGCCACATGACGTAATCACATTCTTGCAGCTACCAATAACCATAATGTTACATATTATTTCTCTCACATGGCATCATCTCGTGAACAAACTAATGTTACACTTTCATCTTTGTACAAGTTTACCTTTTCGCAATAACCTTAAATCAATTTTTAAAGTTTAAAAAGCCCCAGAATATGACATGCGCATTTAGGTATACAAAGATCAGCTGGATATCATTGATATTTATAATATATAACAGCAAACTACATTTAAATAAGGTTTTGATACAATCTTTGTAAATATACTTTTTCTGCAGACTGCAATGTATATAAACCTCATGTGCCAGTCACAACATTAAGTTTGGTACCTCCAATGTAAAACTGGCCGCAATCTAAAGAATTAAATTGATAAGTAGCAGATTTTTTATAATTGGGAATTCTATCTTTTTAGAGAGGAATGTAGCAAACTTAATATGATATTTATTTGGAGCAGTCAAAGTTACAACAATTTAATAATCATTTAAGCTAATTAAATTACAATAATAACTATATGCTATCTATTACAAATTAACTACATTTCTCTCAGAAAGGTAAAACTAAAGATGAAGGATAACACAGGCTCTGGCATTTTCAATTCAATTGTTTAAATGGTGACGCATTGTGTTGGTGATACGAACAAAGTAACAAACAAAAGACACAAATGCTAAGAAGATGTGTATGAGATGGATAAATATGAATGAAGAGGAACGTGATGAATAGGTATTTGCTTATGCATTAACGTACAATAATTCATTAATTTTTTATCTTCTTTTTATGTCCAACGTTAAGTTAAATAGGACAAATGATGAAGCAATGTACAAATGAGTCCATGTACCCTAGCGCTCAGTTGGCTGATATCGTCTTACAGGATTTTAGCAGCTTTTTCTGTATTTTTCCGGAATTATACATTGAAATATTTTTGCTCTGGATATAATTTTGAAAAACTGTTCTAACCAAAGCCCCATAGAAGTCAAAACAGAGTTACAAATTTCAAAGTTTAATCATCAGTTTAATAAGACAACTGCCATCTACTATACTAACAATGTCCAGTTTGAGCGTGACATACTAAACCTTACTTTGTCATTTTCCCAATCTCTCCTTTATCTCTGTTCTTTGAGTCTTGCTCGTTTTAGGGTTAAAGCACGTATTTAAACACAACGGACATTCCCAACTTTACAAGTTTGGACTTCTTTTCGAGACTCCGAGGAGAAAGCATCCAGAATCCCAGAGCTTCCTGAGCATCGAGAACTTCCCAGCAAGCGAATTGCCATTCGGAAGTGACCTTAGGGCAGCTCCCGGCAACACACAGCACTGAGCTGTCGTTGAAGGTAGACCCTGTTCCATGGAACAGGGGCCTTCGACTTATTGCCATCCCGGAACACTGTCCCTTACTGGTATTTTATGGGTGTTAAGTCAACAGACGGTGGTTTGATGGTTGATTTTTGTTTTTATGATTAGTAAGAGAAGAAAAGGAAGATTAGTATGGAAATAATGAGCATGAAAGGTTTATGGTATGCCTAGGAAGGTCCTTGGATGTTTGTAAGTAGCTCCGGGGTCTATATCATATTCCCCGAGACCCATGATGAGATGATTGAAACTGGATAGTAGGTCAGAATAGAACTTGTTTGAAATTTTTAGAATGTAGGTGGTCAGGTTTGGAAATTGAAATGTCATTGTGGATGTTAATATTGGGGATGCACCATTCTGCACCTGTAGCTACTCTGAGGTAGTGGTTTTACAACACCTGGAGTTTGTTTAGATGTGATGGTGCTGCAGCACCCCACACTTGACAGGCATAAGTAATAGCCGGTCTCAGTAGTTTTGGTAGATTAGTAATTTATTTCTGAGGCTCATTGGTGATTTTTTTATTATAGAGTGTGTATAACATGCCCATGCGTTTTGTAATTTTGGAGGCCACTGAAAGGATGTGGTCCTTCCAAGTCAGACGCATGTCAAGTAATACTCCTAAGTATTGAGCCTGATTCCTCCAGGGAATATTTTCTCCTGCCAGTTGTAGTTGTGGGACGTCCTGGATTTGGCGACGGGGGAACGTAACGGCCTGGAATTTTGCAGCGTTTACACGTAGTCGCCATGTAAGGAACCAGGCGGATATCATGTTGGCATAGCGCTGTAGACGTTGCACAGCCATGAAGTGCTGGCGTGAGGTCGTGGTGATGGCTGTATCATCAGCAAATAGGTACAGGTTGCAGCTCCAGATAGTGGGGATGGTGTTGATATAGGTTAAGAAAAGCAGCGGGCAAGCACACTACCTCGTGGTACCCCGTACATTGATGAGGTAAGTTTGGGAGACAATGTCATCTCGACAAAGGAAATGTGCGATGAGTAAGGTAATGATTAGCAAGATGGATGATGTAAGGGTGGAAATCATATCTGATTAGGCGATAGAGGAGGCCTTGATGCCAGACAGAGTCAAAGGCCTTTGAGATATCCAGGAAGAGGGCTGCAACGTATTCCCGATTATTGAAGGCACGGGTCACTCCATCTACTAGACGTAAGAGTTGGTGCGAGATAGAGTGGCTCCGGCGAAAGCCAAATTGCTCTGGACGAAGAATATGTAGTTCATCTAAGATATTTTGGAGGCGATTTTGGAGCTCCTTCTCAAATGTTTTGCTAATAGCTGGTAGTAGACTAATGGGACGATGATTTTCTATATTTTTGGAGTCCTTGCCTGGTTTGGGAATGGTAATCATCTTTGCACGTCTCCATTTTTTAGGAAAATATGAGAGGAGTAGGCTGTTGAATAGATGAACTATCAAGATAATCCAGTTCTGTGGAAGTGCCTTAAAGGCGGCGAATGGTATTGAGTCGAAGCCAGCTGCCTTGAAGGGTCGGACTGATGCAATATGCCATTTGCGTCAGCAGTATTGGTGGGGAGCACCTCTTCTGTGGTGTAAGGAGAGGCAAGAAAGTGCTGTACCACTTCTTCAACTTCGGCGACCTGTTCCTTATCAGGGGATTCTGCCGGGTAGAAGGTAGCAGCCAGGTGTGCGGCTAGGAATTCTACTTTTCCCCTGGAAGACTGTGCTACCCGCTGGTCATCTGTAAGTGGTGGGTCTGCGTTGGGTATTCGAAGCATAGCCTTAGACATCCTCCAGAGAGAGACATACGTGGTGTCGAGAGTACACAACTTGCGCTCCCATTCTTCGTTGAAGTGGTCTGAGAGCTCCAACTTCACTGCAGCCTGTGGGCCGCAGCAGCACCAGCCTTGTGGTCGTTGAAGGAGTGTGCTCCTCCGCAGAGGAGAGTTCTTGGACACTTGCCTTACCGGAACTAGGCCCCTTACTGGCATTGTGATGGTTTGGTTTAAGAAATGATGGTGGGTGAATGGTGGTAATTTTGTTCAGAATGTGAATAGTTGTTTAAGGTAAAGATGGAGTAAGTGTAGCAAGATAAGGAGGTGTGGAATTAATGGGGGTCCTAGTACAATCTGGGTCTCTTGTATGTCTCACCCTTGTCGAGATCATACTCTCCAAGTCCACGGATGAGGTTGTTGAAGCTCTTTGGGACGTTCGAGTAGAAACTGTGGGGCAAGTGTAGGATATAATCAGTGGCTTTTGGGAAGGATAGGTCTGCATGAATGTTTGCATTCGGGATGTACCAGTCGGCTGCGACTGAAGACCGAAGGTAACGGTTTTGGAGGACTTGGAGTTTAGAGAAATGAGCTTTGGCATAAGCACCCCAGACTTGGCATGCGTAGGTAAAAACCGGCCTTAAAACTTGTTTGTATAGTAGCAGTTTATTCCGATGAGCCATAGGTGACTTAGGGTTGTAGAGTGGATACAACATGGTCATCCTTCTACTAACTTTGTTAGCCACAGCTGTTATGTGGTCTTTCCATTTAAGGCGCATGTCCAGAAGCACGCCGAGGTATGTTGCCTGAGTAGACCAGCGTACATTGATATCACCTAGATGTAGGGTATGTTCATCTTGTAGTGCTCGCCATGTGAATGTGACGGCCTGGGACTTAGTGGCATTGAGTTTCAACCGCCAAGTCGCAAACCAGGCATGCAGCATATCCGCGAATATCTCTGCCCGTTGCACTGCGACGTGATGATGCCTTGATGCTGTTGTTATGGCACTATCGTCGGCAAATAGGTAGAGGTTGCAGCCCCTCATGTTTGGAAGTGTGTTTATATATGTATGGAAAAGCAGGAGCGCAAGGACACTGCCTTGATGTACTCCTGCGTTTATGGAGTAGGGTTGAGATAGGATGTCGTCTTTTGCGACGATAAATGAGGGGTATTGAAGGTATTGGTGTATGATGTGTATGAAGTAGGATGTGATGTTTTATTGAACGAGGCGACGTAGGAGGCCTTCGTCCCAGACAGAATCGAAGGCTTGGGATATGTCTAGAAGGAGGGCTGCAACGTAATGCCGATTATTGAGCCCTTTAACCACTTCGTCCAATAGGCGAAGGAGCTGATATGTAGTTGAATGTTGTCTCCTGAAGACAAATTGCTCCGGACGTAAGACATGATGTTGGCCCAGAATTGTTTGGAGGCGTCTTTGTACTACTTTTTCAAGCAACTTGCTGATGGATGGTAGCAGACTGATAGGCATATGACTGTTAAGGTGTTTAGCGTCTTTTCCAGGCTTTGGAAGAGTTGTTAATCTAGCATGTTTCCATGCCACTGGAAAATAGACCAATAGCAGCAAGCTGTTGAAAAGATGCACTAGGAGCTGTATCCAGGTTTGCGGCAGGGCTTTAAAGGCAGCATATGGCAAGTTGTCGGCTCCCGCTGCCTTAAAGGGCCTTACAGAGGTGATGATGTACCTGAGCTCAGGCGAGGATGTTAGGTTGACCTCATGCACCATGTGAGGAACACTAATGTAACGGTGGACTTCTGAAATTATTTCATCCGTCAATTCGCCGTCAATTGATTCTGCTGGTTGGAAGGTGGAGGCTAGATGTTCGGCCATTATTTCGACCTTATCCCTTGCAGAACAAGCTACTCTTTTGCCGTCAATTAATGGCTGGTCTGAAGCAAAAATTTTCAGGAGTGCTTTGGTCACTCTCCAGAGGGAGGTATCTTCAGGATCAGGCGTGCATAGCTTCTTCTCCCATTCTTCGTTGCTTAATTCTATAATCTTAAATCTCAGTAGTTGTTGTAGCCGATTCCACTCACGCTTGTGAAGAGGGTCACGCGTTTGCTGAAATCGGCGCCGAGTTTTGTTTTTGTCAGCAATGAGTCTGCGCAGTATAGGCGGAAGAGGTTTTTCAGCAGTGAAGTTGGCTTTTCTTTTTGGGGTAGCTAGCTCCATAGCTGAGGCCAAGTTGGTGGTGATTTTGGTAGCCAGCTGGTTGCCTTCTTTTGCACTATTACATGGAATTATCTCATCTAGCTGCTGTGCCATTAGTTCGGAGAATTTACCCCAATTTGTAAAGCGGGGATTTATCTTGCTAGGGGTTTTCTTAGCAGTGGCTCGGGTTTGGTAGAGAAAGAGGACAGGGTAGTGATCAGAAGAAAATTCAAGGGTAGATAGGATTTGGGGTTGTCCACGGATGTTTTGCAGTATGGCAATATCCAACTAATCTGGTGGATGACGGTCCCCATGGGTTACTGTGGGTGAATTAGGAGCAATAACCTCAAGATTTTGGCGTTCTAAGTAACGCTCCAGTAGAGCACCTCTGGCATTACGGGTTGTGGAGTTCCACTGCGGGATTTTTGCACTATAGTCACCCATGGCTATCGTTGGAGAGCCTGCAGAAAAGATGGAGTCCAGTTCCACACAGTTGAAGGGCCTACTTGGTGGTATGTAGATGGAGTAAATGTTGAGAGGATCTTTGTTGGTGGTCACCTCAATACCTGTTTCTTATAGCACACCGTTGGTTGGCAGGTGTATTCGATGGTGCTTTATGGTGCGGTTAATATATACTGCCGTGCCGCCATATCCATAATCACGGTCAGACCTATGGCAGATCATTCCTGGAATGTATGCTTTCAGATGGCTGGATAGGTGAGTTTCTTCCATATCCATCATCACGGTCAGACCTATGGCAGATCATAACTTGAATGTATGCTTTCAGATGGCTGTATAGGTGAGTTTCTTGAACCAAGAAGATCTGTACTTTATTGACTGCAAGGAAGTTAGCAGCTTCCTTCAGTTTGTTCCTCAGCCCATTTGCATTCCAGGAGCAAATTCTAAGGTTTAACGCTTTGGTTATAACCTTATTGCTGTCCGCCATGTTGTCCAAGATAGGTAAATACGGTGTGCACTAGGATGGTTGAAGGTGTTATAGTAGCCAGTCGTTGGGCGTCGGCCAAGGCTATTGCAAAGTCTGTTTGTAAATGTGCTGGGATTTTATCCATGAGCTTCAGGAATTGTGCATCTGGAATGGCAGAACAATGTAGTGGTGCTGTGTGTGTAGATGGGATAGTCGGCCGTTGTACTGCCAATCGTTGTTGGGCCTGCTGCTTTATCGTAGAAGGTGGATGGCTTCTGGAAATTGCTGTCAGGCTCTTAGGATCAGAGTCTGGTGCAGATCTGGTTGCTGCTTTACGTTGCTGTAACGGTGCGGTTTATCTGAACATGGTGGTTGTGTGCTCCTGGGGCTTAGGGTTGACAGGTGTGTCCATCGTAGCTTCAATTTCTGCGTTTACTGCAGGTTCGTTTGCTTCGTTGGCACTTTGGAGAGCGGCAGCATAGCTCTTGTGCTGTATCCTCATCGGTGATGGAAGACCAGGATACCGAGTACCCTTAAAGGCTTCTCTTGGAAGACCCATAGGATTTGGCACCTTTGGTGCAGCATCAAATCTTGTGCGCTGGCCATTTTTATTTAGGTGCATCTCCACCATTGCTTCTTGCCATCCAGGGCATTTTGCGTAACGGCAAGAATGATCACCGCCGCAATTATGGCAGGTGGGCTTTGAATTTGGAAGTTCCACTTTCTGGCAGTCTGTCCGTTTATGTCCTGGTTCTCCACAAAAGGAGCATACAGGTTCAAGACGGCAACCAGTAGCACTATGGGTGAACTGCTGGCAGTTGGTACATTGAAGGGGTCTGGCTGGTGGACGGTAGGCTTCGACGCGGTTAACAGCATTGAACATCCTTGTCTCCTTGTAAATATTTTGATAGTTGCCTTCCTTCTTAAGGGCAACTCTGAAGTGGGGCAACAGTTGTGGTGTTGGGCTGCGGTTAGAGCGTAGTTGACCAGCTCTCTCAACTGGATACAGCTGCTCCTTTAGATATGACATGACGTCAGCCTCCGTGATGTACATTGGGAGGTCTTTTAACGTCACGTAGAGCAGCTTTTCCTCTGGCAGAAGTGTTGTCAGAAACTAGACGTTGCTATCAGTGAGCACCTTGCGGAGCGCACGATGGTCATCAGGTGACTCCAGTAAAAAGGCTACTGAGCCGCTAATGTTCCGGACAGTGTACTTAATAGTCGGATGGCTGGTGCTTAGGAAGGATGTTAAAACCCTTGCGTTCCTTGGGTCTCTCAAGAATATTGGAGTAGCCTTCATGGAACGGGCTACTGGAGCGCTTGGCAATGGAGTTCTCACTGGAATAGCAGTAGAAGTTGTAGCTACTGGCGAGGGTGTCGGGTCTGGACATTTCCTCTTGTTGTTTTGGGACTGAGGTGCCAATTCTGCATCCTGGGCCGTCATGAGCCCTTGGTACCTGTTTGTTGTGTGCAATGGTTCAGGTTGTAGGGCATGCTTATGTGCTTTAGCCCTAGGTTTAGCGGACTGCACCTCCCACTGTTGCGTGGCAGCCTGCTGTCTTGCTTTTTACAGCGAGTATATTGATATTGTCTCAACTCTTGCGCGATGCGCGGAGTACACGCGCAAGGCACCGATGGTAACTTCCTGGTTAGCCTTCTCCGATGAGCTGGAGATTTGCTGGTCTGCAGCTTCCAGGAATTTCAACCTTGCCTTCTTCTCTAGCGACAGAGTTCGCTCATCGTCTCCACTCAAAGGCATATGAAGGTCAACTATTAGTGATTCATGCATGAAATCACGAAAGTTCCCTCCTTGGAGATAGCACTGCATAGAATTCAGTTGTTGCGATGCCGCAGTATTATTTTCTGGCTCTGCCATCTGGTGTTCCTGTATTTCAGCACAGCAGCATTGGTGTCGTTGAAGGTACACCCTACTCCGAAGATCAGGGGCCTTCAGCATTTAGCCATCCCGGGACATTGTCCCTTACTGGCATAAAGCAAGATAATATACAGATGGTGGTTAGGCGGTGAGTTTTCTTTCTGGAAGGGTTAATGTAATGTTAGGTATAGAAGATGTGAAAGAATAATTGAAATTTGGAGTTGCAATGATGCGATGATGTTAAGTGCCTGAAACAGCTCTGGGAAGATGATAGGTGTTTCCGGGCTCAATAACATATTCCCCGAGACCACGGATTACATGGTTGAAACTGTCTGGAAGGCTGGCGTAGAATTTACGTGAGAGGTCAAGAATGTATTCAGTCAATTTAGGAAAGGACATATCAGAGTGTATATTTGCGTTTGGTATGTATCAATCAGCACCTGTTGCTGTGCGAAGATATCTGTTCTGGAGTACTTGGAGTTTGTTAAGGTGGGTTTTAGTTGCAACTCCCCATATTTGGCAAGCATATGTCAAGGTGGGTCTTAGTACCTGCTTATAAATGAGTAACTTATTTCTCAGTGCTAGGGGACACTTCCTATTGTAGAGGGGATAGAGCTTGGACATTCGTCTGGAGACTTTATTGGACAACGATGTAGTATGGTCTTTCCAAGTAAGTCGCATGTCTAATTGTACCCCTAGATATTGGGCTTCAGATTTCCAGTGTACAGCGGCTCCTGCCAGACGCAGCTCAGGAACATCTTGCAGCTGGCAACGACTGAATGTAACAGCCTGCGATTTATTTGCATTAATCTGTAGCCTCCAAGTGAGGAACCACGCAGTAAACATATCAGCATATCTTTGAGTTCGGTGTACTACTATCAGATGTCTAGTGGATGCCGTGGAGATGGCTGTGTCATCCGTAAATAAATATAAATTGCAGCCACTTATGGTGGGTATGGTATTCATGTAGGTTAAGAAGAGCAGGGGCCAAGGACACTGCCCTGTAGAACTCCTGCATGAATGGAATATGGCTGGGATGCAATATCATCTCTAGCAACGACGAAGTTGTGATTTGCTAGATATTTATGGAGTAAGTGGATGAGGTAAGGGGGAAAGGCATATTGAATTAAGCGAAAAAGAAGACGTTCATGACAGACTGAATCGAATGCTTTAGAGCTGCCGAGAAATAGGGCTACAACATAATGTCTGTTGTTGAAGCCACAGATGGTATCATCGACGAAGCGTAGAAGTTGATGTGAGGTGGAATGTTGTCGCCGAAAACCAAATTGTTCAGGTCTGAGGATATTTAAATCATCCATAATGTGCTGTTGGCGACGTTGAAGCACCTTCTCAAATAATTCACTATTGGCAGGAAGAAGACTGATTGGGCGGTGATTTGTGATATTTTTGGAATCTTTGCCTGGTTTAGGGAGGGTGATTATGCGAGCATGCTTCCATGCAGCAGGATAGTGGGTGAGGAGAAGCAGACTGTTGAAGAGATGGTCGAGTAAATCGATCCATTTTTTCGGAAGGGCTTTGAAAGCGACATAGGCTATTTTATCATAGCCAGCAGCTTTGAAAAGACGAACTTAAGCAATAATTTGTCCAACCTCCTGGGATGTTGTAAGGGGTACGTCGTAGGCATCATATGGAGAGTGAATGAAGCGACTCACAACCTCTTCTATTTCTGTTACCTGCTCAACATCTGGGGATTGAGCTGGATGAAAGGTGGAGGCCAGATGTTCGGCAAGTAGTTCCACCCTTTCTCTGGACGATTGGCCTATTCTTCTCCCATCAATTAGTGGCGGGTCAGAAGAGGGGATGCGCAGCAATGCCTTAGACCGCCTTCAGAGGGAGACATCTGCAGGATCAAGGGTGCTGAGACGTGTTTCCCATTCGTCGTTGCTGAAGTCAGAGATTTCCATCTTCACCAGAGCTTGGAGTCTATTCCACTGGTGCTTATCCTGTGGGTTGCGTGTAATTTTATATCTACGCCTTGCTCTGTTTTTGGCGGATATTAGCTGACGTATTGTTTGGGGAAGGCGTTTCTGGGGATTGTATGGGGCTCATCGAACAGGTGTTGCATCATTCATGGTAGCTACCATGGTGGTGGTGATGGTGTTTGCAAGTTCATCAACCAATTCTGCGGTAGTACATGGTTCTATTTGGGCTGGCTTGCTAGTCATGATGTTGTTAAATTTATTCCAATTGGTACGTCTTGAGAGTTCAGGGAGAGAAAATATTTGAGAGTTCAGGGAGAGAAAAGTATTTTTGGATGACAGCGGGCTTTTTGCATAAGAGCCATGTCTAACCAATCTGGTGGACAGCGATCTCCATGAGTGATGGTAGGAGATGAGGAAGCAAGCACAGCTAGGTTTTTTCGCTCCAAATAGCGCTCCAGAAGACGACCACGTTGATTTGTTATGGTGGAATTCCATAGAGTACTCTTAGCATTAAAGTCTCCCAATACTAATGTTGAGGAGCCCGTAAAAGTCCGGGTAGGAAATAGCTCTACCAGGAGGGATATACACCGAGTAGAAATTGAGGGGGCCCTTATCTGTTTCAACTTGGATTCCTGTCCCATCCAAACCTTCGGTGGCTGGCAAATGTAATCGATGGTGTAGGGTACTACAACGAATGTAAACTGCTGTGCCCCCATAGCCATCAGCTCTGTCGGCACGATGACATTGCATGCCAGGGATGGTGGCCTTGATATTTGGAGAGAAGTGGGTTTCTTGGACCAGAAATATGTCCACCTTGTTAACAGCAATGAAGTTGGCTGCTTCGCGCAATTTGTTTCTGAGACCATTGGCATTCCAAAATCAAATGCGCAGGTCTAGAAGGTGGCGAATGATATTATTCGTGTCTGCCATGATTACTCAGGAATACGAAGACAGTGTGGACTAAAATGGTTTGTGATGGAATAGATGAGGGCCGCATAGCCAAGGCTTCAGCTAGAGATGCAGCAAAATGAGCCTGCAGATGTAGAGGAACGCAAGACATAGTATTCAGAAACTGTTCATCTGGGAGAGATTAGAATGTTTGCTGAGTCGGCAAAGAAGCCGTGGAGGTTGGAGCACACATCAACATTCTCTGGTGCATTGCTTCTTTTGGTGCAGCAAGGCGAGATTTTGGTGCTACAGCATGGGGAACCTGCTGTGGTTATTGGTTTGTCCAATGCGTGGCTTTTTAGGTTCAGGCTGTTTGGAAGTTGGCGGTGGAGATGGTACCACTGAGGTGTTGAGGACGGTCGATGAATTAGAATCTGTGGTGGTAGACAGCGCTAAAGGTTTACCCTGCGGCATTTGTTTAGTAGATGTGAGTACTGCTGCATACGATACATGCTGCTGGAGGCAGACCTGGTTAGCGAGTGCCCTCAAAGGCCTCCTTTGGAATCCCCAAGGGATTTAAGATTTTGGGTGGGGCGTCGAACCTCGTGCGTTGTCCATTTTTATTAAGGAACATTTTAATCCAGGCTTCTTGCCAGATGGGGCAGTTGGCATATCGGCAGGAATGATTTCCTCCGCAGTTGTAGCACACAGGTTTCGACCCTGCAACTCCTATAACTTTGCAGTCTGAGCGTCTATGCCCAGTCTCTCCACAGTATGTGCACACTGTCTCAAGACGGCACCTGCAGCACTGTGTTGAAACTGCTGACAATTGGTACATTGTAGAGGGCGAACAGGAGGTGGAAAAGCTTCAACCCTAATTATGGCATCAAACATCCTTGTTTCCTTGTAAATGTCCGACGAGCGAGGCTCCTTGCGCAGGGCTACTCTAAAATGTGGTAGTTTGTGCTGTGTAGGAGAGCGGTTTGAACGTTACTAACTCGCTGAACTGGGTAGTTAGGCTCTTGCAGGTGGGTTTGGACATCAGCTTCCGTAACATACATAGGAAGGTCCTTAAGGGACTGGTATAGTAATTTTTCTTCAGACAGAAGGGTGGTTAACTACTGTATTTCTCCTTCTGATAGCTGCTTCCTGATGAAGGGGTGATCAGAGGGCGTGGCCGGTAAAAAGCCAATTGTGCCTCCCATATTTTTGAGTGTAAATTGTATAACCGATTGATTTTTGTGAAGCACATTTGTGAGGTTTCGTGACTGCCCTGTGTCCCGTAGGAATATAGGTGCAGTTCTCTGTGATGGTGGAAGTTGTTTGGAAGGGATGTGTTGCTGCTTCTCGACTTGAGATGGGGGTTGGACAGACATGCGAGCTGTATCGTCTTCGATTTGTTCACGTGGTGGGGAAGAAACTGAGAACTTTCGCCCCTTTTGAGTAGCATCAGCTAGAACCGGACATTCTGGGTTGGCGGTGTCATCTGAGAGGGCATCGTATCTATTTGTGGTCTCTCGTGATTGATCGTGAGACATTGATTTAAGGGCTTTGACTGTCCTCTTGTGATTTGGGCTTTGCTAGTTTGGGTTACTCTTTAATTGCCGTTCATGTTGCAATAAATATAATAGTTATGTAGTTATAGTTATATAGTAATAGTTATATAGTAATGTTATATAGTAATGTTATATAGTAATAGTTATATAGTAATAGTTATATAGTAATGTTATATAGTAATGTTATATAGTAATGTTATATAGTAATAGTTATATAGTAATAGTTATATAGTAATGTTATATAGTAATAGTTATATAGTAATAGTTATATAGTAATAGTTATATAGTAATAGTTATATAGTAATGGTTATATAGTAATAGTTATATAGTAATAGTTATATAGTAATAGTTATATAGTAATAGTTATATAGTAATAGTTATATAGTAATAGTTATATAGTAATAGTTATATAGTAATAGTTATATAGTAATAGTTATATAGTAATAGTTATATAGTAATAGTTATATAGTAATAGTTATATAGTAATAGTTATATAGTAATAGTTATATAGTAATGTTATATAGTAATAGTTATATAGTAATAGTTATATAGTAATAGTTATATAGTAATGTTATATAGTAATAGTTATATAGTAATAGTTATATAGTAATAGTTATATAGTAATAGTTATATAGTAATAGTTATATAGTAATAGTTATATAGTAATAGTTATATAGTAATAGTTATATAGTAATAGTTATATAGTAATAGTTATATAGTAATGTTATATAGTAATAGTTATATAGTAATGTTATATAGTAATAGTTATATAGTAATAGTTATATAGTAATAGTTATATAGTAATAGTTATATAGTAATGTTATATAGTAATAGTTATATAGTAATAGTTATATAGTAATAGTTATATAGTAATGTTATATAGTAATAGTTATATAGTAATGTTATATAGTAATAGTTATATAGTAATGTTATATAGTAATGTTATATAGTAATAGTTATATAGTAATGTTATATAGTAATAGTTATATAGTAATGTTATATAGTAATAGTTATATAGTAATGTTATATAGTAATAGTTATATAGTAATAGTTATATAGTAATAGTTATATAGTAATGGTTATATAGTAATAGTTATATAGTAATAGTTATATAGTAATAGTTATATAGTAATGTTATATAGTAATAGTTATATAGTAATAGTTATATAGTAATGTTATATAGTAATAGTTATATAGTAATGTTATATAGTAATAGTTATATAGTAATGTTATATAGTAATGTTATATAGTAATAGTTATATAGTAATGTTATATAGTAATAGTTATATAGTAATGTTATATAGTAATAGTTATATAGTAATGTTATATAGTAATAGTTATATAGTAATAGTTATATAGTAATAGTTATATAGTAATAGTTATATAGTAATGTTATATAGTAATAGTTATATAGTAATAGTTATATAGTAATAGTTATATAGTAATAGTTATATAGTAATGTTATATAGTAATAGTTATATAGTAATGTTATATAGTAATGTTATATAGTAATAGTTATATAGTAATAGTTATATAGTAATAGTTATATAGTAATGTTATATAGTAATGTTATATAGTAATAGTTATATAGTAATAGTTATATAGTAATAGTTATATAGTAATGTTATATAGTAATAGTTATATAGTAATAGTTATATAGTAATAGTTATATAGTAATAGTTATATAGTAATAGTTATATAGTAATGTTATATAGTAATAGTTATATAGTAATAGTTATATAGTAATAGTTATATAGTAATGTTATATAGTAATAGTTATATAGTAATGTTATATAGTAATAGTTATATAGTAATAGTTATATAGTAATAGTTATATAGTAATGTTATATAGTAATAGTTATATAGTAATAGTTATATAGTAATAGTTATATAGTAATAGTTATATAGTAATAGTTATATAGTAATAGTTATATAGTAATGTTATATAGTAATAGTTATATAGTAATAGTTATATAGTAATAGTTATATAGTAATGTTATATAGTAATGTTATATAGTAATGTTATATAGTAATAGTTATATAGTAATAGTTATATAGTAATGTTATATAGTAATAGTTATATAGTAATGTTATATAGTAATGTTATATAGTAATAGTTATATAGTAATAGTTATATAGTAATGTTATATAGTAATAGTTATATAGTAATAGTTATATAGTAATAGTTATATAGTAATAGTTATATAGTAATGTTATATAGTAATGTTATATAGTAATGTTATATAGTAATAGTTATATAGTAATAGTTATATAGTAATGTTATATAGTAATAGTTATATAGTAATGTTATATAGTAATGTTATATAGTAATAGTTATATAGTAATAGTTATATAGTAATAGTTATATAGTAATAGTTATATAGTAATGTTATATAGTAATGTTATATAGTAATAGTTATATAGTAATAGTTATATAGTAATAGTTATATAGTAATAGTTATATAGTAATAGTTATATAGTAATGTTATATAGTAATGTTATATAGTAATGTTATATAGTAATAGTTATATAGTAATAGTTATATAGTAATGTTATATAGTAATGTTATATAGTAATGTTATATAGTAATAGTTATATAGTAATAGTTATATAGTAATGTTATATAGTAATAGTTATATAGTAATGTTATATAGTAATGTTATATAGTAATAGTTATATAGTAATAGTTATATAGTAATAGTTATATAGTAATGTTATATAGTAATGTTATATAGTAATGTTATATAGTAATAGTTATATAGTAATGTTATATAGTAATAGTTATATAGTAATAGTTATATAGTAATAGTTATATAGTAATGTTATATAGTAATGTTATATAGTAATAGTTATATAGTAATAGTTATATAGTAATGTTATATAGTAATGTTATATAGTAATGTTATATAGTAATAGTTATATAGTAATAGTTATATAGTAATGTTATATAGTAATAGTTATATAGTAATAGTTATATAGTAATGTTATATAGTAATAGTTATATAGTAATAGTTATATAGTAATGTTATATAGTAATAGTTATATAGTAATAGTTATATAGTAATAGTTATATAGTAATAGTTATATAGTAATAGTTATATAGTAATAGTTATATAGTAATAGTTATATAGTAATAGTTATATAGTAATAGTTATATAGTAATAGTTATATAGTAATGTTATATAGTAATGTTATATAGTAATGTTATATAGTAATGTTATATAGTAATGTTATATAGTAATAGTTATATAGTAATAGTTATATAGTAATAGTTATATAGTAATGTTATATAGTAATAGTTATATAGTAATAGTTATATAGTAATGTTATATAGTAATAGTTATATAGTAATGTTATATAGTAATAGTTATATAGTAATAGTTATATAGTAATAGTTATATAGTAATAGTTATATAGTAATAGTTATATAGTAATGTTATATAGTAATAGTTATATAGTAATAGTTATATAGTAATGTTATATAGTAATAGTTATATAGTAATGTTATATAGTAATAGTTATATAGTAATGTTATATAGTAATGTTATATAGTAATAGTTATATAGTAATAGTTATATAGTAATAGTTATATAGTAATAGTTATATAGTAATAGTTATATAGTAATAGTTATATAGTAATAGTTATATAGTAATGTTATATAGTAATAGTTATATAGTAATAGTTATATAGTAATGTTATATAGTAATAGTTATATAGTAATGTTATATAGTAATAGTTATATAGTAATAGTTATATAGTAATGTTATATAGTAATAGTTATATAGTAATAGTTATATAGTAATAGTTATATAGTAATAGTTATATAGTAATAGTTATATAGTAATAGTTATATAGTAATGTTATATAGTAATAGTTATATAGTAATGTTATATAGTAATGTTATATAGTAATAGTTATATAGTAATAGTTATATAGTAATAGTTATATAGTAATGTTATATAGTAATGTTATATAGTAATAGTTATATAGTAATAGTTATATAGTAATGTTATATAGTAATGTTATATAGTAATGTTATATAGTAATGTTATATAGTAATGTTATATAGTAATGTTATATAGTAATGTTATATAGTAATGTTATATAGTAATAGTTATATAGTAATAGTTATATAGTAATAGTTATATAGTAATAGTTATATAGTAATAGTTATATAGTAATAGTTATATAGTAATAGTTATATAGTAATAGTTATATAGTAATAGTTATATAGTAATAGTTATATAGTAATAGTTATATAGTAATGTTATATAGTAATAGTTATATAGTAATAGTTATATAGTAATAGTTATATAGTAATAGTTATATAGTAATAGTTATATAGTAATAGTTATATAGTAATAGTTATATAGTAATAGTTATATAGTAATAGTTATATAGTAATAGTTATATAGTAATAGTTATATAGTAATAGTTATATAGTAATAGTTATATAGTAATAGTTATATAGTAATGTTATATAGTAATGTTATATAGTAATGTTATATAGTAATGTTATATAGTAATAGTTATATAGTAATGTTATATAGTAATGTTATATAGTAATGTTATATAGTAATAGTTATATAGTAATAGTTATATAGTAATAGTTATATAGTAATAGTTATATAGTAATAGTTATATAGTAATAGTTATATAGTAATGTTATATAGTAATAGTTATATAGTAATAGTTATATAGTAATAGTTATATAGTAATGTTATATAGTAATAGTTATATAGTAATGTTATATAGTAATAGTTATATAGTAATAGTTATATAGTAATGTTATATAGTAATAGTTATATAGTAATGTTATATAGTAATAGTTATATAGTAATGTTATATAGTAATAGTTATATAGTAATGTTATATAGTAATAGTTATATAGTAATGTTATATAGTAATAGTTATATAGTAATAGTTATATAGTAATGTTATATAGTAATAGTTATATAGTAATGTTATATAGTAATAGTTATATAGTAATAGTTATATAGTAATAGTTATATAGTAATAGTTATATAGTAATGTTATATAGTAATAGTTATATAGTAATAGTTATATAGTAATAGTTATATAGTAATAGTTATATAGTAATAGTTATATAGTAATGTTATATAGTAATAGTTATATAGTAATAGTTATATAGTAATGTTATATAGTAATAGTTATATAGTAATAGTTATATAGTAATGTTATATAGTAATAGTTATATAGTAATAGTTATATAGTAATAGTTATATAGTAATAGTTATATAGTAATAGTTATATAGTAATAGTTATATAGTAATGTTATATAGTAATAGTTATATAGTAATAGTTATATAGTAATGTTATATAGTAATAGTTATATAGTAATGTTATATAGTAATAGTTATATAGTAATAGTTATATAGTAATAGTTATATAGTAATAGTTATATAGTAATGTTATATAGTAATAGTTATATAGTAATAGTTATATAGTAATGTTATATAGTAATGTTATATAGTAATGTTATATAGTAATGTTATATAGTAATGTTATATAGTAATAGTTATATAGTAATAGTTATATAGTAATGTTATATAGTAATAGTTATATAGTAATAGTTATATAGTAATAGTTATATAGTAATAGTTATATAGTAATAGTTATATAGTAATAGTTATATAGTAATAGTTATATAGTAATAGTTATATAGTAATAGTTATATAGTAATAGTTATATAGTAATGTTATATAGTAATAGTTATATAGTAATAGTTATATAGTAATAGTTATATAGTAATAGTTATATAGTAATAGTTATATAGTAATGTTATATAGTAATAGTTATATAGTAATAGTTATATAGTAATAGTTATATAGTAATAGTTATATAGTAATAGTTATATAGTAATAGTTATATAGTAATAGTTATATAGTAATAGTTATATAGTAATAGTTATATAGTAATAGTTATATAGTAATAGTTATATAGTAATAGTTATATAGTAATAGTTATATAGTAATAGTTATATAGTAATAGTTATATAGTAATGTTATATAGTAATGTTATATAGTAATAGTTATATAGTAATGTTATATAGTTATAAGTTATATAGTAATAGTTATATAGTAATGTTATATAGTAATAGTTATATAGTAATAGTTATATAGTAATAGTTATATAGTAATGTTATATAGTAATAGTTATATAGTAATAGTTATATAGTAATAGTTATATAGTAATAGTTATATAGTAATAGTTATATAGTAATAGTTATATAGTAATAGTTATATAGTAATGTTATATAGTAATGTTATATAGTAATAGTTATATAGTAATGTTATATAGTAATAGTTATATAGTAATAGTTATATAGTAATAGTTATATAGTAATAGTTATATAGTAATGTTATATAGTAATGTTATATAGTAATAGTTATATAGTAATAGTTATATAGTAATAGTTATATAGTAATAGTTATATAGTAATAGTTATATAGTAATAGTTATATAGTAATAGTTATATAGTAATGTTATATAGTAATAGTTATATAGTAATAGTTATATAGTAATGTTATATAGTAATGTTATATAGTAATAGTTATATAGTAATAGTTATATAGTAATAGTTATATAGTAATGTTATATAGTAATAGTTATATAGTAATAGTTATATAGTAATAGTTATATAGTAATAGTTATATAGTAATAGTTATATAGTAATAGTTATATAGTAATAGTTATATAGTAATGTTATATAGTAATGTTATATAGTAATAGTTATATAGTAATGTATATAGTAATGTTATATAGTAATAGTTATATAGTAATAGTTATATAGTAATAGTTATATAGTAATAGTTATATAGTAATAGTTATATAGTAATGTTATATAGTAATGTTATATAGTAATAGTTATATAGTAATAGTTATATAGTAATGTTATATAGTAATAGTTATATAGTAATAGTTATATAGTAATAGTTATATAGTAATGTTATATAGTAATGTTATATAGTAATAGTTATATAGTAATAGTTATATAGTAATAGTTATATAGTAATGTTATATAGTAATAGTTATATAGTAATAGTTATATAGTAATAGTTATATAGTAATAGTTATATAGTAATAGTTATATAGTAATGTTATATAGTAATGTTATATAGTAATGTTATATAGTAATGTTATATAGTAATAGTTATATAGTAATAGTTATATAGTAATAGTTATATAGTAATAGTTATATAGTAATGTTATATAGTAATGTTATATAGTAATGTTATATAGTAATGTTATATAGTAATAGTTATATAGTAATAGTTATATAGTAATAGTTATATAGTAATAGTTATATAGTAATGTTATATAGTAATAGTTATATAGTAATAGTTATATAGTAATAGTTATATAGTAATAGTTATATAGTAATGTTATATAGTAATAGTTATATAGTAATGTTATATAGTAATAGTTATATAGTAATAGTTATATAGTAATAGTTATATAGTAATGTTATATAGTAATGTTATATAGTAATGTTATATAGTAATAGTTATATAGTAATAGTTATATAGTAATAGTTATATAGTAATAGTTATATAGTAATAGTTATATAGTAATAGTTATATAGTAATAGTTATATAGTAATGTTATATAGTAATAGTTATATAGTAATAGTTATATAGTAATGTTATATAGTAATAGTTATATAGTAATGTTATATAGTAATAGTTATATAGTAATAGTTATATAGTAATAGTTATATAGTAATAGTTATATAGTAATGTTATATAGTAATAGTTATATAGTAATAGTTATATAGTAATGTTATATAGTAATAGTTATATAGTAATAGTTATATAGTAATAGTTATATAGTAATAGTTATATAGTAATAGTTATATAGTAATGTTATATAGTAATGTTATATAGTAATGTTATATAGTAATAGTTATATAGTAATAGTTATATAGTAATAGTTATATAGTAATAGTTATATAGTAATAGTTATATAGTAATAGTTATATAGTAATGTTATATAGTAATAGTATATAGTAATAGTTATATAGTAATGTTATATAGTAATAGTTATATAGTAATGTTATATAGTAATAGTTATATAGTAATAGTTATATAGTAATGTTATATAGTAATGTTATATAGTAATGTTATATAGTAATAGTTATATAGTAATAGTTATATAGTAATGTTATATAGTAATAGTTATATAGTAATGTTATATAGTAATAGTTATATAGTAATGTTATATAGTAATGTTATATAGTAATGTTATATAGTAATGTTATATAGTAATAGTTATATAGTAATAGTTATATAGTAATAGTTATATAGTAATAGTTATATAGTAATAGTTATATAGTAATAGTTATATAGTAATGTTATATAGTAATGTTATATAGTAATAGTATATAGTAATGTTATATAGTAATAGTTATATAGTAATGTTATATAGTAATAGTTATATAGTAATAGTTATATAGTAATGTTATATAGTAATGTTATATAGTAATAGTTATATAGTAATGTTATATAGTAATAGTTATATAGTAATGTTATATAGTAATGTTATATAGTAATAGTTATATAGTAATGTTATATAGTAATGTTATATAGTAATGTTATATAGTAATAGTTATATAGTA
Source organism: Mantis religiosa (assembly GCA_030765055.1). NCBI lineage: Eukaryota > Metazoa > Arthropoda > Insecta > Mantodea > Mantidae > Mantis > Mantis religiosa. The sequence continues at coordinate 1,134,517 of JAUKNK010000061.1, forward strand.
ATAGTTATATAGTAATAGTTATATAGTAATAGTTATATAGTAATGTTATATAGTAATGTTATATAGTAATGTTATATAGTATAGTTATATAGTATGTTATATAGTAATAGTTATATAGTAATAGTTATATAGTAATAGTTATATAGTAATAGTTATATAGTAATAGTTATATAGTAATAGTTATATAGTAATGTTATATAGTAATAGTTATATAATAGTAAGTAGTTATATAGTAATAGTTATATAGTAATAGTTATATAGTAATGTTATATAGTAATGTTATATAGTAATGTTATATAGTAATAGTTATATAGTAATAGTTATATAGTAATGTTATATAGTAATAGTTATATAGTAATAGTTATATAGTAATAGTTATATAGTAATAGTTATATAGTAATAGTTATATAGTAATGTTATATAGTAATGTTATATAGTAATAGTTATATAGTAATAGTTATATAGTATGTTATATAGTAATGTTATATAGTAATGTTATATAGTAATGTTATATAGTAATAGTTATATAGTATAGTTATATAGTAATAGTTATATAGTAATAGTTATATAGTAATAGTTATATAGTAATAGTTATATAGTAATAGTTATATAGTAATAGTTATATAGTAATAGTTATATAGTAATAGTTATATAGTAATGTTATATAGTAATAGTATATAGTAATAGTTATATAGTAATGTTATATAGTAAGTAATAGTTATATAGTAATAGTTATATAGTAATAGTTATATAGTAATGTTATATAGTAATGTTATATAGTAATAGTTATATAGTAATGTTATATAGTAATAGTTATATAGTAATAGTTATATAGTAATAGTTATATAGTAATGTTATATAGTAATGTTATATAGTAATAGTTATATAGTAATAGTTATATAGTAATGTTATATAGTAATAGTTATATAGTAATAGTTATATAGTAATAGTTATATAGTAATAGTTATATAGTAATAGTTATATAGTAATAGTTATATAGTAATAGTTATATAGTAATGTTATATAGTAATAGTTATATAGTAATGTTATATAGTAATGTATATAGTAATAGTTATATAGTAATGTATATAGTAATGTTATATAGTAATAGTTATATAGTAATAGTTATATAGTAATAGTTATATAGTAATGTTATTAGTAATGTTATATAGTAATAGTATATAGTAATAGTTATATAGTAATAGTTATATAGTAATAGTTATATAGTAATAGTTATATAGTAATAGTTATATAGTAATAGTTATATAGTAATAGTTATATAGTAATGTTATATAGTAATAGTTATATAGTAATAGTTATATAGTAATAGTTATATAGTAATAGTTATATAGTAATGTTATATAGTAATAGTTATATAGTAAGTTATATAGTAATAGTATATAGTAATAGTTATATAGTAATAGTTATATAGTAATAGTTATATAGTAATAGTTATATAGTAATAGTTATATAGTAATGTTATATAGTAATAGTTATATAGTAATAGTTATATAGTAATGTTATATAGTAATGTTATATAGTAATAGTTATATAGTATAGTTATATAGTAATGTTATATAGTAATAGTTATATAGTAATGTTATATAGTAATAGTTATATAGTAATAGTTATATAGTAATGTTATATAGTAATAGTTATATAGTAATGTTATATAGTAATAGTTATATAGTAATAGTTATATAGTAATAGTTATATAGTAATAGTTATATAGTAATAGTTATATAGTAATAGTTATATAGTAATGTTATATAGTAATGTTATATAGTAATAGTATAGTATGTATATAGTAATAGTTATATAGTAATGTTATATAGTAATAGTTATATAGTAATAGTTATATAGTAATGTTATATAGTAATGTTATATAGTAATAGTTATATAGTAATGTTATATAGTAATAGTTATATAGTAATGTTATATAGTAATAGTTATATAGTAATAGTTATATAGTAATGTTATATAGTAATAGTTATATAGTAATAGTTATATAGTAATAGTTATATAGTAATAGTTATATAGTAATAGTTATATAGTAATAGTTATATAGTAATAGTTATATAGTAATGTTATATAGTAATAGTTTATAGTAATGTTATATAGTAATAGTTATATAGTAATAGTTATATAGTAATAGTTATATAGTAATAGTTATATAGTAATAGTTATATAGTAATAGTTATATAGTAATGTTATATAGTAATAGTTATATAGTAATAGTTATATAGTAATAGTTATATAGTAATGTTATTAGTATAGTTATATAGTAATGTTATATAGTAATGTTATATAGTAATGTTATATAGTAATAGTTATATAGTAATGTTATATAGTAATAGTTATATAGTAATAGTTATATAGTAATAGTTATATAGTAATAGTTATATAGTAATAGTTATATAGTAATAGTTATATAGTAATGTTATATAGTAATAGTTATATAGTAATGTTATATAGTAATGTTATATAGTAATAGTTATATAGTAATAGTTATATAGTAATGTTATATAGTAATAGTTATATAGTAATAGTTATATAGTAATGTTATATAGTAATAGTTATATAGTAATAGTTATATAGTAATAGTTATATAGTAATGTTATATAGTAATAGTTATATAGTAATGTTATATAGTAATAGTTATATAGTAATGTTATATAGTAATAGTTATATAGTAATAGTTATATAGTAATAGTTATATAGTAATAGTTATATAGTAATAGTTATATAGTAATAGTTATATAGTAATGTTATATAGTAATAGTTATATAGTAATAGTATATAGTAATAGTTATATAGTAATAGTTATATAGTAATAGTTATATAGTAATAGTTATATAGTAATAGTTATATAGTAATAGTTATATAGTAATGTTATATAGTAATAGTTATATAGTAATAGTTATATAGTAATAGTTATATAGTAATAGTTATATAGTAATAGTTATATAGTAATGTTATATAGTAATAGTTTATATAGTAATGTTATATAGTAATGTTATATAGTAATAGTTATATAGTAATAGTTATATAGTAATAGTTATATAGTAATAGTTATATAGTAATAGTTATATAGTAATAGTTATATAGTAATAGTTATATAGTAATAGTTATATAGTAATGTTATATAGTAATAGTTATATAGTAATAGTTATATAGTAATAGTTATATAGTAATAGTTATATAGTAATAGTATATAGTAATAGTTATATAGTAATAGTTATATAGTAATAGTATATAGTAATGTTATATAGTAATAGTTATATAGTAATGTTATATAGTAATAGTTATATAGTAATAGTTATATAGTAATAGTTATATAGTAATAGTTATATAGTAATAGTTATATAGTAATGTTATATAGTAATGTTATATAGTAATGTTATATAGTAATAGTTATATAGTAATGTTATATAGTAATAGTTATATAGTAATGTTATATAGTAATGTTATATAGTAATGTTATATAGTAATAGTTATATAGTAATAGTTATATAGTAATAGTTATATAGTAATAGTTATATAGTAATAGTTATATAGTAATAGTTATATAGTAATAGTTATATAGTAATAGTTATATAGTAATGTTATATAGTATAGTTATAGTAATGTTATATAGTAATAGTTATATAGTAATAGTTATATAGTAATGTTATATAGTAATAGTTATATAGTAATGTTATATAGTAAAGTTATATAGTAATAGTTATATAGTAATGTTATATAGTAAATAGTTATATAGTAATAGTTATATAGTAATAGTTATATAGTAATGTTATATAGTAATGTATAGTAATATAGTAATGTTATATAGTAATAGTTATATAGTAATGTTATATAGTAATAGTTATATAGTAATAGTTATATAGTAATAGTTATATAGTAATAGTTATATAGTAATGTTTATATAGTCAATAGTTATAATAGTAATAGTTATATAGTAATGTTATATAGTAATAGTTATATAGTAATAGTTATATAGTAATAGTTATATAGTAATAGTTATATAGTAATAGTTATATAGTAATAGTTATATAGTAATAGTTATATAGTAATAGTTATATAGTATAGTTATATAGTAATAGTTATATAGTAATAGTTATATAGTAATAGTTATATAGTAATAGTTATATAGTAATGTTATATAGTAATAGTTATATAGTAATAGTTATATAGTAAATAGTTATATAGTAATGTTATATAGTAATAGTTATATAGTAATAGTTATATAGTAATAGTTATATAGTAATAGTTATATAGTAATAGTTATATAGTAATAGTTATATAGTAATAGTTATATAGTAATAGTTATATAGTAATAGTTATATAGTAATAGTTATATAGTAATAGTTATATAGTAATAGTTATATAGTAATAGTTATATAGTAATAGTTATATAGTAATAGTTATATAGTAATAGTTATATAGTAATAGTTATATAGTAATGTTATATAGTATAGTTATATAGTAATAGTTATATAGTAATAGTTATATAGTAATAGTTATATAGTAATAGTTATATAGTAATAGTTTATATAGTAATAGTTATATAGTAATAGTTATATAGTAATAGTTATATAGTAATGTTATATAGTAATAGTTATATAGTAATAGTTATATAGTAATAGTTATATAGTAATAGTTATATAGTAATAGTTATATAGTAATAGTTATATAGTAATAGTTATATAGTAATAGTTATATAGTAATAGTTATATAGTAATAGTTATATAGTAATGTTATATAGTAATAGTTATATAGTAATGTTATATAGTAATAGTTATATAGTAATAGTTATATAGTAATAGTTATATAGTAATAGTTATATAGTAATAGTTATATAGTAATAGTTATATAGTAATAGTTATATAGTAATAGTTATATAGTAATAGTTATATAGTAATAGTTATATAGTAATAGTTATATAGTAATGTTATATAGTAATAGTTATATAGTAATAGTTATATAGTAATGTTATATAGTAATAGTTATATAGTAATAGTTATATAGTAATAGTTATATAGTAATAGTTATATAGTAATAGTTATATAGTAATAGTTATATAGTAATAGTTATATAGTAATAGTATATAGTAATAGTTATATAGTAATAGTTATATAGTAATAGTTATATAGTAATAGTTATATAGTAATAGTTATATAGTAATAGTTATATAGTAATAGTTATATAGTAATAGTTATATAGTAATAGTTATATAGTAATAGTTATATAGTAATAGTTATATAGTATAGTTATATAGTAATAGTTATATAGTAATAGTTATATAGTAATAGTTATATAGTAATAGTTATATAGTAATAGTTATATAGTAATAGTTATATAGTAATAGTTATATAGTAATAGTTATATAGTAATAGTTATATAGTAATAGTTATATAGTAATAGTTATATAGTAATAGTTATATAGTAATAGTTATATAGTAATAGTTATATAGTAATAGTTATATAGTAATAGTTATATAGTAATAGTTATATAGTAATGTTATATAGTAATAGTTATATAGTAATAGTTATATAGTAATAGTTATATAGTAATAGTTATATAGTAATAGTTATATAGTAATAGTTATATAGTAATAGTTATATAGTAATAGTTATATAGTAATAGTTATATAGTAATAGTTATATAGTAATAGTTATATAGTAATGTTATATAGTAATAGTTATATAGTAATAGTTATATAGTAATAGTTATATAGTAATAGTTATATAGTAATGTTATATAGTAATAGTTATATAGTAATAGTTATATAGTAATAGTTATATAGTAATAGTTATATAGTAATAGTTATATAGTAATGTTATATAGTAATAGTTATATAGTAATAGTTATATAGTAATGTTATATAGTAATAGTTATATAGTAATAGTTATATAGTAATAGTTATATAGTAATAGTTATATAGTAATAGTTATATAGTAATAGTTATATAGTAATGTTATATAGTAATAGTTATATAGTAATAGTTATATAGTAATAGTTATATAGTATAGTTATATAGTAATAGTTATATAGTAATAGTTATATAGTAATGTATATAGTAATAGTTATATAGTAATAGTTATATAGTAATAGTTATATAGTAATAGTTATATAGTAATGTTATATAGTAATAGTATAGTAATGTATATAGTAATAGTTATATAGTAATAGTTATATAGTAATAGTTATATAGTAATAGTTATATAGTAATGTTATATAGTAATAGTTATATAGTAATGTTATATAGTAATAGTTATATAGTAATAGTTATATAGTAATAGTTATATAGTAATAGTTATATAGTAATAGTTATATAGTAATAGTTATATAGTAATAGTTATATAGTAATGTTATATAGTAATAGTTATATAGTAATAGTTATATAGTAATAGTTATATAGTAATAGTTATATAGTAATAGTTATATAGTAATAGTTATATAGTAATAGTTATATAGTAATAGTTATATAGTAATAGTTATATAGTAATAGTTATATAGTAATAGTTATATAGTAATAGTTATATAGTAATAGTTATATAGTAATAGTTATATAGTAATAGTTATATAGTAATAGTTATATAGTAATAGTTATATAGTAATAGTTATATAGTAATAGTTATATAGTAATAGTTATATAGTAATGTTATATAGTAATAGTTATATAGTAATGTTATATAGTAATAGTTATATAGTAATAGTTATATAGTAATAGTTATATAGTAATAGTTATATAGTAATAGTTATATAGTAATAGTTATATAGTAATAGTTATATAGTAATAGTTATATAGTAATAGTTATATAGTAATAGTTATATAGTAATAGTTATATAGTAATAGTTATATAGTAATAGTTATATAGTAATAGGTTATATAGTAATAGTTATATAGTAATAGTTATATAGTAATAGTTATATAGTAATAGTTATATAGTAATAGTTATATAGTAATAGTTATATAGTAATAGTTATATAGTAATAGTTATATAGTAATAGTTATATAGTAATAGTTATATAGTAATAGTTATATAGTAATAGTTATATAGTAATAGTTATATAGTAATAGTTATATAGTAATGTTATATAGTAATGTTATATAGTAATAGTTATATAGTAATAGTTATATAGTAATAGTTATATAGTAATAGTTATATAGTAATAGTTATATAGTAATGTTATATAGTAATAGTTATATAGTAATAGTTATATAGTAATAGTTATATAGTAATAGTTATATAGTAATAGTTATATAGTAATAGTTATATAGTAATGTTATATAGTAATAGTTATATAGTAATAGTTATATAGTAATAGTTATATAGTAATAGTTATATAGTAATAGTTATATAGTAATAGTTATATAGTAATAGTTATATAGTAATAGTTATATAGTAATAGTATATAGTAATAGTTATATAGTATAGTTATATAGTAATAGTTATATAGTAATAGTTATATAGTAATAGTTATATAGTAATAGTTATATAGTAATAGTTATATAGTAAATAGTTATATAGTAATAGTTATATAGTAATAGTTATATAGTAATAGTTATATAGTAATAGTTATATAGTAATAGTTATATAGTAATGTTATATAGTAATAGTTATATAGTAATAGTTATATAGTAATAGTTATATAGTAATAGTTATATAGTAATAGTTATATAGTAATAGGTTATATAGTAATAGTTATATAGTAATAGTTATATAGTAATAGTTATATAGTAATAGTTATATAGTAATAGTTATATAGTAATAGTTATATAGTAATAGTTATATAGTAATAGTTATATAGTAATGTTATATAGTAATAGTTATATAGTAATAGTTATATAGTAATAGTTATATAGTAATGTTATATAGTAATGTTATATAGTAATAGTTATATAGTAATAGTTATATAGTAATAGTTATATAGTAATAGTTATATAGTAATAGTTATATAGTAATAGTTATATAGTAATGTTATATAGTAATAGTTATATAGTAATAGTTATATAGTAATGTTATATAGTAATGTTATATAGTAATAGTTATATGTAATAGTTATATAGTAATAGTTATATAGTAATAGTTATATAGTAATAGTTATATAGTAATAGTATATAGTAATAGTTATATAGTAATAGTTATATAGTAATGTTATATAGTAATAGTATATAGTAATAGTTATATAGTAATAGTTATATAGTAATAGTTATATAGTAATAGTTATATAGTAATGTTATATAGTAATAGTTATATAGTAATAGTTATATAGTAATAGTTATATAGTAATGTTATATAGTAATAGTTATATAGTAATAGTTATATAGTAATAGTTATATAGTAATAGTTATATAGTAATAGTTATATAGTAATTGTTATATAGTAATAGTTATATAGTAATAGTTATATAGTAATAGTTATATAGTAATAGTTATATAGTAATAGTTATATAGTAATAGTTATATAGTAATAGTTATATAGTAATAGTATATAGTAATAGTTATATAGTAATGTTATATAGTAATAGTTATATAGTAATGTTATATAGTAATAGTTATATAGTAATAGTTATATAGTAATAGTTATATAGTAATGTTATATAGTAATAGTTATATAGTAATGTTATAATAGTAATAGTTATATAGTAATAGTTATATAGTAATGTTATATAGTAATAGTTATATAGTAATAGTTATATAGTAATGTTATATAGTAATAGTTATATAGTAATAGTTATATAGTAATAGTTATATAGTAATGTTATATAGTAATAGTTATATAGTAATGTTATTAGTAATAGTTATATAGTAATGTTATATTAGTAATAGTTATATAGTAATGTTATATAGTAATAGTATATAGTAATAGTTATATAGTAATAGTTATATAGTAATAGTTATATAGTAATAGTTATATAGTAATAGTTATATAGTAATAGTTATATAGTAATAGTTATATAGTAATTGTTATATAGTAATAGTTATATAGTAATAGTTATATAGTAATAGTATATAGTAATAGTTATATAATGTTATATAGTAATAGTTATATAGTAATAGTTATATAGTAATAGTTATAGTATAATAGTATTATATAGTAATAGTTATAGTAATAGTTATATAGTAATAGTTATATAGTAATGTTATATAGTAATAGTTATATAGTAATAGTTATATAGTAAGTAGTTATATAGTAATAGTTATATAGTAATGTTATATAGTAACAGTTATATAGTAATGTTTATATAGTAAAGTTTATATAGTAATAGTT